>JARHVA010001985.1:0-600000 GCA_037957365.1 Torreya grandis
TCTACAATATCGCCTACGTTTATATCTTCAAAAACAAATACAAACCATGCACTCTCTTGCATATTATAAATGGCTTCTCAAGCCTTTATTTATATCTTTCCAAATGACCTTTAACATTCACCCTTTATGACCCTTCAATACTCATGTTAGGAATATGTTACTATAAGTAATCACTTGTCATAATATGAAAAATGCCTGGATATGTTCACATGGGTCACCCTTTCCTTTATGTTTATAAAATTTGGGTGCCTTTAAATGACATTGAAATGGTACTTATAGAATGATTAATTCAAATGGATATGGACATATGTCATCAAATTTATACTTTTTGATTAGATTCCCAGTCTCCAAATGTGACACAATCTCCTTCATGGAGTTCTACTCTTTCATATTTGGTGCATTTGTGGGTGGAACATAGTTCTATTGGGGTGGAATGTGACCCTATTATTATTATTAAGGTGGATTATTACCATATTGTTACATGGATTTATGAGGGATATACACCCTATGTTTTGTGACTTGGTTTTAATTTTATCCTATAGTTGAGTAAATAGGTCATTGATTCCTTAGAATCTGTTGTCTTGAACTATACGTGTTTTGTTGATTTTGGGGAGTCATTGGTCTATTCACCAATTTTTGTGTTGGTCTAGCCAAATTATCTTGATGTATTTACTCAATTCAAATTAGATGTTTAGATCTCTACTTTTGTAAAGTAACAAGAGGTTCTTGATGGTTTAAAAATGTGTTTTTGTGTCTAGTGGAACATTTTGCACTACCTCTTATGTCTTATTTTGTTCATTTAAGACACCTTGATTGATTATTGTAATGTTATCAATAAATGTTTATTGTGTAGTTTCAATCACATTTCCATGTTCCTTAGAGGCATCATTGTGGATTGAAGTAACAACTAGAGAGTTGGCTAAGTCCATGATAAGCTAATTAGCATGCCATTGACTTATTTTCTTAATCTTGTTAACAAAATCTTGATCAATTGGTTTTGAATCTATAAGTATTTCCTTACCCTTTTTAGATGAATAAGGTATGTTTGATTGTGAAAAATATTTATCTTGTTATTTTTTTTGTCCTTCTATAACTAAGGTGTGTAATTTCTCCATAGGAAAATCTAAGGGTAGTCTAGCACCATATTATATCAAATTAAAGAGTGCTTCATCTTGCTTCTCTTGGTATTGAGTATAATCCCCTTAAAATCTTATAGTTGTAGAAATTTCCTTAAATACAATGCGATTTTCTTATCCATCATAAAAATGTTCATACTCATAGCTAGGGCCATAAGAGACCCCACTATGAGTGAACCTTTGAGTCATGTATAAAAAGGGTTATTCTACATGCTTGACTAGATTTGGATTAATTTTTTTCAAATGCCTAAACAAGGTATGGGACTTGATCTTTTTTTGAAACAAGTTTCTAAGGTACCAAAGAGACTATAAAAAGGAGGGTGGCTTGGAACCAAGCACAATTATAATAATGTTTTCATGAAATTACCCAACCTTGGGTAGGGTTTAAATCATATAAATTGGAAGAGGGTATGATAACTTGAAAAGACTAGAGTGTGACTAGTACACTAAAACATACACTTTTTTGAGATACATCAATATCATAAAATCTAGTTCAAATTTGATAAGTTGATACTAGAAAATTAGAATAAATTCCTTTGGATTAGTAAGGAGACAATGCAAACCAAGAAATTAATGATGTGGAAACATGCAAGAATTCCTAAGTATAAAGCTAAAACCAAATGGGCAAAATAATGTTGCCACATGGTAATAGGAATGGTAATATAAAATGTGTTCTAGTTTTCAAAGCATGAGAGATATGAAAGATTACTTGAGTCCACAAAATATGATAATGTGATAACAAGTCTATAAATGACCCTCAATTCAAATAAGAAATTAACCCCAAGTTAAAACAAGTCAAGTGCAAATGACAAACCCAATTTAACACATCAACCTTTAAAACTTAGAAAAGTCTAATTCTAAATTTAAATTATCAACGAGGGACTTTAGAAAATTTGGAAAATGATCTAGACTCATATGGGTAGCATAACTGCATAAATATGGATGATATGACATAATGTTTTTATATGACAATTTAAACAAGGAAAAAGATGATTTTCACTTGGACAATGTAACGCCTCCTTGTTCAAGAAATTAGTTAGACAATGTGATTGGTTATGATTTTTTGTTAACAATAAAATTTTGACCCAAATCAAAACCAAGTAATCTAAGACAGACAAATCAACTAATTAATCATCTTAATCCCTAAACTAACAAGGTGTGGAAAAATGGAGTTAACTAAACTAGAAAGCTTTTGAATGTTTATAGATAGATTAAATGCACAAGACTTTCAAATCAAAATTCAAGAGAATAAATTCATCAATTAGGTCTAAGTCATATGGCTTGTTGTAAAAAGGTCTTTCCCTTTTTACAATCACTATATCCATTGCTTGCTTAGTGTAGTGTGATTTCCAACACGATCATACATTTTGAGATTAGACCTAGTGATAGGAGATGGTTTAAACACTCAAACCACCATCCCAATGGGGTGATCCCAATTTATATATCCCTCCATGAAGAGGGGTTGAAGATGATTCTGAGAGATGAAACCCTAGGTCAAAGCTTCATTAAATAACTTATGGGAGATGATGAGATACCCCTCAAAAACTTAGATGCAATGAAAATAAAAGATAAGTAAAATAACTTAAAGGTTGTTTCTATATCACCCAAGCCATGCAGGTCTTAGGGAGAGCCTTCACAACATCTCTTTTATGCCTTTAGACTAAGCTAATTTATAATTAAGATGGTGATTTTGATCCCACAATCTACCTATAGGGTATGGGGGGAGAGCATACATGCAGAAATTTATTTTTACATAAACAAATCTAACTAAGAAAACAATAAATGACTTACATAAAGAATTGTGTTCAATTTTAGAGCACTAAATGAAATGTTTGGTGGTTATTTTTTGCCCTTTGGCCTTAAGTTGTAAAAATTTGAAAGAAAAACAACAATAACATTCAAGTAAACACCCTAATTTTTTTGTTAAGCACTAAATGGAATGTTATAAACTTAATTCATGCACAAATTAATCACTTTTCCATACGCATCCTGCAAGTGTTAGATTATTTTTGAGATTTGTGAAATATTTATTCAACTTGAAGGTAAATTGATTGTGTATTCTAAAAATTTAGAAAAAATCACATGGCTTTAAAAAAATCATCAAAAATGGAGTCCAAATGAACTCAAGCAAAACTCTAAAAGATGGCTTAGTCTACACACTACAATATCATGACTCCATAGTGTAAAATCATGACTCACAATGCAAAAACATGACTGATTCAATCATGGGATTGTAATATCATGATTTTAGAGTTGTGGGATAACAATATCATGACTGTGTTAGTTATGGGATTGTAATATCATGATTATAGAGTCATGGGATTGCAATATCATGACTATATAGTCATGAAATTGTAATATCATGACTCAAAATGATGATATTGTAACTTGTAAAATCATAGTTTTATAGTATCATGACTATCAAGTTATAGTATTGTAATAACACAAATTAACCTATAGATAAAGAACATGTTAGTCCAAAAACATAGTTAAGATACAATATTGAAACTGAAAGACAAAACCATGACTATGTTAGTTACCGAATTGTGGTCTAGATCACAATATCATAAATCTATAGTGGCAAAACCATGACTTCCATTAAACATCTTTTTGATAAAAATTTTCACTCTTTTTCTCCCACACTCCAAGATCCTATATGAAAATGGTTAGTAGGTTATTTGTAGGATCTATTTGATCAAATTCATGGGGTGTGGTCCCACCAAGAATGCGAAAATGTAGATTGGATTACAAGATTTTATTATTCAAGCATTAGTAAATAAAACAAAGATAAATGCATAAATAACTAAACATATCAAGCCAAACTATTCATGTAGGGGTTGCTAATGACAATGAAGAATAAAAATGAAAGAACACAATACTAGTTACCTTCCCAAATAGATTCCATCACCCAAGAGTAGCTCCAAGCATGTTCTCCCTTGGATCAAGCATTCATTTCTTTATCGACAATTATGGCAAAACTCCTACAATGTCTCAAGAACACTTTGTAAAACCTACGCTCAAACTAGAAGGAATCTCTAATCTAGCCTATCAATTAAGCTTACCCAAATACAATAACACAATAATCAAAATACAAATGACTTGTGGAGACATTTTAGCATTATAAGTTTACATAATTTCTATCTTAAAAATGATGTTCATGGCCTCCCTATTTATAGATTTTTGAGATTGATCAAAATGAATTGTGACCATCTATCTTGAGATCAAGATGTGTGGCCAAGAATCTATTCAATTTTAGAGGCTAAAATAAATAAATGCCCTCATAATGATTTGGAAAGAAGGGGAATTAATAAGGCATGGGAGGAATTAATGAGGCATGAGAGGCTATGATTTAGATATTTTATGCATTTATGGCCTAGGGATGCCTTTTCAAGAAATGATGTCACTTGATAATGCAGAAACTCATAATTAATTTCCAAAAAGAAATATTCAACAACCTCATATAAAATTCACTTAATCTCTTGATTTGAATTAATTAGCCTTAAACAAGATTAATTAATGTTTATGTAAATCTTTGGAAATTGGCCCTCAATTAATCAAAATGGTTAAAAAGCATATTACTAGGTCATAATTTGAATCAAGAATAATTGAAAGGTAATGTTAGATGTGTTGGAACCATATTTCCATTTAGGATGTTACCAACACAAAATAACAAATGTATGTGATGTGCACTAATGAATTAGAATAAAAGAGTGATCTAAAGCAAAAAAAGGAAAAAAATTCATTTTAACTCAAAATGATTTGATCAAAGTTAGGTATCCCATAAAATAAATTGCCCCATTTAGGGATACATTAACCTAAATTTGTACTTTTAGATGACAAGCTCAAAAAATTTAACATGTTTTATGGATTTTGACCTAAAATGTGCATTTGAGTGCAAATCGAGTAAGATTGACAATTTCAACACAAATGGTATTAAGAATTGTATGTCTACAATATCTAATCTAGTGCAACCAGGTAGAATATTTTTCATTATATATAATTTATTTCATTAAATATATATTCATATTGTCACTAAAAATGATTTTTTGTGATATAGGGCATGTTTTTGTAGTTATTGTAGATGAAGATAATGAATAAGGCACTGATTACTACATGTGTTGGTGTGTAGAAAGAAAAAAAAATTGACTTCCATAGTTATAGATGGAGAAAATATTGACTATCCCACTAGGTTAGTGGTAGTCACTAGAACTTGGTTTTGATGATATCCTGTAAAAAAATTAGATCAATGGTTGTTTGAAATGCACAAGAAGATACTCCACTATTCAAATTTGATTTTTGCCATGAATACTAAATTACAAAATATCATGGGAGGCCACTAAATAGGAAACCATGGAAATTTAGGGAGTATGAAAATGAATCTATTATTAATAATATCAAGGTTAGATCAGATCCTAGTGGTTCATTGGATTGAAATATAGAGGTAGGTTGGCTTTTTAAAAGTAGATGTAATCAATTTTACCAAATGTTTTTTATTTTCTAGGTAGTACATATATAGATTTCATTTTTAATTGCTTATTCAATTTTTTTTGTAGGTTAGTGGTGATAGATAATTTTCCACCTTCATGTGGTTGGAACTATCAATAAATAATTATATATTATTGAATCTAAGAGAAGCTTAGGTTTTATGTGTATTTGAACTCAGGCTAAAAATATGAATTTTTATAGTATTGGGAAGGGTGTTCTTGAGGCCAAAATAGGTGATGGGTTTCTTAATAAAGCCTAATGGGAGGCTAATAACCTAGTATTAGATGTTATAATCCCCCATAGACATGTTGGAGGTGTCATTTTTTCACTTAGGAAACACCAAAAGTAGAGTTATGTAACCACAACTTGAACTTTGAAAAAAAATGTTGTTAGTGTTTCTGCTCTCCAGAATGGTAGTGAAAATGAACTTCTAGGTGGATTAGAACATTATGGTAGTGTGATAACATGTAATTTACCTATATAGAAATGATAAAACTGATATATTCATAGGTGGAGGTCCCATAGGTAGAAATTCCATTTGGATCTTACAAAGTTGCTTGTTCACTAACAAAAACTTACATTTTTGGACCCCTCACTACAACTTGTCTAACGGATTGATACCAAAAGTTCCAATTGAGTGATATAGGGTTGAATTATAAGGATTAATAGGTATGTAAAATATCTAATGGTTCATGAAAATGAATTACAATTTTCATTTTATGCATGTTTGAATTTAGGCTTAAAAATGTATTTTTCTTGTAATGGGAAGGGTGTTCTTGAGGTTGGAATAGGTGGTGGGTTTGTTGATCAAGCCTAATGGGAGGACAAGGAAATGTTATTAGGAATTATATACCCCCACCCAAATGTGTTGTTGATGTCACTTTTCAATCAAGAAGCATTGAAAGAAGAATTATGCAACCATAACTTGAACTTTGACAACATTTGTGGTCAATGTTTCCACTCTCTAAAATGGTAGTGAAAATTCACTTCCAAGTGGATTAGAACATTTTGGTAGTGTGATAACATGTAATTTTACTATATGGATGTTATAAAAGTGATATATTCATAGGTGGAGGTCTTGGAGGTAGAAATTCTAGTTGGAGCTTGAGAAGTTGCTTGTTTACTGATAAAAACTTACATTTTTGGACCCCTCACTGTAACTTATCTAATGGATTGATATCAAAGCTTACACATAAGTGATTTTAGGTGAGATTATAGGAATTAAATAGGTATATTAAGGATCTTAAAATTCATTTAAATGACTTATAGTTTTAGTTTTATGTGTGTTTGAACTTAGGCTAAAAAATGCATTTTTATTGTATTGGGAAGGTTGTTCTTGAGGCTCGAATGGGTGGAGGGTTTGTCGATCAGGCCCAACAAGATGAAAATGACTTGCTATTAGACATTATACACCCATATAATAATTTTTTTTGGTGTCAATTTTCACTGAGGAATTATCATAACCAAATTTATGCAACCATAACTTGAACTTTGACAACATTTGTTGTCAGTATTTTTGCTCTCTAGAATGGTAGTGAAAATGCACTTCTAGGTGGATTTGAAAGTTATGTTAGTGTGATAACATGTAATTTTCACATATTGACATTATTAAATTTATATATTTAAATTTTGATGTCCCAAAGGTAAAAATTCCAGTTGGATCTTGAGAAGTTGCTTGTTCACTGATAAAACTTGCATTTTTGGACCCCTCACTACAACTTATCTAACAGATTGATCTCAAATATTACACCTAAGTGATATATGCTGAGATTAAAGGGATTAAATAAGTATGTGATGGATTTTTAGGTTCACATAAATGAATTATATTTTTTGTTTTATGCATGTTTGAACTTAGGCTAAAAAATGTATTTTTTTTATATTAAGAAGGGTGTTCTTGAGGCTAGAATGGGTGGTGGGTTTGTCGATCAGGCCTAAAAGAGGACAATAACCTAGTATTATAAATTTTAAACCCCATAAATATGTGTTTTAAATGTAATTTATCACTCAATAAGCATCAAAATTACAGTTATGCAACCACAACTTGAACTTTGACAATATTTATTGTTAGTGTTTCTGTTGTCCAAAATGGTAGTGAAAATGCACTTCCAAGTGTATTTGAACATCATGGTGGTGTGATAATATGTAATTTGATCATATTAATGTGATAAAAGTGATATATTCATAAATTGAGGTCTCAAAGTTATAAATGCTAGTTAGAGCTTGAGAAGTTTCTTGTTCATTGACAAAAAATTACATTTTTGGACCCCTCACCATAACTTGTCTAACATATTGATATTGAAGCTTCCACCTGAGTGATATAGGGTGAGATTAAATGGATTAAATATGTTAATGAGGGATCTAATGGCTCAAATAAATTACATTTTTTTTGTATTGGGAAGGGTGTTTTTGAGGCCAGAATGGGTGGTGGGTTTGTCGATCAACCTGATAGGAGGCCAATAACCTAGTAATATATATTATTCACCTCCCTTAAATTTTTTAAACTATAACTTGAACTTTGAAAACTTTGATAACTTTGACAACTTTGATAACTTTGACCTATTAACCTATTGAAAACTTTAACAACTTTTATAACTTTAACAAATTTGATAATTTTTAAAATTTTGAAAATTTTTACCTATTGACCTATTGACAACTTTGACAATTTTGACAAAATTGATAAAATTAACAACTTTGATAATTTTGACAACTTTGATAACTTTGAACTATTGACCTATTAACCTATTATGTGGTAATTAACCTATTGACCTATTTAAATATAAGGTGGTATTGAGTAATTTAAATATTTTCATATTGACCTAATGATAAATTTGACAACTTTGACACCTTTGATAATTTTGATAAATTTGACAACTTTGACCTATTGACCTATTAGGTGGTAATTGACCTATTGACCTATTACGTGATATTGAGTAATTGACCTAGTGACATATTGACCTATAAAGTGACTTATTGTATATTCTCCATTGAGTGTATGTGATTGCATTAGTTTCATGTTATCCTTGAAGGTCCTTGAGGCCATGCATATGTTGTCATTTGTGTAAGGTCATAGGTGGATGAATGACTATAGGTGGTAACCAAGAAGTGACTGTAGATCACAATCAAAGAAGGGATCTTGGAGTGATCACAATAGGTTGGTAAGTTGTGAGTCATCATGATATTAGTTTTGAACATGTTGAACCTATACAGACCTACAAATAAATGTGTAAGACATATACCTATATACCTTTTTTTGCCTATGACTGTCTAATATGAAAGTAAATGGTTGTTTCTCATGAAGGGAATATTAATTTGGTGTATATATATATATATATATATATAAAGATTGAAGTTTGATATATAAGACCTATATAGATTGATAATGACTTTAATTATTGAAGTGTGTTTGAGAACTTGTAATAGGTTAAGGTAGGTGTGATTTGACCATGTAAGAACATCAATGATATAATATTGACTCCTTGAGACATATGATATAAGACTAACTCTTTGAGACCTATATCAAGTTTTGGTATTGAAACCTAAGAGGATTGCCTAGTGAGAAGATAATGAAAGAGTGAGAAGACATTTACAAATGGAATGTATTAAATGAGTTAGAGAATGAATGTGAGGGGTTTTTAAGAGGTCTAATGACACTAGGAAGTGTCTCTAAAGTGTACAAGAAGTAGGTATAAAGATAAAAAGGCCATTAATCCTAAGTGATAAGTGTGTCATTAGTCATTTCCACTACACACAATGAAATAAAAACTTTAATTTAAAAAAATATGGGAGATGAAAGATTTATAACATTGAAAAGAATAATTTTTTTAATCCTCATTTGTGTGTACAAAATTAAATATAAGATATGATATATAATAATTTGGAAGATCAAAACAACACTATACAACAACACATAATGAAATAAAAATTTAATATAAATTAGATAGATTGCCATGATAGGTATACAATATAGGCACATGTGTCCAATGTCAATAATACATAGATTATCATGATATGCAAACAAAAAATTACATCTACCAACATAGTATATAATGTTGTTTGAATGTAATATGCGCATATATACAATGCCAAAAATGCATCAATTTCCATTTAAGCATATAAAAAAGTATAACTCATGTGTAAGACATCATATTCATCAAATAGCCTCCCTCTCTTTTCTTTCCTCAAAGAAGACTCTCCTTAGGATGCCTTGCTATTAGATGGATACCCCTCTAATGCCTTGTATTTCTCCAAGGTTTGATTATGGGTCATGTTGACAATTTTTCCCCATAGGTCAAATTATCAACCCTACCATTCAAAACTTTGCATATCATACCTTTGTCTTGTGAGTCAGTTGTTGGTCCTAAAAAGTTATTGAATGACTCATGGTTAACACGCCTTTTGAGGAATTCACTTTGGTTTTCAAGGGATTTTCATGAGTAAAAGCATCATGGAGGTTTCTTTGGGTCTTTAAATGGTCCATTTCAGAATAGTCCAAAGGAATTTTTCATGTCCAAATGGTCACTTTATTTTAGGGGAATTTTCCAAAGCCTGAAGGGCATCTTCAAAAGTAAGGGATCATTTCATTTTTACCAAAGGGTTCTTTTCCTTCAAAGAGGACCTTTGCAAAACTTTGAGGGGTTTCTTTTTCAAAAGAAAAGGTTCACTTTAACTTTCTGAAGGGTACCTTCTTTTCAATGATGACCAAGTAAGAAAGACCATTTAAAAGGGGTAAGAGGACCTTTTAAAATTTCTTGAAGGGCACTTTATCAGCCAAAAGGATAATTCACCAAATTTCAAAATACAATAATAAGTACGAAGGGAAATTTTGAAGAATTCTGAAGGGATAAATTTAAAAGTCTAAAGAGATTTTCAAATTTTCCAATAGGGCCATTTACAAAGTCCCAAAAGGCAACTTTCCCAAAGGAAGGACCTTTTTGAAAACCCTGAAAGGCAAGAGGGCCAATTCAAAATTTTGAAGGGAATCCAAAAATTTTGAGAGGCAATTTGAAAGAAGGGGCTAAAGATAGATTTCCTTCAGATAAATTGTCTAAAGGAAAGGATCATCATAAAAGCTTTATAGGAAATAGACTCAAGGATATGACCCAAAGGAAAAGTCCATAAAAGTGTCCATTTATAGAAACTCAAAGGGTATGTACCCTTCAGGAAAGTTCAAAATAAAACTTGAGGGGACATTTTAGAAATCCCAAAGGGATCTTTCCCTTTAGAAAAGTCCACTTGGAGATTCTGAAGGGTCACTTGAAAATCTGAAGGCCTTGTCATTTTCTCTAAAGGGAACATTTAAGAAGGTTGAAGGGCCATTATCAAATTTCAAAAGGTCTTTACAGAAAGTTGAAGGGCCATTGTCAAGACTTCTAAAGGAATTTTATAAAAGTCCTAAGGGTAATTTGAAAATGACAAAGGAAAATCTTGAGAGATAATTCCTATGGACAATTTGTCCATGGGAAAATGAAAAAGGAAAAGTGCATAAGAAAGTTCAAATGAAAGAAAAAATTATTTTAGGAAATTTTCCTAAAAGAAAGGAATTATCCAAGCAAAATAGCTAAGCAAATTACTTAAATGACATGATTTCCTTTAAATAAGGTGTTTACAAGAAAGGTCAAAGGAAATAGACCAAGCAAGAAGCCTGAAGAGGAAATGAAGGAAGATTAAAATCTAAGAAGGATAATCCTAAGACAAATACATGCAAGGAAAAACTTCACAAGAAATACATATAAAGGAATAACCAAATACAAAATGTGAGGGATTTTAACAACTAATAAACATACTAACACATTCTATAGTCTATGTAGAGCATGCAAAGTGGCCCAAAGTATGATTAGACACATCCAAGATGTGTAACCATTTCAAACATGAATCTTTCAATTCTAAAAATGGAGACTCAAATGCATGAAGGACTCAAGGAGTTTAAAATTGGAGAGCTTAATGTAGATTTCATGCATGCACTCTTGTTAATTTGAGCCTTTCAAACATTTCTAGTAGTTTAAGCAGAGTTCTAAATTTAGTCTGGTATTGATTTAATTCAAAGAAGATCCTTTCAAACATTATGGCAACTCAAGAGGAGTTCCATATTTGGAGATTAGCATAGCATCATGCATGTTGGAAGTTTTGACTCAAGCTTGGGCTCATCATCCATTTTTAATAACAAAGAGCTTTTGTGCAAGGCATAAGACAAAAATAGATTTTATTTTATGGCTAAAATAACACAAGTTGGACTGAGTTGACCTCTTCTTCTATTTATAGTGCTAATCTCTTAGCTGTTTTATACTTTCTTATATAAGTTGGCTTTTCAGCCTTGAATTGTATCCCTCTTTTGGAAAGATCAAATTTTACCAAAGACTGAGATTCTAACCTTTTTTTATATTAATAGGACTATTTTTATTTTTCTAGAATGATGGTATAGTGTATTCATGTTAGTGATTTATATAAGTGATAGGATTTCTCTTCCTTATCAAGTCTTGAGTCATACCTAGCAGCATATTTGAACAATTTATGCAAGTCATGTTCTATGTTTGATGTCTCTTGGCTGCGTCTATAGTGGATATAAGTGGCTAGTTAGTGCCTTAAATTAGGCCTATTCTTTATTTCCCTCAATCTTGGATCACCAGATAAAACCTTTTCATGAAATACTTATGCATATTGGTCAATTGGAGTTGAATGTTCAACGCTTTTCTTGTCTAAATCAATGTTCTTAGGAGCTCAAATTGACTGGATCAATCAAAAAATATAAGTGTATCACCATCATTAAATAGGATTTTTTTTCAAGTTTCTTTCTCTCTTTTCCTAGTAGTTTATAACATAGATCAAAGATCCTAATTGATACACCAAAGGGAGCTAGCCCTTAGAATCTATAAATTTAATCCATTGAATAGGTCACCTACAGCCTAGGATTGTTTCCATGTTTTAGTAGACTATGAAGGCCTAATGTTGGAAATATTGTCATTGATGTCAAAGGTCTATCATTATTGGTGACAAAGGCCCCATTATATTTAATGGTGGTTTTAATATTCATATCTTGGATAATATTATTTAATATTAATGAATATATTTTTAGTTGCATATAAGTCAAAAGAGGACCCATGGAGAAGTTAAAGAGTCATGGGGTAAAAGACAAAAGAGGAATGGGACACATTTTCTCATGAAGAGTCATCTTGAGAAATTCCAAGAGTCAACATGTGAAGACAAAAAAAGGTATGGTGCATTTTTACATGAAGAGACACTTTGAAGAATATGAAAAGTCACCAAGATAAATACAAAAGAGGAAAGGATGATTTTGCTTATGAAGGGTCACCATATGACTTTCAAATGTAGGGATATGAAGGGTCATGTAAGTTTGGCATCATTTTATATGAGGATTGAAGGCTCACAAAGGGTGAATGCCAAAGATCATTTGGAAAGCTATAAATAAAGGCTTGAGAAGTCATTTGTAATATGCAAGAGAGTGCATGGTTTTTATTTGTTTTCAGAGAGAGAAAATTAGAGATATTGTAGAGTTCTATCATTTATTGAATAAGCAACATTGAGAGATAGTTGTGTTTTATACACAAGAGGAGTTGAAGCTCAAAAATATTTGAAAGTGGTTAGTGCTCTTGTGGGTTGGTGCTCACAAATAGTTGTTGTGTTAGTGATCAGTAAAGGGGTTGGTGCTCCTACAAGTTGGTGCTTTCAAATTTTTTATTTTGAGTTGGTGCTCATTCATATACTTGAGATTGTTCTCCATGGTTTTTCCCACTTTGGGTTTTCACATAAAAATTTGGTCTCTCTCTCTCTCTCTCTCTCTCTTATGTGGTGCATATTATTATTTCAATTTTATTACATATCTTGAATATGTGATTAAGTGGTTAAAGAAAATAAATCAAATTAAGTAAAAGATATAATATATATTGATTCACCCCCCTCTCAATATATTTTGTGCTTAACAATTAGTATCAAAGTAGGTTCCTTTTGAAAAAAATTTACATCTTGAAGGTAGATTGGGAAAGCACGATGGCTAGATCACATGAAGGATTTATACAAATAAAGAAACTTTGTTTGATGGGATGAATTATGTTTTTTGGAGCATAAGGATGAAGACTTATTTTAAATGCCCTTGGATTTGATATTTGGCAAGTAGTGGTGGAGGAATATGAAGAGCCACAAACACTTGTAACTACTTCAATAGAAAAGAAGGCAAGTGAAAATAATTCTAAAGATTTAAATGTTAGTTTATGTGGTTTATGTGAATCAAAATTTGTTAAAGTTATGCAATGTAAATCTACTCATGAAACTTGGGTAAAACTTGAGAATATTTACGAAGGTGATGAAAAGGTTCAGCAAGCTAAGCTTCAAGCTTTTAGAAGATAGTTTGAGATTTTGAAGATGGAAAAGGAAGAAAATATAGAAAGTTGTCTTTTGCAGGTTGATCAAATAGTTAATTAGATTCAAGGTCTTGGAGAAAATTTATAAGCATAAATTGTGGTTCAAAATGTTTTGAGATCTCTACCATTAAGATATGATGCAAAAGTTTCAACAATTGAAGAAATGAAGAATTTATCCAAGCTAAAGATGGATGAGCTACATGGTATTCTTACGATATATAAGATGCAAAATAAATAAGATAACTCCTTAAAGAGAGAAGCTACCTTCAAGACATTAAATAAAGAGAAGACTAAGATTCAAGAATCAAGTGATGGCTCTAGTGATGATGAAGATGACAATGGAGCTCTATTCATTTTTAAGTCAAAAAAGGGCATAGGTAAATATCAAGGAAAATTACCTTTTAAATGTTTTAATTATGGAAATATTAGATATTTTGTAGCTAAGTACCCAGATAAGGGAAATGGTGAAAATGAAGAAGGAAAGTATACATATAAGAAGAATTTCAAAGAAAAATTCAAGAAGGGATTCGAGAAGAAGAGTTTGTATTCTAAAATCCTAGATCAACCAAAGATAGTGGAGTCAGTGATTCAGAAGAAGAAGAGATTCTATTCATGTCCATATATGAAAATGCCTCCACAAGAAAAAGTATAGATGATCAACAAGAATAGGATGAAGCCAAAGTGAATCTAGAAGGAGAACTCATTTGTGCCTTAGAAGAGTTAAAAGCTCTTGAGAAGAAGAATCAAAGATTAAAGCTTCAGATTGAGAAAAATGAAAAGTAGTCAAAGGAAACAATTGAAGATCTACAAGCACACTTTGAAGAAGCTAAGAAGAATGAATAATATCTAATTAAATAGGTTTAAAAAATAAGTAAATAATGTGAAAGGTATGTTATTAAAATTTCTTCTTTAAAAGTATATCTTGAGAAAACAAATAAAACAATCAATGATAAAGCAACTGATGATTCAAAATTTGAGAATAACACTAATATGTTGAATAATATAATATAAATTTAAAGATCAATGTCAGATAAGATAGGTATTATATTTGAAAAAAAGAAAGGGGAGGCCACTACTTTCATAGATAAGAAAAAATAAAAAAGCTATGCTGAAGCTCTTACAAAAGAGGAAATAAAAAGGGAAGAAGTTAAGAATACAAAGGACATTTCAAACAAAGAAGGTTGGAAAGAATAGAGCTACAAAAGGAAATCAGGTCAAAGTTACACAAATAGGTCTTATTTTTATGTTTACTATTTTTATTTTAATTGATTTGGTCATAAGAAAATAGAATGTAAAAAAAAGGCTAACAATTTTAAAAAAAAGAAGGAAAATCATGCAGAGTTAAGCAGAAGCCATAACTGTTTTACTCCTCTATCAGGCTTTAATGAAGAGGCCATAATATGTTACAAGTGTAAAAACTTTGGACACATAGCTCGATACTCTAGAAGTGTGTTTGAGTCAATCAAGAAGGACCATAGTTTCAAGTTTCCATTCATCAAGAAGAAAGTTTAAACAAGTTCATGGTAGAAGAAACAACCTAAAAATCTATGTTGGTGTAGACAAATTTGCATGCAATAAATGAAGAAAAGACATGGTTCATTGATAGTGTATGTTTGAGGCACATGATAGGAGACAAGACCGAGTTTATAACCTTAAAGAAGATCAATGGTGGCATAGTGAAATTTAGGACAATACTACTGCCAAAATTATAGGAAAAGGTACACTAAGTTTAGATAATGGTAGAATTAAAACTAAAAATATTTTATATGTAGAAGGTCTTAAGAATAATATTTTGAGTGTAATTCAAATGTGTGACTAGGGGAATGCACTAAATTTTTATGTATAAAGTTTTGAAATTAGAAGAAAAGATTCAGATGTGTTGGTTGTAAATGATCAGAGAATAGGTAATAATTTGTATATATTATCAAACGTCAAAGATGTTTTTTAAGTCAGATTGAAGAAAGTTAGCTATGGAATAAGAAAATGGGGCACATAAATTTTGAAAATATTGTCAACATTAGCAAGAAGAAAGTAGAAAAAAATCTTCCAAAGATTATAAAGCTATCTGACACACTTTGTGAACCTTGTCAGCATGGGAAGCAGGCTAGAAGGTGGTTCAAAATAAAAGAGTACTCAACCACTCAGATGTTAGATCTTGTTCAAATTGATTTGTGTAGACCTATGATAACTCAAAGTAATTGAGGTGAGAAATATTTCATGTTGCTTATTGATGGTTTTTCATGTATGACTTGGGTAATGTTTTTAAATAAAAAATTAGAAGCTTTCAAACATTTCAAAGCATTCAAAGCATTAGTTGAGAATGAAACCAGTTTAAAGATTAAGTGTCTAAGATTAGATCAAGGAGGAGAATTCATGTCAAATTAATTAATTTATTTTTTTGAAGAACATGGAATAAAGAGAGATTATTCAGCAGCTAGAACTCCACAACAAAATGGAGTAGTTGAACAAAAAAATAGAATAGCTCAGGAGATGATGAGGACAATGCTAAATGAATCTAAGATAACATATAAATATTAGAGAGAGGAAGTTTCTAAAATAGTGCATATTTAGAATAGATAATTATTAATATTCAATAGTAATAAGACTCCTCATGAGCTATGGAAAGACAAACTAACAACAGTTGATTATTTTAGAGTTTTTGGTAGCAGATGCTTCATAAAGAGAATCAATGAAAAACTTGGTAAGTTTGAATCCAAAGTAGATGAAGGTATATTTATTGGTTATTATTTCAAAATTAAATCTTATAAATGTTATAACAAAATAACTAAGAAAATTATTAGAAGTGCAAGTGTCAGGATAGAAGAAGATGGAACATAAAGAATCAGTGATCTAGTAGACATTCCTAAAATCATTGAAGAGGAAGATTTTGAAGAATCAGATGAAGATGAGAAGAAAGAGAAAAAATACACCAAAACTCCATCAAAATATGTTCATAAAAATAATAATGAAAGTGACATTATCGAGGAAATAAATAATGGAATTCACACCAAAAGAATGATGATAAGTGAATCTGAGCGAGTTAATTTTTCTTTGTTATCCAAAAGTTAGCCTAGAGCTTTTTCAGAAGCTAGACATGATAAGCATTGGGTTAAGGTAATGGATGAATAATTAAATTAGATAGAAAATAATGATACTTTGGAATTAGTGCTTAGACCAAAATATCACAATGTGATATGAACAAAATGGGTTTACAAAAATAAGTTGAATGAAAATGGAGAAGTGACCAAGAATAAAGCAAGATTAGTATGTAAAGGATATGCTCAGATTAAGGGAATAGATTTTGAAGAAACTTTTGCACTAGTATCAAGGTTATAGGCTATTAGAATGTTTATTGCATATGCATTGTTTAAAAATTTCAAAGTGTTTCAGATGGATGTCAAATCTACCTTTCTAAATGGGAATCTAGAAGAAGAGGACTACATTGAGTAGCCTGAGAGATTTATTCTATAAAATATTAGTATCCATGTATGCATATTAAATAAATCACTATATGGATTGAAACAAGGTCCAAGAGCTTGGTATGTAAGACTTGATAAGTACCTATAGGATCAAGGGTTCAAGAGAGGATTTGCTGATAGTAATCTCTACATCAAAATAGAAGGTGAGCATCAATTGATTGTTGTGGTATATGTTGATGACATTGGTTTTGGAGGAAATATTGAAAAGATGACAATAATTTTTTGATAATATGCAAAAAATAATATGAGATGTCTATGCTTGGAGAATTGTCATTTTTCTTAGGATTGCAAATATTTCAGTTAGATAAAGGAATTTTCATATCTCAAATTAAAAATGATAAAGAAATATTGAAGAAATTTGGTTTTGAGGATTGTGCACTAGTTAGCACACTAATGTGAATAGGAAATAAGGTGAGAAAGGATGAAGATTCACCTATTATAAATCAATCTTTGTATAGATATATGATTGTTAATCTTTTATATTTGACAACATTGAGGCTAGACATCATGCATGTAGTAGGTATGGTTACAAGATATCAGTCAGATCCAAAAGATAGTCATGTTTAGTTGGTGAAAATAATATTTAGATATATCAAGGGGACATTAGATTATGGATTGTGGTATCCCATAGGTAGAGATTCCACTTTGGTTGCTTATATAGATTCAAATTGAGAAGGTTACTTGGATGATAGAAAAAGTACAAGTGGAGGAGCTTTCTTCCTTGATGATAGCTTAGTATCATGGCTAAGTAAAAAGCATAATTTAGTATCACTTTCTACAACTGAAGTAGAATATATTGTAGTGGTATTGTGTTGTATTCAAGTGCTTTGGATGAAGAAAACTTTGGAAGATATCAAGGTAAAATACGATGAACCTATTTCTATTTTTTGTGACAACACAAGTGTTATTAATATTTTGAAGAATCTAGTGATGCATTTAAGAACAAAACATATTCCTATTATCTATCACTTTTTGAGAGATAAAGTTTTATATCAATAGGTTAAGATGGAATATATCATTACTATAGAGTAGATTGTAGATATTTTCAAAAAGGCACTACCAAAAGACACATTTGAGTATCTACGGGAGAAGTTGGGAGTAATTTTTTTTACATCCTGCCATTGAGGTTTAGCAATAGTTGAGGGGGATCTAAGTGTCATCTCTAGGTAGGCCATTTTACATTAATGTCAAAGGGGGAGAATAATAGGTACAGGTGTAGAAACAAGTACATATAATAGGTATAGGTTGTTATAGTAAGGGGGAGTTACTATATTTTTTAAGATGGTAGTATGTGTAGGTTTTAGGATGTGGTAGTTTCAATTTGAGGTTGCCATTAATGAAAAAGGGGGAGATTGTTGGAAACATATTCATTGATGTTAAAGGTCTAGCATTATTGTTGATAAAGGTCCCATTGCATTTAATGGTATTTTTAATATTCACATCTTAGCTAATGTGTGTTAATATTTATTTAATATTAATGAATATATTTTTAGTTGCATATAAGTCAAAAGAGGTCCCATGGAGAAGTCAAAGTGTCACTGGGTAAAAGACAAAAGAGGAATGGGATGTATTTTCTCATGAAGAGTCATCTTGAGGAATTCCAAGATTCACCATATGAAGACAAAAGAGGGTATGGTGCATTTTTCCATGAAGGGACACTTTGAGGAATATGAAAAGTCACCAAGATAAAGACAAAAGAGGAAAGGATGGTTTTTCTTATGAAGGGTCAGCATATGACTTTTCAAATGAATGTATACGAAGGGTCATGGAAGTTTGGCATCATTTTCTATTTTTCTGTAAAGTCTAGTAGGAAAAGATTTAGATTAGATAATTAAGTTATCCAAAGGATCAATTATGGATTGGAATGACTTATCTAAAAATTTCATCAACCATTTCTCATATAACATAGAACATGAATTGATCATTGTTGACTTGTGCAAAGCCAAACAACATGATGGAAAAAGCTTCACTATATATTTACAAAGATGGAGATCATTAGTAGGTCATTTTTAACATAATTAGATAGATAAATAGCTGGTGGATATATTTTCATAGAACTTACATCCTATTTCCATGCACAATCTACCTCTAGCTTGTGTTATCTCATTTTAGGATATCATAGACAAGGGTGTATAGATTGATAAGGCTCTTATTGCCAAGGGCCTTGTTAAGATATTTACACATGGTCAAACATCAAATCAGACCCCCTCTTCTAGTTAGATAGTTGTGTAAGATAAGCCTAAAGGATTTAACAAGAAAAATAACATGGTTTGAAATGGGGTGATTGAAACAAGGCACATACATACAGTGCATGATCTACTAGCCCCAAATGTATAATTAGCTCCCCCTAACCCACCACCTAATTTGTAGAGATAAATTATAATCGTAAGGCATGTTCCTCATAGTAAAAGACCCATCATTATAGGGTCAACACCCTCTCTCTATTAATACCATGTTGAGTTTGCACAATTATATTACAACTAAATTTTCATGGGTTATTATTTTGGGACAATACCCTTCTAATTATAATGGCTCCTTGCTAACTTGAAATTGTAGCAATGTAACTAAACACTTGAGATTCACCCTCCAAGTCCCTTTGCCTTCATATTATAATTCTATTGGCTTATTTCTACCTCTAGGTTGTGTAGTCACAATTAGATGCTCATGAGTTACTCTCTAAGGCCCTTTGGCTACTTATTCAACATAACCTAATGTAAACATTGCACCAATAGATCCAAAGCTGACAATTATCCCAACCAAAGCCAAGTTGTCTCATCCAAATGTTGAAAAGCCTTAGACCAATTGAGAAAAACCCCCACCTAGATTTCCATATTGGATCTCTTACAGACATCTAAAGTCCATAGAAATATCTTGAATAGCTTTTTGAAATAATCCACTATTCCAAATGATATAAACCTTGAACAATTCTAGAACCTTGTGGGGCATTTGTATTCATTTTGTCAAGTGATGTTTGATCAAAAATACATGTATATGCTTAGACCAAGCCATAATAACCCACTATACATTGAAGTAATCATTGAAAACCATAATATCAAGTGGGTTCTTATAAATAATCATTCAGGGCTGAGCATCATATCTCTTAAGTTGGTAGAAGGATTGGGCTACACTATAAAAAATATTTAGCTAGAGACAATCACTATCAAGGCTTATGACAATGCCAAAATGGATTCCATTGGTACTATTTGGTTGATAATCATTGTTGGGTCTATTTCACATCATACATTACTTCATATTATACACATTGAATTACCTTTTAACATACTTTTTGGTCATCCTTGGATCCATGAAGTACATGCCATTCCTTTTACCCTACATCAAAGCCTAAAGTTTCCACATGATGGGATTGAGGCTAATATTCTCATCAATCAACAACCTTATGAATATTGTAAAATATTGAGACCCAATTCTACAATTATAACTATTATCTAGGTTTTGAATTCATTGTGAAGAATAAAAAGACTATAGTTTCACATCCACCTCCATCCAATTATATCAATGCTAGTGATCTTGCTTCCAATTTGGATAATATATTTCCCATAGCTCTTATGAAGTAGGTTTTTATTAAATATATGGGCATTTTAATGTAAAGTCTTAAGGATGCCTTCCCTATTTTAAAGTTTCCTAAAACACTAAAAACATTTGGTAAGACTAAACCTTTAAAGAATACTAATGAACCCATAATGATTTGGTAATCGAAGAAGAAAAAGCAAAAATCACCTATGGTTTTTGTACCTAATATCATGTGAAAAAAAGATTGAGAGGCTTTTACCAATGGAGATTGGTTATATTTTGAAGGCCTTGTTAATTGCTTTCAAAATCCAAAGTATCTTATCCCTAATTAGATCATGGACGATCTTGATTATATGGGAAAAGGCCTTAGCCCATGAGTAGAAGGAATCTTGGAACCTTTATAAAATTGAGTACCTAATTTGAATCATGGTCTTAGATTTATACTTCCTAAGGGTGACCTCATAACTTTTGATAGTGATTTTTTTGAATTGACTAGTGACAAGACTCCTAGAAGCAACATAGCATCCCATTTTAGACTTTTTGATGAGTATTTTAACATAGACCTATTTAATTAAAATTCCATTTTAACCTTAACCATTGGATCTTCTCATCTTGAAGCAAGGACCTATTCTATTAGTGCTTCCCCTCTTTAAGTAGAACATCATATTTTTACCACTAGAACTTCCCTTCCTACAACAAACCCTATTTTTTCCCTATGTCTTTGTCATCCTCATTGATTTGGAACAATAAAATTTAGTCATATGCCTCGATGAGTTTAAAAATGAAGAATAACTTTAAAAATACATGGGCCTAAGAGATCGATTGCCCATTGGTAATATCAAATGAGGCTTTGATTTTTTATTGGAACCTTCTACCTATTTTGGAGAGCAAGCAAACTTTCTTGGTCATAATAAAGAAAAAAACATTAAGATATTTGGGTGAAAACCTCTTTGAGGCACTCGTCGATCAAGGAAAAATAAATAAAAAGATAATCCTTCGAGTGAAAACTTGTTTCAAGAATTCTTAGGTGGGAAAGTTTTCTCATCCCCTCAGGATACAAAAGGTCCATCTAGCCCAATTTCTATAACCAGTACAAGCATCTCTTTATAATAACAACAAATGTTTGAGCATCTTACTCTTGAGTTTATAGAGGTTTTTACTACTTGGCCTTTACCTGAGATAAAAAATTTTGATTCATCACACTATCCAAAACTTTGGGAGGAACAACAAGAAGATGTGGTAGAAGAAGATGATCATGATCATACCTTCCCTACAATTATATAACATGGATCCATAATCCTTGTGGAAAACATGATAGAAGTGAAACTGAGAACCTATGAGGATCCCAAAATTGTTTATCTTTGAGCTTTACTTATTGAAGTAGAACATCAACAAATTATATCCCTCTTACGGGATTATATTGACATCTTTGCATGGGCATACTCTGACATGCCAAGCTTAGACCTAGATTTATTTGTGCATCAATTTGTTCTTCATCTTAATGATAAAATAGTCAAGCAAAAATTGAGGAATATGTATCCATGCATCACCCTATTAGTTAAAGTAGAACTAGAAAAGTTTCTAAGAGAAAGTTTTATTAGGCTACAAGATTACTTTGATTGGATCTCAAACATAGTCCCAGTAAATAAAAAGACCCAAGGTATACATATTTGTACTTATTTCAAATATATCAACAAAGTGTGACCCAAATATGATTTTCCTCTACCCAATATTAACATGATTATCAACTCAACTTTGGGTATAAGATGTTGTGCTTAATGGATGGTTTTTCTATATATAATCAGATCAAGATCACCCAATAAGATCAACATAAGATTACATTTACTAATCCATGAGGAACATTCTATTACCAAGTCATTCCATTTATCTTAAAGAATGTTGGAGCCACATATCAATTTGTCATGACTGTCATCTTCCATGACATGATGCATGATATTATTGAAGACTATGTTGATAATATACAAGTAAAATCAAGAACAAGAGCTGGGAATCTCAATGTTTTATGACGAATCTTTAAGAGACTTTGTGAATATAAATTCTACCTCAATTCTAAGAAATGTTTCTTTCGAGTCACATCAAGGAAATCGCTAGGTTTCATTGTATCACAAAGAGGGATTGAAGTTAACCCTGCTAAGGTCATTAAGTGAATTTTCCATAGAGGTTGTTAAATATTACTTTTTAGAAATTGATTATGAGTTTTTGCATCATCAAGTGAAATAATTTCTTGGAAAGGTATCCCTAGGCCATAAATGCATAAAATATTTGAATCATGGCCTCCCATGCCTCATTAATGTACCTTCTTCCCAAATTATTATGAGGGAATTTATTGATTTTATCTTCTAAAATTGAATGAATTTTTGGCCACACATCTTGATCTTAATATGGTCGATCACAATTCATTTTGATCAATCTCAAAAATCTATAAATAGACAGGGTATGAACATCATTTTTAAGCTAAAAACTGTGTAAACTTATAATGCTAAAATCTCTCCATAAGTCATTTGTGTTTTGATTATTGTGTTATTTGCATTTGGGTAAGCTTCATTAATAGGTTATACTAGAGATCATTTATAGTTTGAGAATATGATTTACAAAGTGTTTTTGAGACATTGGAGGAGTTTTTCCATCATTATTGACAAAGACAAGAATGCTTGATCAAGGGGAGAACATGCTTCGAGCCACTCTTAGGTGATGCAATTGATTTGGGAAGATAACTAGTATTGTTTTCTTTCATTTTGTTCTTCATTATCATTATCAACCCCTACATGAATATTTTGGATTGATATGTTTAGTTCTTTATGCATTTATATTTATTTTATTAACTAATGATTGACTAATCAAATCTCATAATCCACTCTATAGATACACGGTCAAAGTCATTTGTTGATGTCATATTTGTAAGTTACAATGCTATTAGAACCTGATATGTGTTAATTGGAATTAAAGGTTTGGAAATCCAATCATCTACCCATTCTTATGACTCAAACTCATTCCAAATAGAGTCCACTCATATAGAATAAAAACATACAAATTGTCTCATATGAACATTCCAAAAAATTCATTTGAGCTATGAAATGAGTGGAGGTCACTTGAACCCATTAGAGTCATACAATCCTCATACTTTGCCAAGTGTTCTTCTTTCATTAACTAGAAATGTCTATGAACAATAGAATTTAGTTGATCACCATGGCACATGTTATCATTACACCATTCAACCATAGTTTTTGCATCTATCAAATGAAGACCCTCTTCAAATTTTAACTCCTTTATTACAATAGCTCTTTTTACACATGCTCCAACACTGTCATGCTCCCCTTTTCCATGGCCATCCTTGATGAAACTCAAAATGTGTTCTACACTAGTGGTAACATGCATCCTACTCAACCAATAAAATATTTGTGCATTTTTGAATTGTGGTGTATAATTGTTTGACCAAATGTAATGTTGATTGAAAGTAATTTTCCTCTGACTCAATTATTCATAGAACTTTTGAAAACAACCTTGCACATACTATGAACAATGTGATATATCATCATTGATATAGAAATGGTACTCCTTTAATATTTTCCATTATTGCTCTATATTATCAGGTTCATGCATGAATGCTATATGCACAAATATGGTAACTTGTGATGAGTTTTAATACTATGATTGAAATTCCATTTAGGGTTTAAATGTGTAATTCTCAGTAAAATAAACTATTGAAATAATGTAACTAAGTGAGAATGTATCCTTGCATGTATTGAAATATTAATCCAACCATCTATCACTGTGTGTGCCTTGCATAGTCATAAACAATCTTCTCCCTAAATTTGACCAAAAATTCAGAAATAGGTATATTTTTTGTAACAAGATCACACCTTTTAGATTTTTTTCCATCTTTTACTTGATAATTAACTAATTTATATTTACTTAAACCAAATAATTCATATTCAATTACACTTTTAATCTCCTCATAGATACATTTTTTTAAATTTTGCAATCCACCAAAAATGTTACAATTTCTATTTAAACATGATTTGTTGTAAAATAATTGCCCATCAACTCTTTTGTAAAAGATAGTTAGAATAAATTCCCTAGCTGATTTTGGTGGAAATTCAATGCCACACTCTTTCAAAATGTTAGTATGAAAATTAAAATGCATATGGAGAAAAACATCATGGTGAATTGAAAATTCAACATATTTCCTATAATAACAAGTGGTGCATGTGTGATTTATTTTAACATAAAAAAATTTGCCATGTCAAAATATCTTTGGAAAATAGAAATTTATGGATGTTTTTCCAAAACTTTGGAGTACAATTATGTTTGATTCATATATAATAAATATTTTGGATGTGGTTCAAGGTGATGAGAACCAACTCTTCTTTTCACAACATCTCTTGCATTGGGCAAAACTCTTGTATTGTCTTTCCAAAATTGAGCAAGTAACTCTTTGAGAGTATTGGCTATAACCTTGTCCTTTAATAAAAGTCTACCAAAGAATGCATAGAAATCATTGGTATTAGGTTCATTAGGTATTTTACATATTGAAATTTATTTCATTAATGTTTTTTTGTTTATATCAAGTGTTCAAATTGTTTTGTAAATCAATCATTTTTTCCCTATTTTAGCACTTACTGCACAAGTTCTCATTATATTTTGGGTATCATTACAATCTTTGTTGCATGATCTTGAGCCTAAAGTATGACATGCATCATGTAGATTTTAAAAAATTTCATAATTTTCATCATCCATGTTATATGTTCTTAGTCCTTCTATGTACATTTTAGGTCTCATCTTAATCAATTTTATTAGTAAAACAAATAATTAACATCTTTGACTATCATACTCCAAATTATGAAAGAAAGTATCCCAACATTTATTGAGCCAGTCTTATTGAATGGTGATCAATTTTTTTTTATGCATTAGTTTTAAAATATTTTCATTGACTTAAATTAAGTACTTATCTTTTCTACACACAATTAGTTGAGGTGTTGGTAATGGTGGAATATGTTGAGACGGTATTTCAAAACAGTTATTACTTTCATTGTTTAGAGGTGGGATGACATTTTATTCATTATTAATTTATTCATTATATGTTTCCATGAAATTTTATTGATGGTTAATTTCATCATTATTTGTTTCCATCAAATTTTCTTCATTCATGGTGGGTGAATCATCATACATAAACTCATCATCAACAAAATCAAAAAATTGGAACTTTGAATGTGAACTTCCAACATCAACTAATTCATTATTTTTAATTTCATTATTATTCATTTAATTATGGTCAGTTTAATTATTAATCATTTCATTATGGTCAATTTCAACATTATTCAATTTATTATAGTCAATTTCATCATTTTTTAATTCATTATCATCAATTGGCTCATTATCTATGGCATTTGGTTCATCAAGATTAGGGTTTGTACCTTGTTTATCATAAAGTTTTCATATTTATAGCTTATGTTTCTCTCAAAAATATTCTAATTCCTTTGGTGTTTTATTCTTCAACAAGTTCCTTTTCCTCTTCAAACATGATTTGGAACCCATCAGAAGGGATAATTGACAACTTTTCAAAGGTGAGGTCAAGTACACAGATCTTATAGAAGTATGTAGAGAATGTTTGTGGGGATAAAAGTCTCAAATTGGGTTAAAAATAGTCATTGATAATTGATATTAATCTAAAATAATAATAATAATAATAATAATAATAATAATAATCACATTATTACATAACATGATCACGTTATATTTTCTATAAGGTTATGTCCCATCCAACCCATTGTGAAGCTTATATCAATAATGACATGATCATATTATGTAATAACATGATCATGTTATTGTCCATATAAGATTTGGGGTTGGTAGTTTCCAATGAGAACTGAGTGTTTCCTATGTTAAGAATAATGTGATCACATTATTAAATAATGTGATCACATTATGATTAATATAGATAAGGGTCTATGGATTAGGGATTAAGGAATTAGTGCATAGGTTTTATAGATTAGGGATTATAATTTATGTTTAGGGGATTATAATTTATGTTTTAGGGTTTAGGGATTAGGTATTAGGGCATGTAGGTTTTGGGTTTAAGTGTGTATATAATTTCTAATTGTTATATGCCATGTGTGAACCTAATTTTTACTACAAAGGATGTTAATTGGGGCTAAATCAATTGGTAAATAAGGAAATTTTTGGTTTACAATTTAAGGTATAGTGTTTAAGTCTTAGGTTTAGGATAAATAGGGTTAATATCTAGATTGGTAAGTTCCAAAATATTTATCCATAGGTTTAAAAAGTTTATTTTATAGCATCTTGTGATAAAATAAATTATATTATAAGGCATGTATGTTTATAAAATGCACTGGGCATTAAGGGATTGGGCTTATAATTTATGTTTTAGGGATTAGAGATT
Organism: Torreya grandis; assembly: GCA_037957365.1. Classification (NCBI taxonomy): domain Eukaryota; kingdom Viridiplantae; phylum Streptophyta; class Pinopsida; order Cupressales; family Taxaceae; genus Torreya; species Torreya grandis. The sequence goes on from JARHVA010001985.1 coordinate 27,425, forward strand.
AGGGCATGGGGTTTAAGTTTAAGGACATGTATATTAATTTTTCTAATCACTCTATGCCATGTGAACTTAATTATTACTACAAAATATTTTAATTGGGACTAAATAAATTGGTAAATAGGGAAAGCTTATGGTTTACAATTTAGGGTATATTATTTAGGGTATCATGCAAATTAAGTGAATTAGTCATGTGATTTAGGCCAAATTAAGCCATGTGAACTTAATTCTTAGTCTACAAATGATGATAATTTAGGATAAAATGATTGGTTCATGGTTTAAAGAGGTTATATTTGTGGTTTAGAGTTTAGGGATTAGAAAATCTAAGGATTAGGGCTTAGGGTATAGTTTTTAGGGTATATTTATACGTTCGTGTAGGCAATTAGGGTAAATTTGGGAGCCTTGAACCTATATATATGAGTAAATAATGTGAATTTGGGATCAATTATCCCCCACGTCATCATAGATTGAGCCTACAAAGTCAATTATGGTAATGAGTGATGTAATTTTAACTGAGTTCATCCATTTGAACCTAATTCTTATTATATATATAAAGGATGTTGATTGGGGATAAATTTATTGGTTTAGGGTTTAGCTTCTATAATTAAAAGGTTTTGGGGTTTAGGTATTATGGCTCAATTTTTTCCAGATCATGTAGGGAATTGTATAAATTGACTAATTAGATCAATTCATGATAGAAGATTGATCTTTTGATTTTTCCCTAAATCATATCTTGTTACTGAAGGGGTTCAAATTGGCCTCATATGCCTCCTTGATTAAAAGAATGAAATAGATACTCTTATTTGGTTAATTAGGTTAAAGGGGCTAGAAATAGCCCTAATTTAATTTAGATGCACAACTAAATTGGTACTCCAAAGGCTTTAGCCATAGGTTTAAAAAGTGCATTTTATGACATCTCATGATAAAATTAGTTATATCATAAGGCATGTATGTTTGTGGCATGTAGTGGGCATTAGGGCATAGGGAGATCTTAAAATTTATGTTTTAGGGATTAGGGCATAGGGTTTAGGTGTAAGGACATGTATTTATTAATGTCTAATCGATAGATATGCCATGTGTTCAAACCTAATTCTTACTACAAAGGATGTTAATTATGACTAAAATGAAGTTGTTAAATATGGAAATTTTATGGTTTATAATTTAGGGTATATTGTTTAGGGTTTATGGTTTATGGCTTCTCATTTTTAATGTATATACATGGTTTAGGGTATACAAAGTCAATCATAAAGATAATTAAGGACAATTTGAATCACTTGGACCCATTTGTGACTATAGAATGTGTTTTTGGGTTGTCATTATACCATGTATATCATCATGTAGATTGATTAAATTAGTCAAATGGGGAAATAAATGTGTGATTTAGGCCAAACTAAGCCTTGTGAACTTAATTCTTAGTCTAAATGATGTTAATCTAGGCTAAAATGATTGGTTCAAGGTTTAAAGAGTTTATATTTATGGTTTAGAGTTTAGGGATTAGGAACTTTATGGATTAGGGTATAGGTTTAAGGGTATATAAGGTACAATATTGATGGTGATTGGGGAAAATTTGAGATCTTTGAGTGTATATATATGAGTAAATAATGTGAATTTGAGATCAATTATCCCCCACATCAGCATAGATTAAGATTAAGAAGTCAATTATGGTAATGATTGATGTAATTTTAACCAAGTTCATCCTTGTGAACCTAATTCTTAATATATATAAAGGATCTTAATTAGGGATAAATTGATCTTAGGAGTCTATTGAGCCTTAAGTTAAGGAATTTCATCCATATGATATCAATTAGGGATCCAAGTGCTCACCATATTAAAAAAATAAGTATTTTTTCAATTTGATATGTAATTCAGTCCAAAGGATCCATGTGCAAGGAATTAAATTAATATATAATGGAAATTGGGGCTTAATTGGCCCTAACTACATACCATATTAAATGAATTAAGTATTCAGTTCTAGATGATACATAATTAGGGCCAATCAAGGCTTGTCCAAGGAATTGTGTCAACATAATTTTAATTAGGGCTCTAATTTTGCACTTTAATCAAATAATTAAGTGTTTTATTTAATTTGATATGAAATCAAGACCAATTTAAATCTTTGTAAAGAATTACATCCATCTAATAACAATTATGATTCTGATTGTGCACCAAATTAAACTGAAAGAATATTTGGTTCAATATGATATATGAAATTTAGTCTAAACAAGCCTTATGTAATAAATTTCATCCTTATACTATCAACAAGGGGATATGTTGGTCTTAAATACATAACATATTGAATCAACCAAGTATTTATCTCAGTTAAGTATGTAATTATGGCCAACCAAGGCTCATGCAAGTAACTATTCATACATCTAATGTCAATTACAACTTCATTAGCCTTGATTTTAAACTATATCTAGCTAATCATGTATTTGGTTTTATATTATACATAATTGGGGTCAATTTAGGAATGAAAGTAATTTTTTACATATAATGATCTAGTTGGGTTCCATTAGCCTCGATTGCACACCATATTGAACCAATTGAGTTTTTAGGCTCAATATGATATGCAATTGAGTCCACTCAATCCCTGAGCAAGTAATTACAACCATATAATGTCATTTGGGGATCTAATTAAACCATGTTAAATAAATTGATATTTTTTTCAATACTATACATAATTCAAGACAACCAAGTCTTACGTAATTAACTACTTCCACCTAGAATATAGATTGAGTCATTTTTCACCCCATGTAATGAATTGTGTCCATCTAATGTATATTGTGAATATTTTTCCATAATTTCACATCATATTTAACCAATCAATTATTTTATTTAGTATAATATATAATTAAGATTAATTATTCTTTGTGTAAGGAATTCCTTCAATATAATGTCAATTAGGGCTTTGATAGCATACCATATTAGACTAATTATATATTTAGTTCAATCTAATACACAATCAAGGTTAAATGAGACCTAAGGAAATAATTATGTATATGTGATGCCAATTGGGTCTCTAATTGCACACCATATTATAGAAAACCAAGTACTTAGTTTAATTTGATATGTAATTGGGGCCAAGCAAGCTCCATCCAAGGAAATATGTCCATCTAATGTCAATTTGGGATATATTGGATTAATTTCACACCATATTAGGATCAAAGGAAAAACATATTGATTTATAGGTTAATACATCTCTAACTATCATTCAATTCTATCAATTATTGATAAGAACATTTTTCCCAAACAACAATCTTAATCAATCAATATTTGATCTTAAGACTATTAGGCCTAATGGCTCCTATTCGAGTTTTAGGGTGTTGAGAATTTGTAACATGATCATGTTATTAATGAAATGATTTTATTTGAATTTGAAATAAATTCCCACACCTTTTGGCTTGGAAATGGATTGGATTCTTGAGCCAAAGGCTTGGACTATCAATGTATAACAAAGTTTTAAAATGTATGAAAATGAACAACAAATTTTAACTTTGATTGCCAAATACACTAATAATTTCAATGTGAAAATTTAAAAACTTGATACCTTCATGAGGATCACACTCTCATCTTTTTAAAAATATGATTTTTATAATTTTTGGACTAATTTAAGGTTTCAAACTATGTTTATTTCTAACTATGCCTTTTTTAGGCCACTGCATGCCACACACATACATGCCTATACATGTTCATGTAATTTGGCTTTCATTCATCCAAGAGAAAAATAAATTATATGGTGAAAAAGTAGGACTAATTTTACACACATTTAAAAAAATTGATTTTCATTTTTTTGAGGTAGTTAGGCGTGTCGCACAAATGGATATCCATTTTTTTTGTCAGTTTTTAGGAACTATTTACTTGCAAAATTTATAAAAAAAAGTATTCATTGAAAAAATAAAAAAAATATAGGTGACATGCTAGAAAATTTTATCTAAATTTTATGCAAAAGATTTCAAATAATATTAAAATATACTAAAAAAATGGTGTGCATCATGACTACCTATTTACTATGTTTTCTAAAAAAATAGGAGTTTCTCTTAAAATTTTAGTTGTTTTACCTAGTTATACTTAACCATTTTTTTTTAAATAGTGTTTTGGAAACTATACTCTAAATTATACATTTCATGTTTTTACACCATCTTAAAATTTGGAGTGTAGTATCTCAAATTATCTATAGAAGTTTAGATTTTTAAATTTTTAGAAATATCATGTCCACGAGTAGGCCACTTTTTGTCCCCAAACTTTGTGCACTTACCCACATACTAAATAAAAATTTTTGATAATTACTTTATTTTTATTACTAAATTTATTACTATTACTTATTTCTAATAGTGTAAAATAGACTATAACAGGCCTATGATTCATTCAAATCTATAATTGTGCTTTTGTTTATGTAGAGTTAGTTCTATCAAGTTTGGTTAGTATCGACTACCAATATTAACCTATAGTGATTAATAGTGACCTATAAGAAACATAGGGTTTTTTACAATAAAATAAAATTCAACTATCTCTAAAATATTTGTATGTGTGATGCCAAACTTTGATGACGTGTAAAACCCCATAATTTAACCTCTACCTTAAAACCCTATGTGTGATTTTAAGGGATAGAAACCCATAAAAATTGGGAAAGTGTAATTCATTGAGATGAGCCAAATCACCTTCATTGATGATTTACCATTTCCTAATAATCTAATACTTCAAGGAAGGAAATCAATCCACACATAGTTCTCCTACCTAATGTGAATATGCAATTGTGCTCCTTTACTATATGAATGTTATTAATGATTTTCCTTTGATACTTGGTAATAATTTATTTGGCTTGGATTTATTATTATTAAAACTTGGTTTTGGGTTTATCCTAATGATTTATTTTTTAATTTGGAGGAATATGGTATTTTTACTTGATGTGTAATAGATAAGTTCCAAGTCTCCTATCAAGTAAGGCCTTGATTTGTATATATAAGAGCCAATTTAGGTAATTTATTACACCATACATGTTAGGTATATGATATAATACTAAATAAATATTTGATTTTAAAATTTACATGTTGTTGGGAGAGGCTCACTATCAACAATTACATGTTAATATCAACTAGTGATATTGAATGAGTCTAATAGTTATGACCCATGCACATGAGGATTAAATTGAGCATCTGGGTATGTCTATGTAGAATAATATGTAGATTTTAAATATAAAGTGAGGTTATTCTAGGTGTGTGACAACAAAATGGAAGATTCAAACTGATAAGGTAGCATGCAAGTGTGAGATAATGGTATGTTAGGACTTATTCATGTGTGCAAGTCATGCATGGTAAATTTGTGTCAATTTTTTCATTAAGTTCTTAATATTAGATTTTCATATCTATCCTAAATTATATGTCTTGGATATGACTAAAATTATAGGAATGTATGAAATTGTTTCCCACATGAATTGAGATTATATAGTTCTATGCCTTATAAAATGGTTGGTCATGATATTTAACGAGTTTGTCAAATATGTTACCTTAATTATGGGTTCCAATGGTAAAATAATAGAGTATGTTGGGAAGGATTAATATGTTGTAGTTGATCATTTCCATTCACTTCTGATAACCTAGCTAAGATACTTTTTATGACATGTTCATTCTAACCTAGACTTTAGTCTATCTAGGGATGTATTGCCTTAAGCTACAATTACCCTTAATGATTGCTACCCTGTAATTACTGTAAATAGTTACCATGGTTTTCCCATATTTTTGAACTAAAATCCATATAAAATTATGTTGGACTTATTTTGGTTGTGCTTGATTTATTAGTTGAATGAAGAACTAGGTATATGATTGGAACATATTAGAGTAATAAATCATTCGATATGCATGTTGTAGATTATTTTTAGTGATAGTGACATGTTACTATTGTTATGTTGATAGAAAAAACCTAGTGAATAATATTTTTTTCACCCTCTTGACTTGTTAAATTTTATTTATGAAGGCCATGCTATTTAAATTAAAATTAATGTCATCCTACCATAATTACTCATTGAAATAATAATGGAGTAATGTTTCAAGGATTTATAATACTGGCTTGTTCCATTATGTATGTGAATTATAATGGAGTAATGTTTCAAGGATTTATGTAAGAGATATACCCCTCACTTAGGATAATATTTATTGTTGTACATGAGTTAGGGGTAATGTTTTGTAAATATTTTTTAGAATTCATTTTTGGTTGGTACAAACCTTTTTATAATAAGACTACTTGTCAATTTACAATACCTTGGAATACACAATTTTTTATTGATATTGTGCAAGGCAATTCAGCTAAGATGATATGCCACATTTTTCTTTGGCTAATTAAGAGAATTAAAAGGTAATAAGGAATTAAACTTGTGATTGTTAAGACACTACTTCTAATTTTAAATAAAATATTTTATTTCTTTAGCTTGATTTGGTAATTTCATTTAAAATGATACTATGCATTATGTAATATATTTTTGGGTTCTATGAAATAATGGTGAATAAGTATAATTTAATTTTGTTTAATTTTTATCTTATTTTTTATTAGTATATATAAACAAACATAAAAGTTTGAAAATTCATATTACATAATGTGTATCAATAAGCATGCAAAACTGAATGTTACCTATGATTTATTATACATGCAAAATCTATAAATAATAAATAACCTAAAGGGAAAGAAACACTTAGCTAGATAGAACTCTATTTTTCTTTATGTATTATGTTGAATTTGATTTTAGAGGAAGGTATGAGCATTCAAAGAATGGATGGGTTCACCAATTTCTTTTATCTTTTTAAAATTTAATAATGAAAAAAATATAGCACTTTGTTCAAGATATATCATTTATAAATGTAAAATAATAATTTCATATATGGCCTCATGGATAAAGATAATAAACATGAAAAAGTAAACTACTGAATCAAAAATTAAACTATAAAAGAGATCAAAGATGATGGAATGGTCAAACCTTGATGAATTATGGAATATGATTGCAAATCTAGATTGTGCAGGTCTATAGTTAAATGTGTGCCAATTTTGTGTTTGAATTTACAGGGAATATATCGATATCATACCATTCATAGCCTTGAAGGGATCAATATTAGCCAAGCTTGACTGCTATTCATTTTCTATAGCATCATTCATGTCTGACACTCACTTTTAGATTTTTTTATTTGAATTGTTTCACCATTATATGTCATGTATTTTTGTATCTATACTTATTTTATTTGATGAGCACCAATGTATAAATGATGGCTTCTTCTTTTTCTTAACCTATTTTTCCATCAATTTTTATCAAAACAATGATATGGATTAAACAACCACTATGGAAGATGCAATTACATATCCAAATATTAGAATTAGATCCTAATGTAGTTTTATGTAGTGTGAATAAAATGTATAAATAGGGTTTTAAACTTCCTCTTCCCTAAATTTGAAGATGAAACTAATGTAGTTCATCTAAGAATTTATTTTGGTATAGAGGTTGATGCACAGTGAATGACTCTATCACAATGATAGCAATAGTTAAGGTAAGTGTTTGCTCAAACTTAAATTATAGATTAAATAATAGGTATTTGATTCTTCCTATTTTGTTCATCCATATTTTCCATATTTTATATTTTCTTAGATACTAAATTTATTGGGACACTTAGTATAAAGATGATGCTCTAGGAAATAATTGACACTTAGGTTGTAATACCCCTCATGGATTGTACTAAAATACTACAGTAATTTTTTTAAAAAAAACTAGGTACTCAACATTCATTATTTCATTATGTTATACCATAAGAATGTAATTAGTTATTTTAACATACTTAACCAAGCATATTACATTATCACATACTTATAAAAATGATATTTCTAATCATTAATATTTCATGGAATATAACATAATAATAAGGAAAGTAATCACATTATAATCTAGCCATAACTGGTACAATAATATAGTTACTATTGTTGTAGTATAACAAAATAATAAAATTAAATTTCTATTAGGCCTTTAGCCTTAATACAATAAATATATACTATGAACCATGAATTTTGAGTCAAACTAACTCATGTATCTCTGATAATCTCAAGTGAAATCTCCAAGAAAGTACTACAGTAGGGTTAAAGAGCATCATCCAAGCACTTTTCCTCACCAATCATAGACCATCGATCCCCCACGTAATCCCCTATTAGGGAATGGTCCTCCCTTCATGTATAGGTAGATAGTAATTATGTATAAATCTAGAGAGACATGTTATTATCCTATGTGCTTTAAGATTTCTACTACATGATGTGTATCATAAAGAAAATATGTTCTAACATGATATCACACAAACACATAAATTAAACATATGAAATGACAATGTCTATCTAACATTAATTTGGACAAATTTTTCAAATAATATATGATCTTGAGGATAAATCAATTTCATACACACCACTTGATCATATTATCTAGATCTAACATCAATGAAGCTAACTAGCAGGTGAAGTCAATCTCACTACTTAGCTAGTATCATCAATGCTAGATTTAGTTAACCTATGGCTTAACCAACATGTTCATGAAACTATACTATAATAAAGTGAAAAAAATACTAATTACAAAAATAATTACTATGCATACACTTAATCTATCAAATGTATGTTTGAACCTCATTTATTAAGTTGTCTCATAAACAATAACTAATGACAAGCTATTTAAACTACCATACAGGTATTATGCAAGTCATTTAATAATTTTAGACATAATGATATGAATATAACCAAATAATATATAGAGATCATTTTATCTGAGTATGAATCATACCAAGTTCATAAACACATACACATCATAAAAATTCATTGAAAATTTAATCAGAAGTATGCATATACCATTATTGGATGGTGGAGTTTGATCTTATTATAATGCCCAGTTCCTAACAGGGGGAGTGTGAGGTGGGAAAAACTCCTCCCCACTATGGTTTCCATGGTGGGGGTTCAAGGGAAACACCTCTAAATATTTTTTTTGTTAAAAATGCATTGTAAAATATTGTAGTTTTGTAGTAAATCTAGACCATTTGGTATTAGGTCAAATATTTATTGGTAGAAATTATGTTTGTGCATTTTTTTCCTAATATGTAACCCTTTTTTGATATGAGGGAATTGTAATCATGATGGCATGTAGTGTATGAGTGAAAAGGATATTATAGTGGTTGTATTGTAGGGTTTTCTCTTCATTTTTTAGACTGAATAATAAGGACTAGATATTTCTATGTGGATGTAGCCCATATTAGGTGAACAATGTTAGATCTATGTCTCTATTATGTTGTGTTTTTTGCAATTTATTTACATCTTTAATTCATTGATATTTATTTGTGTTCTATATTCCTAACAAATGGTATCAAAGCCGAAGGTTTATTTGGGAGATAAACTCATAGGAAAAGAGGGTTCCTGGTTCAAGTTAGGACAATGGCAGAAGAAGGAAAGTTTAAGGTCAAAAAGTTCAATGGAAAAAACTACTAGCTATGGAGGATATAAATTAAGGATTATCTATATTATAAGGATATCTTCCTACCATTGGGTATAATATCAAAGAAACTGGTGAATATGAAAGATGAAGATTGGGAGGTTCTTGATAGAAAGTCACTAGGAATAATATAGTTGTGCTTGGCAATGTCAGTGGCCTTTAATATTTCAAAGGAAAAAAATAGTGGATGTGATAAAGGCATTAGATAGATTTTATTAAAAACCCTTAGCCTCTAATAAGTTATTTCTTATGAAGCATTTATTTAATCTAGAAATGTCAGAAAATAGGTCTATTACTGATCATTTAAATGAATTTAACATGGTCATAAATCATTTAAGCTATGTAGGAGTAAATTTTGATTATGAGGTTAGGGCTATTTTATTATGTGCTCATTACCAAAAATTTGGAATGGATTGGTCATGGCTATGAGTAATTCTGTGTCTAGTTCAAATACTTTAAATTTTGATGATGTTATTGGTGTTATTCTTAGTGAGGAAATATGATAAAAAAGCATAGTTGAGACATCAAGTAATGCTTTAAATATTGAGAATAGGGGAAGATAAAAGAAATAGATGAAAGGGCCCAAGTAATCATGGTAAGTATAAGAAGGGCATATCCAAATCTAGAAGAATGTTGTTGTTTTTGTGGTAAGAAAGGACACATGAAGAAATATTGTTGGGTTTGAAAAAGAAAAAAAAAGAGATGGACAACAAAATAAAAATTAAGAAGCAAATGTAGCAGGTGATGTGCTACAATATGATTTAATGATTTATTTAGATAACATTAATGACTCATAGGTGTTAGATTTAGGGGCTTCATTTCATGCTACACCTGATAAGAAATATTTTCAAGACTATGTTCAAGGTGATTTTGGATAGGTTTATTTGGGTGATGGTGAACCCTATAAAATTGTAAGGGTAAGATATAGATAAAATTATGGAATGGAAAAAAATTGTTGATGAAATATGTGGGGCATGTTGCTGATTTAAGAAGAAATCTAATTTTAGTAGGGCAATTAGGAAGTGAGGGCTGCATAGTTACATTAATAGAAAATTCATGGAAGGTCACTAAATGATCACTAATAATAGAAAAAGGAGAGAAGGTAGGTACATTATATTTATCTAATGGTAATGTTTAATCTTATATTGTTTTAGCTTTTATAGAAGTAGATACAAAATTATGGCACCATAGACTTGGGCACATGAGTGAGAAAGGGATGCAAGTTATCCACTCAAAGAATTTATTGTTATATTTGAAGAAGGTGGATTTGGATTTTTTTGAGCACTATGCATATGGAAAACAAAAAAGAGCCAAATTTATCAAAGTTAGGAAGACAAAAAAGGATGAAAATTTAGAGCTTGTGCATATAGATGTATGGGAACCATCTCAAATATCATCCCTTGGTGGCTCTTCTTATTATGTTACTTTTATTGATGGTGTAACTAGAAAAAATTGGGTTTATTGTATATGAAATTTTTTTATGTTTTTGATAATTTAAGAAATGGAAAGCTTTGGTTGATAATGAGACATGGAATAAGTTGAAGTGTGTTAGATCAAATAATGGAGGTGAATACTACAATAAGGAATTTGATAATGATTATTCATCCCATGGGATTCATAGAGATAAGATGGTTACAAGAAAACCACAACAAAATGGTGTGTTAGAAAGGATGAATATGAAAATCATGAAGCGTGTAAGGAACATGAGATTACATGCAAGGTTTCCCTTATAGTTTTGGGTAGATGTTGTAGATACTATTATTTAATTAATAAACAGAGGGTCTTCAAGTCCTTTGGATGGTAGCATTTTAGAAGAATCATTGATAGATAAAAAGGTAGATTATTTATTGTTAAAGACTTTTAGTTGTGAAGTATTTATCCGTATTGATAAAGAAAATATAACTAAGCTTGAATAAAAATCCAAGAAAGGTACTTTTATTGGATATGGAGTTAATGATTTTGGTTACCATTTATAAGATTTTGAAAATCATAAAATCATTAAGAGTACAGATGTGATTTTTAATGATAAAGTCATGTACAAAGATTAGTTGTAGGGAAAGAAACAATAAAATCCAAATATAGAATATGTAGTATTTGATGAAATCATAGGAAATGAAATTCTAAAAGTACTAAAAAATTAGAATGTACAACACATACAAAAACAATAAGTATCTTAAACTCCTAAAAATGTAGTTAGAAGATATAATAAAGTAAGTAAACTCCTTGAATTATACTCGCCTTCACTTATTATTTATTATTATCTGATGGTGGTGAGTATGAAAGATATGAAGAAGCAATGCAGGTAGAAACTAGAAAGAAGTGGGAGCAAGGCATGAAAGAGGAGATGGATTCCTTGGTACATAACCAAACATGAGATTTTATTTAGTTAACTCTAGGTAAAAGATTATTATAAAATAAATGGTTTTATAGGTTGAAGGAAGAAGATGGAGGAAAAAAGAGGTACAAGGCTAGACTTGTTGTAAAGGGGTTTACATAAATGAACGGTATTGATTTTGACAAAATATTTTTTCCAGTTATAAAAATGACTTCCATAAGATTTTTTTTAAGTTTGGTAGCAATAGAATATTTTCACCTTGAATAGATAGATGTGAAGACTTCTTTCCTTCATGGTGATTTGGAGGAGTAAATATATATGGAGCAGCCACAAAGATATGAAGTAAAAGGTAAGGATAAAATGGTGTGCAATTTAAAGAAGAGTTTATATGGTCTAAATCAAGATCCAAGGTAGTGGTATTTTTAATTTGACATGTTTATGATAGGAAAATGTTATAGTAGATGTCATTCTAACCATTGTGTCTATTTTAAGAGATTAGATAATAAAAACTATATTATCTTATTATTGTATGTGGATGAAATGCTTGTTTTAAGGTGTAACATGTAGGATATAAATGATCTCAAAATAAAATTAGAAAATTCTTTTGTAATGAAGGATTTGGGTGTTGTAAAGAAAATCCTTAGTATGAGAATAATAAAAGATAGGAAAAATATAAAATTGACATTGTTTCAAGAAGATTACATTAAGGTGTTAGTCGGGTTCAATATGCAAGATGCAAAACCTATAAGTACACTTTTGGGAAGGCATTTTAAATTAAACAAGGAATAGTGTCCTAAAACTCAAGAATAAATCAATTACATGTCTAAAGTTACATATGCTTCATCAATTGGAAGTTTAATTATGTTATGGTGTGAATGAGACCAAATATTGCTCATGTAGTGGGAGTTGTCAGTAGGTTTATGAATAATCCAAGAAAGGAGTACTAAGATGTAGTCAAGTGGATTCTTAGGTACTTGAGAGGGACCAATAATAGATGATTATGTTATGAAGGTTCAGATGTTACCTTACAAGGATATGTTGATGTAGACATGTCTAGATATTTAGATGGTAGGAGGAGTACCACAAATTATGTTTTCATTATTGGTGATACAATAGTTAGTTGGATTTAAAAATTATATAGGATAGTTGCTTTGTCAAATACAAAGGTAAATTATGTTACATATACAAAAGATAGCAAGGAGATGATATGGATGTAACAGTTCATGGAAGATTTGAGGCATAAGAAAGAAGATTCAAAGTTATGCAGTGATAGCTAGAGCATGAATCATTTAGCAAAGAACTCAACATTCCATTGAAGAACCAAACATATAAAACTCAAGTATCACTTCATTCATTTAGTTTTGGAGGATGGTCAATTGAAGTTGGAAAAGATCCATACAAGTTAGAATCTTGTAGATATGCTAACAAAAGTAGTCACAATGGAGAAGTTGGAGAGTTATTCAACTTCAATAGGTCTTCAAGGATAATAAGGAATATGATAAACATGTTAGGGTCAAAGTTAAAATAAAAGTCCAAGGAAGAGTTATAGCGGTGGAGTTGCAACAATCAGTCTCCAAGTGGGATATTTTTAGATGGTGGAGCTTGATCTTATTATAATGCTTAGTTATTGATAGGTGGTGTGAGGGGGCAATGCCCCCCCACTATGGTCTATATGGTGGGGGTTTAGGGGAAGCAGCCCTAAAGAAAATTTTTATTAAGAATGCATTGTAAAATATTGTAATTTCATAGTAAATTTGGACCATTCATTATTAGGTCATAGATCTAAAGGTAGAAGTTAAGTTTTTGCATTTTTTCCATAATATGTAACCCTCCTTTGATATGAGGTAATTGTAACCATGGTAGAATGTAGTGTGTGAGTGAAGAGGATATTATATTGGTTGTATTTTAGGTTTTCTCTTCATTTTTTGGATTGAATAATAAAGTCTGGTTGTTTCTGTGTGGATGTAGCCCATATTAGGTGAACCACATTAAATTTATATCTCTATTGTGTTGTATTTTTTGCATTTTATTTCAGTCTTTAATTCATTAATATTTTTCTATGTTCTATATTCTTAACAACCATAACTTGTATGACCAAATTTTAAGTATACTACATGATACATACACCTATATAGTTTATTTAAGTTCCCTGATTCAAATTAAGAATAATAATTCAAGTACACTATTATGACATCCATGTATACAGTGCTAATATGTCAACTAATTGAAAGATTATCCTAGAGTTTCATTTTTTTATAGCCTATACATATATTTATCTGTAAGGTCATATCAACTTAAGAAGTTTAGTCATAACATGGAAACAATTTTCATATATCTATAGAGGAGTACATTTGTTCATATCCAAAAATAGATATATCCAAATCTCAATCATTCCTTATTAGTTCAACTTATAGTTTTATATAAATTTAAATATGATTAAAGGACCATCAAACCATATATATTTACTTAAATAATATCCAAAATTTCATAACTATAGGCTTTCCTATCCACCTCAATTTCTATGCTTCCAGAATAGTTTACGAAGTCAAAACATTTGTTAAGAATACTCAACAAAATAGCTATAGGTCTCTACTTTGCTTTACCCATCTAGGTTTAAATTTTCTCATGAACCAATAATGTAAACTTAGCTAAGTCCTCATAATTAGAAATATATGTGATAAAAAAATGTTAAAACTAACTACAAGACCATTAAAATCAGGTAGTATGCTCAACGCATCACATATATATAGCGATGTTTCAAAAAACAATATAGAATTCTGAAGTAAAAAATAGAGTTCCACCCTAAAGTTGATTTGCAACAAAGAAATTTTCCATTAAACATTAACATTTTCTTTCCCAAATAGAGTATACTAAGCATTCTAAAAGTGTCAACTAATTTCTTCATACACCAACAATTTCTTTCTCAGTGGAATATATGGGGCTCCTAAATCATCAGTTAAAATTTATGAGTATAAGATATTATTATTTCTATGTATCTACTTATTCTTATGTAGTCTATATTATTTTTCAAAAACACCAAAAATAATTAGTTAAATGTACAGCTGAATTCTAGCAACCGACTCAAGGGAGTATCCTTGTTATTTTTATTTTATTATATTATTCCTACAAGTCTCAAGCATGTTTGAATAAAATGGTTATCTCAATAATCTAATGCATAAACAAGAGATCAACATAATAGACATATACATGGATTTAAAAATAATTCTAACATTTTCCTATCACCGTACTCAATTTTCTTCATTGTATTTCTCTTCCTACATCATTGTATATTTTATTTTATCTCTTTCATTGAAAATCTTTCAATCTCCCTTATTTCCTACATGCAAAAGTCAATGCCTTCTATTATCTATGCTTCACCTTACTTTTTTCCTTTCTTTATTGTATATCTCCCTTCTAATTATCTCCTTCGCTCTCCTTATACTATCTCTTATCACCGTTATTTTATTTCCATCTTATTTTCTAATTTTATTCTTTCATGCAAAAATATATTTTAATTTTAGCATTTAGTAAATATCCATTCCATTATATTTAACTTCAAGATTTATTTTTATTTTCTTTCGTCATGCTATAATCGATGCTTCTACCAATTAGTTAAAAAATCTTAATTTTGAGTTTCATTTATTTTTCTTTCACCATGCAAAATAGCCCCTTTGCCATAATAAATTAATCTTATTTTAATTTCCTCATACTTCTATTTTCCCTTCATGCATAAGTTGATGCTTTTCTTTATCTATTTTAACTTGAGTTTAATTTATTTAATTACTCATTCATGCTTTAATCTTTGTTTTCAAGGTCATGATAATTACAAAATTAAGTTCACTTAAGTCTAATTTTAGACCTTAAATTCTCAAAAAAAACCATGCATTGGCTTATAATTAAATTTCATTAATTTACTATAATCTAGTAATTATCTCAATAAAATATAAATTAAACTAATTAATAATATAATCTATATAAAACTAATGCCACTTATATTTAAATCTTCTAACTATGGTTAATGAAATTATTAATATTTTTATATGAAAAAGACATCAAACCAAGACAATGATATCTACCAAATATCATTTAAACCTATCACCGTGTTAGATAATCCTGCTTAGTGTAAGCATTGACTACATAATCATAAAACAATATTGTCTAAGTAAATATATTCACTACAATCATACATATAAACACCAAATTTATATCATCATAAGCATAAATTGAAACCATGATCATATCAAAAGTATCTTAGCACTCAAAACAAACTATCTAAATAAAATAGAGAGTTAAACAAGTTATTCTACTATGGTGTGTGTGTTGGGTTACTATAAGTTCCTCTGTCATCCCTCAATCATTCCATCTATGACATCCTCTCTGATGATGATCTCCTTCCATCATGATCTAAGGGAAGAATCAATTCTATATCCACTTTGTGACAAATAGGTAGTTAGTCTGATTCATCATTTATATCAAAAACTAATGATGCATAACTAACAAATATACATACATAATGTACAGCAATAAGAAAGTACTACTATCACATAATCAATCCATTATGTAAACTAATCAACAAATCATTGTCTCATAACCAATATATGTCATAAAACTCAAATCAAAGCAATAACAATCCAATGATAACCATAATAATCCATGGATTCAAAGTTTATAAAACTTAGGGTGAAATCAAGATGTAACATCATTCCCCCATAAACTCATCATAATCTTGATGACACTTATTCAAATAGTAGTTTTGAATAACAAACAAAGTTTAAAAGAATGAAAAAATCATAGTATCTAGTATCATCTCATGTAAAAAAATGGGGAAACATCCTATAGAACTCATCATAGTCCTCCCAAGTAACACTATCATTGGAGTATTGGTCCCATAAGAACTTAAATTGTGACACTTCTCTATTATGAAAATGAAGTTTATCAGTGTTAGTTACTCTGATTAGTCATACTATGACCACCCTAACATCTAGAGCATGCAAAGCATTCCAATCCAAAACATGTGAAGGATCATCTATAAACTTTTTAAGATAAGATACATAGAAAACATTATGTAATTGTGTTAGGGATAGTGAAATGATAAGCCTATACAATACAAGATTGACCACTTATAAGACCTTAAATGTTCCCACATATCATGGTGATAGTTTCATTGACTTCCCAAATTTAATCGATCTCTTCTATAGCTTAATTTACAAGAACACTTTATCATCAATACAAAACTACCTATATGAACTCTTTAGATCAGCATAACTCTTTTATCTATCATTTTCCTTGTTGACTATTTTATTGATTAATCTAACTTTTTCTTCCATTTTTGAAAGCATCTGAAGCCCAAACATTACCTTGTCTTCTAACTATCCTAATTTATTGGTGTCCTGCACCTTCTTCCATATAGTGCCTCAAATGGAGCCATCTTCAAAGTTTATTGGTATGAGTTGTTGTATGAAAAATATACCAATGAAAGATAATATTCCCATTTGTATTTTTGATCCATGTAATGCATATGAATATGATCCTATAACACTTGATTAACTCACTTAGTCTAACCATCAGTCTCTATGTGATAAGTAGTATTAAAATTTAGTTGTGTACCCAAAGCTAAGTTTAGAGTTACCCAAAACCTAGAAGTCATCTTTAGATCATGATGTGAAATGATCTTCTCTAGAAATCAATGCAACATATACACTTCCTTTATGAACCTCTTCATAAAGGTAGGTGTATCATCTATCAATTTTCCTAGTATAAAGTGAGCCACCTTGGTTGGTTTGTCAATAACTACTAAGATCATTTCATGCCTACTATATGACATTGATAAAACTTGGAAAAATTCCATGTTGATCACCTACCATTTCCACTCTAGTATATCATGTGGATATAATAATCCATCTGGGTGCACATGCTTAGCCTTCACTCACTGACATTTCAAATAATGTGACACATAGTCTACAACATCTTTCTTGATTTCCTTCCATAAATAAAGAGGTCTAAGCTCTCCCATGACCTTGGTTACTCTTAAATGTCCTAAACATGGGGTATCATGCAATTATTTTAGTACTTTTCTCTATATATTCTCTCAATATGACACATACATCCATCCATTATAATTCAAAAGACCATCACTCTCAAAACTAGATCCTTAATACTAAGAATTTTGAGCATTCTCAAATAATTTTTTTGACCTAATCATAGTATTCATATCCTAGTGAGAACTCAATCACATGATCCTTGAAAGTACTCCTAATATTAACCATGGATACTATATACCTTCTATGACTCAAAACATTAACTAATCTATTCTCTTTACCTTTGATGTAATTGATATCAAAGTCATAGTCAAAAATAAACTCTAACCAGCGTCTCTAACAATAATTTAGATTTGGTTGGGTGAAAATGTATTTGAGTCCCAAGTTATTCATATTGAGCTCAAAATTTTTTCCTAACAAATAATGTCTCCAAAATTTAAAAGCATGTATAATTAATACAAGTTACATGTCATGAGGGGCATAATTCACCTCATAAGTTTTTAGTTTCTTTGACTCATAATCCACTACTGTTCCATCCTACATAATGACTCCTCCTAGTCCCTCTCTTGATGCATTTGTGATGATTGAGAATTGACCATCAGGGTCAGGAACTCTCAATAGTAGTGCCAAAGTAAGCCTTCATTTTAATTCCTAAAAATCTAATTCACACTCTTCTAAATAGACAAATCTTTGGTCATTATATTACAAGAATGTAATTGGATTAACTATCTTGGAAAATTTTGGAATTAACTTCTTGTAATAGCCTAGTAATCACATGAAAATTCTTACCACATGCACATTCCTTTACATCGACCATTCTATAATGTCTCTTATCTTAGTTGGATCTACATAAATACCATCTATAGAAATAATGTGCCCTAAATATTACACTATCTCTTAGAAAAATGTGTACTTAGACAACTTGCCATAAAACTTATGCTTCCATAATCATTGTAGAACTAGTTCTAGATGCTGAAGGTGCTCCTCTTCATTCTTATAATATATAAAAATGTCATCTAGAAATACTAAAACAAAGTGATCTAAATAATCTCTAAACACACTATTAATGAGATTCATGAATGCTACTAGTGTGTTAGTCAATCAAAAGGGTAACATTATGAACTAATAATGTCCATAATGAGTTCTAAAATTTGTCTTCAAAATACCCTCATCTCGAATCCTCAATTGATGGTATCTTTCTCTAATATAAATCTAAGATAAATTTTTTTTCCCTACATTTGATCAAAAATATCATCTATACGAGGTAGTGAATACCCATTTTTAATATTTTCCTTATTCAACATCCTATAATCAATACAAAGTTAAAGAGTATCATCCTTATTCTTGACAAAGACAATCAGTACACCCCATGGTGACACACTAGGCCTGATTAACCCCTTTGACAAAAATTCTTAGAGTTGAGCCTTCTTCAACTAACTTAGTGGTTATCATCCTATAAGGCTCCTTAGATTATGTTTTTAATCTAGGTATAATATCAATCAAGAAATCAAACTCATGTTTACAAGGAAATCCTATTAATTCTTCCAGAAAAACATCATGAAAATATCTAAGAAATGGGTAATATTTAAGATATGGTTCCTTAGGTTCTTCCATTTCATTTATCTTGATGATAAATGCCTAGAACCCTTTCCCTTGAGCACTCTTATGTTTCAATGCATAAATATTCTTGAGCCTCAACTCTCTCTTATCACTATAAATTTGTGTCTAGTTTCCAAAATCATCTAGACACTCAACCTTATTCAAGTAAAAATCAACCTTGGCCTTGTGTTTATCAAACTAGTTGACTCCTAGGATCACATCATATGACCCTAGTGGTACTACATATAGATACACTACTATTGTGAATTTAGGCAACCTAGTTTTTACTTCAATTAGAAACTTGTCAACATTACTTTTGATTCATTCCCATATTTTACTAAACATGAATTTTTCATAAATTCATCTCTTATAGGAAACTTACCAAGCATTCTAAGAGATATAAAACATTTGGTATCCCTTGTATCTATTAAAATACAAACTAGATGTTAAAAAATACCTGACAACTCTATGGGTGATACTTGAAATTTAGCTTATCAATTAACAAATACAGCATGAATACGCCACTAAAAATTACCCTATTAAAAATTTAGACCTTTTTTATTTGACTTGTCTTGAGTGCATTAATGAGCATAATAGTCTCCTCTATAATTGAAATAGCCTCTAGTTAGACCTCTTTTTAATAATCTATGGGTTTCCCTTAAAACCTAATTTAAATCCATTGCTTAGTTTCTTATTGATATATCTACTATTTAATTTGTAATTTTGGTTCTTGAATTGAACCTTGGAGTCTCCACTCTGATTCCAGTTCTTATTCTTGAAAGTTGGCTTAGAACTTATAAAAGTTTAATTGAACTTATCCCTAACTTTTGTAAGAGACTTTAAATTTTGCTCCTAATTTAATTCCTTCTTGAATACCTAGTCCATGGTATAATTTCTATGAACATATACCTCACCACTAATATGGGGCTTTAGTTCCATGATAAACTTTTTGATCCTAACCTATCATCTACTTGGTATTGAGGTATGTACTTTAGAAATTTGGTGAAATACTCCCAATAATCATTCATTGATAATTCTCCCTACTTTATATTCTATAAATATGTGAGTTTCTAATCAAATTTAAGTTGTGGAAGCCACCATGACCTAAAAAGTTTCACAAACTGATCCCAAGTTATGGTGGTTGAATTAAGGTCCATTTTCAACTTCTTGTTGTCCCACCACATAGGTACCTCACCATCCAACTCGTATGCTCCATAAACTATCTTAGTGGCCTCTAATAGTTTTGAATATCTAAATACTTATCCATCTCTATCATCCATGCTTCAACTCTATCACCTAGGATATTTAAATCAAACTTAGGTGGACTCACCTTTTTCATGTCTCTAGACAACTCTATAGCTACATGTGCTCTTGCATCTTGATAGTTTTTATACTTATCAAGATGATTATCAGGTTTTTCTTGATGTTATTCATCTCCATATCCATGAACTCCCTATTATAATATTGTGATCTAATCCCTGGTATCATTCATGGCTAAAAGAATCTGATCTAACTTTGCTAATTATTTAGGATGCAATTGGTTAAGATCAATTAGAGGGTTATTGAAATTTGAAGAACCCTTACCTGATTATCTTATTTTCACCATTCTTCTTTGTCTTCCAAAATAATAATATGAAAAAATTATCAAACTCATTAATTCTTAGAGTTAGAGCCTAAGCTCTGATACCACATGTAACAACCCTTCATGAATTGTACTAAAATAATGCAATAATTTTTTTTAAAACTAGTTACTCAACATTTATTATTTCATTATATTATACCATGAGAATCTAATTAATTATTTTTAAATACTTAACCAAGCATACTACACTATCACATAATTATAACAATAACAATTCTAATCACTAACATTTCATGGAACATAACATAACAACAAGGAAAGTAATCACATTATAATCTAGCCATGACTAATAGAATAATATAATTGAATTTCCATTAGGAATTTAGCCTTAATAAAATAAATATATATTATGCTCCATAGAGCTCAAGTCAAACTAACTCATGTATCTCTGATAATCTCAAGTGTAGTCTCCAAGTATGGGGAGGGAGAGTATCATTCGGGTGCTTTTCCACATCAACCACGGACCATCGATCCCACACATATTATCCTATAAGGGAATGAACCTCCATTCATGGATAGGTATATAGTAATGATGCAATAATGTAGAGAGACATGCTAGTACCTCACGTGATGTAAGATTTCTACTACATGATGTGTATCATAAATAAAATATGTTTTAACATGATATCACACAAACACGTAAATCAAACATATGAAATGATAATTTATATCTAACATTACTTTGGATAAATTTTTCAAATAATATATGGTCTTGAGGATCAGTCAATTTTATACACACCACTTGATCAGATTATCTACATCCAACATTCATGACGTTAACTAGTCGGTGAAGTTCATCTCACTACTGAGTTAGTATCATCAATGCTAGATTTGGTTAACCTATAGCTTAACCAATAGGTTCATGAAATTATTTTACAATAAAGTAAAAACACATGCTAATTTTAGAAATAATTCCTATGCATACACTTAGTCCATCAAATGTATGTATAAACTTCATTTATTAAGTTGTCTCATAAAAAATAACTAATGACAAGATAGGTAAACTACCATATGGGTAGTATTCAAGTCATTTAATAATTTCAAACATAATGATATGAATATAACCAAATAATATGTAAAGATCATTCTATCCAAGCATGAATCATACCATGTTCATAAACACATACACATCACAATAGTTTATTGAAAATATAATCACAAGTATGCATATACCATAACTTGTACAACCAAAGTGTAATTATACTACATGATACATACAACTATGTAGTTTATTCAAGTTTCATAGTTCATATTAAGAATAATAATTCAATTACACTGTTATCATCCTTGTATATAGTGCCAATATGTCAACTAATCGAAATAGTATCTAGAGTTTTATTTTGTAGAACATATACATATATTTATGTGTAAGGTCATATCAAATTAAGAAGTTTAGTCATAACTTGGAATTTTTTTCATATATATATAGAGGAGTACATTTTTTCATATCCAAAAATAGATATATCCAAATCTCAATCATTCCATATCGGTTCAACTTATAGTTTTATATTTGTTTAAAGATGAGTAAAGGACCATTGAACCTATATATATTTACTTAAATAAATAATATCCAAATTTGAATAATTGTAGGTTTTCCTATCTACCCAACTTTGTATGCTTTAAGAATAGTTTATGAAATCAAAACATTTGTTAAGAATACTCAACAAAATAGCTATGGGTCTGTACTTTGCTTTACCCACCTAGGCTCAACTTTTCTCATGAACCAATAAAATTGATAAGTCCTCATTATGAGAAATCTACGTGATAATATAAATGTTAAAAATAACTTCAAGACAATTAAAATTAGGTAGTTGTTGATGCTTAAAAATGTACCTTAGGTGCTCTTAAGTGTTGATTAACACTACTCATTTTAGGATTTGAAAATCCAAGGCATGAGTTGTACTTTGTGAGAATTCAATGATGTTTGTGGTGGAATAGAAGCAGAGTATGAGAACTATCCACAATATTTGTTTGATTTAGTGGTTGGGAGCCACTAGGGTTTAAATATTTAGATATTAAATAGTTTTTTATGACTTATAAGCTAAAATAAATGAGTATTAGCAATGATCTTTAAGCTAGAATGAATCTTGATAAAAATAAGAAAAGAGAAGGGTAAAGTAAGAAAGAAACGTGATTGCAGGTTTTCATCTCAAATATTATGACAAAATTCCAATTACTTTGATAACATTTGAACCAATTTATGTTATAATATAGCATAAGCTCAAATTATATCACAAATCAGGGAAAAATCAAAGGAAAAACATGAATCATAAGTAAGAACCAAATTTACTTTAAAGATTTGCTATTATGATCTAAATAACCTAAACACATCCAAATATAGAGAAAATAAAATGAAGTATACTTGAGATCTTTATAGTCAATTTAGCATTTAGCACAAATTAACAACCCTATGATAAAAAATTTAACTTAAAGCAAGAAGAATCATTAAAATTCAAAATGAGTATCTATAATTGAGAGGTAACATGGACATTCAACAAAACTATACAAAAAATCTTTTCAAAATTCCTTAATTATATTAAATTCTCTTGGTATACAATTGCTCAAAAATGATCCCTTAAAAATTGTAACCATCTATCTATTTATAGGAAACATAGGTGGTTAACTAGTTAACTTTCAAAATATTTACATGTGGATAAGGATAGTTGTCCTTGATATAAAGATACAATGTGGAAGGTCACATGTCAATTTGACAAGAAAGAGTGTATGCTAAAAAACTAGAATATACTTTATAAAAAGAATATTATTTTAGGAATTTCATTGGTGGGCCCTTCAATTATCCCTATCTAAGGAATTCTTTCACCTTGGTGTATTTCTCCTTGATTAGTTCAAAATACACTATAAGATTCATTAGACAATCCTCTTCTTGATCTACTAACTTGTCAAATTCATTATCAACCTGAGATACAAGTTCCTTGATATATTGTGCTTTTATAACTTACTTTCATATATAAATAATGATATATAGGATCTTTTGGTTGTCCTCAGTTGAATGACATTTATTGTATCTAATGCTCTAGATGTGAACACAAACCTTTTGCTTGAATTCTTCATCACTAATTAGGCCTATAGTAGTGGTTTGAGAAGGTTTATCTAATAGATTCCCCAAAATTTTTTGAATCCAAGTTACCAATCCTATGTCTCCCTTGATGAATTCATTGACATCATTGCTCTAAGTTTTCAAATCCTCCTATTTATGCATCAAATCTGCCATAAGGATGTCTAGATTCTAAGTTTTAGAATCTTGAAGTCCAAGGCTTGCTTTGTCTTCTATACCTTGATAAGCTCCCCATCTAAGATTTAGAATTATACCATTGAGTGATTAAGGCTTGTTCCATATTAGTTTGATGGTTTAAAGCACTCAATCTAAGCTTGATGCTTTTCAAACTCTCAAATGCATACATCAAAGATTTATTCAATACTTACAATACATCCTTAGGAATTGAAAGGAGGACTTGAGATTATAAATCTTGTTTTTATTTCTCCATGATGAGAATCTTCTATTTCATTCCCTAAACTCTATCCAAGGTCATTTTTTACTAGGCTAGTACCATACTAGCTACATCTTCTTAAAATATAGGATGCTCCCATACTACCTACCATAGAATGGAAGTTAAGCCTACAAATGGTTCCACCTTTGAAAGGTGAATTCCTCAGTACCAATAGTAACCTTCTTGGTTACTACTCTCTAAAGGGTTGATGTATCTATATTGAAATGGACCTGAGGGTCAGACTCCTTTCGCTGTGGATATTCAGGAATCTCTACATTTAATCTCCTAGAGGCTCCTAGGGTGTTAATCCCTTGGATTTCCTTGTTTTGAAGGATATGGATCCTTCTTTCTACTTTTTTGTTCAGAATATCTTGAATTTAAGGCTTGACATTATCCTAAACATCTATGTCAACTCAAGTTAAAGACAGTGAAGGAGAAAGAGATGGGATTTTTTTCAACTTCCCATAAACAAACCAATTAGGAATAGTTGGTCCATAGATAGGATTCTCATCACTAAAGAGGTTAATTTCACTAGTAAGGTGAGTGAAAATTAACCTAGGCCTCTTTCTTAGGGATAGAGGAACTAAGGCCAATTCTACCTATCTCTTTCCTCCATCTAATGGAACTAATTATTTGCTTGCTTCCTCAGATGGATCCTCTTCCTTATCAAAAGCATAGGTAGTTGTGATGTTAATAAGGGAACTTTCCACTATTTCCTTAATTTCCAAGGCAATCATGTTAATAACCTCTACTAGGGAAGAAGGCCTTGGTGGGGATGCCTAAATTTTGGGACCTCCACCAAGTCTATGTTTGATGCTATATTCATAAATCACATCTTTACCTTTTCTTTTTACATCCCCAACTTGCCCAACTTAGGGTGACTTTATCACTTCTCTCTATTGAGGTTCAGAAGATTGTCCTCCAACAAGTGGCTCTTGATGTGTAGCCCTAGATGGTCTTGGTAATAAGTGATAATGCAAGGGATATAGTTTCCATATTTGTCCTAAGGGCTTATTATCTCTGACCATTATATGTTCTAATTTGATGTTTTAGTTTTTAACCCTGGACAAGACTTCTTCAAATTTCCTTACCTTTGTGTAAACACCATCTCCCATGCTTGGTTGATGTTTGTAATTAGTCTTTGGGACCTTTTTATCCTGAATATGTTTAGCCACTATCATTGGGGTCCCACATCTTAAGGTCATCTATTTGAAAATCAAAAGAGTTCTTATGCACCACCATGATCTCTAGTTATTTCCAATCCTTGATTACAATTCTACTAATTTCCAGTGGAAAGGGATGAACCTAAGCCTTCTTATTTTTATTGTATATCCAATCCATTCCCTGGATGTTTTGATAAGTAATTTTTTGCTCTACAGACTTACTAGGAACATATATAGGCAATCTATATGGCTGGACCATGATTCCTTTTATCCTTATTACAATGTAATCTAGACAGAACCACACATCACCCATGGTCTCCACTTGTCTTTTTATTAAAGGATGAATCCTACACATAGGGATACCAATGATTACCTAAAAAATGACTGGGAAGATACCATCATATATGAATTACATGTGATTCTTGTATTGGAATATATGTAATTTGGAATAATTATGGGAAATGGTACTTTTACCATCAGGGAACCAATTTTGGATGCCAGGGAAATTAATAGAGGCTAGGAGTGAATCCAAGAGGTTATACATCATTCAAAATTACTTGGAGGTCTTTTTCTTGATGGTTGTAAATTGTTTGGCCAAGAAAAAACTTATTAGGTCTCCAATGGGAGGGATTAAGTTATGTTCCAACATGTAATGAACATAAAATACCCAAACCTTACTCAAATAAGTAGTAAAAGAGGCACCAAAGGCTTTGTTCAATAAGGTCATAAATACCCTAACACCCTCCTTGAATTGGGCAATAGGAATCTCACCATTAAGGGTCTTGAAAACATGGGAACCTTGGATTAACTAAGGTGAGAGGACTGAATCTAAGTTTTTAGAATTTACCAATCCTCTTAAGGATGGGAGATCGACATGAGGCAAAGGGAGCTTATAATAAACCTCAAAGGCCATGGGAGCTATAAATGTAACTTTCTTGGTACTTACTTCATGAATAATCCATTTCCCATCTATTCTATATTCAATAAAAATAGGAACAAGAAGGTTGATGTAATGTATTACCTCTAGTTTAGCAACTACACAGTGAAGGCCTACCAACTGAATTGATACTAGGTATTTTTATCTTTGGTGCATCATAGTATTCCTCTTTTCCTCCTAGGAAATTGGTTGTAACTCCTCTATAAAGAAGACTAATTTTGAGTATTTATTGATTCCATGTATAGTCAAGGCTATCAAATCTAACTCTGTGTCTCTAAAGACCCTTCACCATTTGAAGTTAGATAAAGTTCCTCTTTAATTTTCATCTATTTCCTACCTACCACCATTGATAAAACTAAATTATAGTTGATTAAAACAAATATCTCACTAAGGCACCTACTCTGAGTTTAAGTTGCACTTAATTTGATTTCTATGTGATCAATTGAACTGATTTAAGTCCTTTATAGAGGGTTTAGGGTTTTTAGCTTTAATGGCAAAAATATCTAACTCTTGATTTCATAAGTGCTTCAAATTTGATGGGACCTCATTCTTATGTCTTCTATATTATAGATCATAGGATATCTTTCATTTTTATCTTCCATACCTACATGGAGCTTATGTGGTAAGGTTCCATGCCTTTCGTGGCAAATTTCATAAATGGTAGTTGAAGGCTAAACATTAGATTTCAAAAGTCCTCTTTATTTTTATTTGAAAAACCAAATCTAGGTCCTTACATTTCATTAGTCCCTTGATATTTAAGATCACTAATTATGCCATGTGTCAATCTCGTGAGGCCTTTGAAAAGTCCTCAACTTTATCGCACCATTGGATTAAATCCAGTGAATAAGTGATCATTGTTGGATCCTACAATATGCTTACCTTTTAATCAGATCCATGATTATATGAATCTTAGGCTTAAAAATGTCATTTAGAATTTTATGTTTAAAAAACAAAAAATGAATTAGGCTAAGATCTTTATATAATAGGTTTGTCTTCATAAAAAGCGAGGAATTTATTAAAAGGTTTTTAGAAATGCCTCCTTTATTTAGGATTTAAAAATTACCTACGTTAAATTTGATGGGTTTATTCATGTCAAATACATCCTCATATATGTTAAATGATGGGAGTGAACCTGTGAAATTTAAGATAATGGAATTTATTGATCTAATAATTGAATGCCACATCTAAAGCACTTAGAATTTTCTAAGGCTTTAGGGATTGTCTAGGTTAAATTTGATGGGTTCAATCATGTCAAATACGTCCTCATATACATCAAATGATGGGAGTGAACCTGTCAAATTTAAAACAATGGAATTTATTGATCTAATAATTAAATGCCACATGTAAAGCCCTCAAAATTTCCAAAGGATTTGAAGATTATCTAGGTTGACAAGTTCATTGACATCAAACACATCCTCATAAATGTCAAATGATAGGAGTGAACTTGTAAACTTTAAGACAATGGAATTTATTTATCTAATAACTAAATGCCACACATAAATCCCTCAAGAGTTCTTAAAGCTTCAACTTTAATTTAGACCATTAGATTAAAATGTTCGATCAAGTGATCACTGTTGGATCCTTATTGGGGCCCAAATCATTGACTAGATGCCTTTCTAAAAGACTTCAATATTGATGTACCATTGGATCAAATCTAGAAAACAAGTGTAAAGTGTTAGACCTACAAAAGTGCGCAAACTTTAAGTTAAATCTTGATCATGTATAAAATTTTCCACTAAATTTTCTTGTGAATGTTTAAATTTAAATTTTTAGGGTTTATTACTTGGGAACCCTAACTTCTTCCATGGAACCTATAATTAATCACCTTGAATATGATTATTATCAACATTAATCCCTAACATATGATCATAATCAGATATACTAAAACTCGTGTCTTTTTTTAAGATTAACCTACCTTTAAAATTCAAGATCAAACAATATTTCACACTTATTCCAAAATACAGATGTTATGGAAACAATCACAGGGGTCCCCTTTTCAAAAAATAAATATAGGGTAGGGGGTGTTGGTCTCAACAAATGGTGACTCACAGGGGTAACATAGCAATATGTTGGAACACAGGACTCTGGTTTAAACTTGTACATGAATTTTATATCCCATTTGGACATATACTCTCTCTTGAATCAACTTTTGGTTGAAACAAGTTCCTTATGTATAAAATTTAAACTTAGTTATTAAAACATGAATTTCAATAAAAAACATCTAGGTTCATATCCTTTTGGTCCATTATACTTAACTTTGAGGAATTTATATATTATTTAAGAATAACAAATCTTAATTTAGGAAAGACTTGGGCATTGCTCTGTTGCTAGCTAGGCGTCTATAGCCCTGATAGAGATACCTTTAGTTTCACTCAAGGTCTTGTTCCATTTCTAGCCATGTGTCCATAGCCCTGGTGGAGATTACCTAAATTACCTTTTCTTCTATTTCCATAGATTTTGCAATGAGTTTTTTTTTTTACATTTTCTAGGTCCTTTTTCAAAGGTTGGAAACCAATATATCCTAGTTTTAAGGATTTGGCCAAATGCCCTGGCATTATGATACTCTCCTTTAATTGAAACTTTAGTCTATGACAAGGATGTGTTTTAAGTGTAAGCATGAATATGAGTTAATAAACTAAATTCACATTATATACATATGATTCTTCTTAAAACCAAGTTTTGATGTAGGATAAGGTTTAAATCTTTGTATGACATTAAATTCCTATACCAATCTATACTAGTACATTTGGTTGATTTATACTACTTTATTACCACCTCATGTTCACTTTTGTAGGATTTATATCCACACTTTTGAGCAATTCCAAACCAAAAACTAATACCATGAGACTTTACCACAACCAAGGAACACCCCCAAGCAAGAAAAAACAAAACACAAACAAACAAATGTATACAAACCTATCAAGGAAGGGAAAACAAATCAAGAAAGGAAACTAATTAGCCTTCCTATTCTAACTTTAACAATACTACACAATCACTCCATGAAGACCCCCGATGGGGTAGTAACAAAGTAATGCTTGAGTTATTTCCCATTGGTGGGTAAAGTAAAGTTTGATCTTTGGAGAACTTTTAACCTAAAAGTGTTATTTCCCAAGATTTTTGCAATTTGGTACTAGCCAATCCATAAAGGGGTGAACTTAACATGTTTACCTTTAGGTTCTTATGCTTATCCTAAAGAAGGACTAAGTCTCCTTGCCTAAATACCTTTACTTTATAGCTCTTATCAAATCATATTTTCATGGTTTATTGGTGTCTACTAAAGTCTATAAATGCCTTTTCTCTAACATCTTCCATTTGAGTGATGTCTAATAACCTAGAATTAGCAAGTTTTTGGCTATCCTCCATGTATTATTGCATGAATGTGAATATAGGAAACTTTAAGGTGATGGGAAAGATAGGATCTTGACCATATACCAACAAAAATGGTGAATCCTTGAGAGCTTGTTTGATCTTGATTCAATCTATCCATAATGCAAAATTAAGAAGTTTATGCCATGTTCTAGGTCTATCTTCAGTAGATTTATTGATAACTTTCATAAAATTTTTGTTTATGGATTCATAAACACCATTTCCTTGAGGGTATTGATTGTAAGAAAACTTAAATGCAATACCTTGGTCATAATCCCATTTCATCATTTCAATAGAGATGAATGTAGATCCACTATCACATACC
The DNA here is from genome assembly GCA_037957365.1 of Torreya grandis. Taxonomy (NCBI): domain Eukaryota; kingdom Viridiplantae; phylum Streptophyta; class Pinopsida; order Cupressales; family Taxaceae; genus Torreya; species Torreya grandis. The sequence continues at coordinate 57,823 of JARHVA010001985.1, forward strand.
AAATAAACTGGGGTTCCAAATTTAGTACAAATATTTTCCTTTAAGAAATTGATCAATTCTTCTATTCTACATTATGTAGTGGCTACTACCTCAGTCCACCTAGTGAAATAGTTCATAGTAGTTAGGACATACTTATGACCTTCAGAGTAATTGGGGTTAATTACTCCTATAGAGTCTAATCCCCATTGTGCAAAAGTTTTATCAACCACCACGTGTTGTAAAGGCATGGCTACCTTTTCCTCCTTTTTACTAAAAATCTAGCATGAATGACACTCCCACACATTATTATAAGCATATGTGAAGAGGGTAGGCCAATAATATCTAGTCCTAAGAATCTTGTGAGCTATGGTTCTTCCTGAAGGGTGTCCACTTCCTAGCTTCTTATGGAAGGCAGTCATAATCCAAAGCTGCTTCTTCCTTGGACACACATCTCAAATAAATTCCCTCAAAGTTCATCCTCTACAAGATTCCATTCCTGATGATGTAATGATCTACTTTGATCCTCAAGTCTATCTTTTGTTCTCTTATAAATCTTGGGGGACAAACACCATTGACAAGTAAATGGATAATAAAGTCATACCACTCATTGGGTTGGAAGTTTTGTTGATCTACTTACATGACATGGAATTTTGGGTCAATACTAGTGATCATATGAACTAAACCTTGACATTTCAATAATTTTCCTTTTTTCATCTCTATATCATATTCTTGTAAAATTGTCATCCACTTGCCTCTTCTTTCTCCAAGCTCATTCTGACTCAACATAAGTTTTATAGCTAGATCAGGTAATATGGCATGTACATTATTTATAAGGAGGTAATGTATAAATTTTTTTACTACCTGTACGAATGCACAAGCTTTCTTATCAATCATAAAATAATTCACTTATACATTTTTGCATTTGGTGTTCATGAAAGCTATGTGATGATCATTCCCATGAACTTTTTGAGTTAACATTGTAGCCATAGTATGCTCAGAAGTAAATGAATATAGATAGAAATATTTTGATAAATCAAGACTTATGAGGATTGGAGCTTTAGTGATTGCCTTCTTAATATTAGTGAAGGCTTTCTTATATTCTTGATTCCAATAAATTATAGTATCTTTCTTAATCATATCATTCAAAGGTTTGATAATCTCAATGAATCCTAAAATAAACTTCCTCACAAAGTTAATCTTGATAAAGAATGACTTAAGTTATTTTCAACTATTGGGCAACCCAATTTTAGAGATGGACTCTACTCTATGAGGATATACAAAAATCCCATATTTTCTAATAATATGTCCCAACAATTTTCCTTCAGTGACACAGAATATACTTTTCTTGAGGTTAAGAGATACACCATACTTTCTGTATCTATCAAATACTTGTCTCAAATATATGAAATGTTCCTCTCTATTTCTATAAAATACTATAAGATCTTCCATATATAATATGATACACTTTCCCACTAAACCTTGGAAAGCATGGTCCATTTCCCTTTGAAAAATTTCTGCTACATTAATTAAAAGGCATTCTCTTGTAAGCATATGTTCCCCATTTAGTAGTAAAAGTTGTTTTCATCCTGTCTTTTCGAGTAATAAGCACCTAGTTATATCTAGAAAATCCATCCAAAAGGGACATCATGGAAGATCCTAAAATAGTTTGGATAACCTGGTCTAGAGAAGGTAAAGGATAATTATCCTTTTTAGATGCTCTATTCAGATTCATAAAATCTATGCACAATCTCATTTCTCCCTTATTATTTTTGACTGGGACTAGGTTTACCACCCAAGTGGAATGTCAAATAGGAAACACTATCCTTAAATCCAATATCTTCTTGACTTATTTAAAAATCATGGGTTATAAAATAGGTTTGACTAGCTTTTGCTTCTATCCAAAAGGTTTGCAACCTTCTTGAAGAGGTATAGTATGAGTAATGACCCTTAGGTCAAATATTTTCAAATATTCATAAGACTAAGTAATTACATCCTTGTATTTTTTAAGAAACTCTCTAGATTTTATGTTTTCCATTTCAATGCAAGCCTTCCCTATATTCACCATTTGGGGTTGATCATGTGGACCAAGGTTCGTCACATGATAATCTCTACCATTTACCTTGGGGTGTTTAGTTACTTTACGAATATTGTCAAGATTAAATAGTCTTTCTAATGAAATCATCCCTTTAGGTATTGTATTGTTACTTAATTGGATGATTTTACCATTAAGTTCATTTTTAGGAAAATTTTCATCAACATCATCAATAATGTGAGCTTCAAAAGCTCTAAAATTAGTTAAGAAATCTATGATATGTTTATCATCATTGAAAACTTGGAAATGATTTACATTGTTAAGAACTAAAGGACATGGTACTATCTCAATATTTATTCTTTGAGAATCATGATTAGGCATTAAATTAGCTACAATAGAGGCAAGATCATCAACAACTTTATTTTCTTATCTTGGAATAGTTAAGATGTTGAATGCATTGAAAGATTCAATCAAGTTCCACACCCTAAACTTATATCTTTTTAAGTAAGATAATTTTCACTAGTATTTACTCCTCACTTGGTTAACCATAATTTTAGAGTCTCCATAGATAAGGATTTCCTTAACTTTGTGCTTAATGGCAAACTATAATCCAAGTATGAGAGCCTCATACTCAGCTAAATTACTGTTGCAAGGAAATTATAACTTATAAGTTGCATGGTATTGATTTTATGAAGGATCCATCAATACAATACTAGCACCTAATCCTAATTTACACTTGGAACCATCAATATATAACTTCCACAAAAAAAAAATTAGAGGAGAACTCTTGGAAATTGGTTCTTTTGCAATTTCTAAAGTGAAAACTCCCAAATCAAAATCTAAGAAATTTACCCTTTCATTAACAACATTAGATTATGTTATCATGTGTTTCATTTGAGGTTCCATTTCCACTCTTATTTGATCTGGTACACCTTTCTAAGGAAGCCAAAAGTATGAGCAATCAACAGACATATAGCCATTTAAGGCCTTAGTCCATTCTCTACTCAAAAGCAATCCATAAGCACTAGGCATTTCTACCACTTGGATATCAATGAATTACTGATCCCTGGGTTCACTAGCTAGCTATATATGCACATTCAATAATTCTCCTATAACCTTAACTCTAGATTTATCCAATTAAGTGATTACCTTGTCAAACTTGATTGGAGTTAACCTAAGTTGTTCACATATCCCAATAGGCATAATGTTGGTTGAGGCTCTAAAATCTAAAAGACAATTATGAACATTCTTCCCAAATATCTTTAATGTAAGTAAAAAAGGTGGATACTCTTCTTTTATTACTTGTGTAATTACATTTTCACTATCATTATTAGGGGGCTTCCCGATTTTCCTGTACAAAGATTCCAAGAATAAGTCTCTTTATTCTATGATTTGAGTTAGCTCATGTAGAGTGATATTGGCTTTAATACTTTTCATATCCTCCACAATATTGTAACTATATTTTCTTATAGGATCAATAGTTAGCTTAGAATAAATTCCTCTAGGGGGTTCATGATTATTCTTTGATGTAGTGTTTAGAGGGGTTCCATAATTGTTAGGAGGGGTAGAGGTAGTCAATGGTTGTTTTTGTTCCCTATTTTTTAGAGGATGTGTCTTCAAAAATTGTTGGAATGCTTGAATCTCCTCATGAATATTCTCAAGCTCATTATCCTCTTGAAAATGGAATTGAAAATTTTCCACCATATGTACTTATTCAGAGGGTTTAGATTCAAAAAAAATTATAGCAACATCTTTGTTTGTAACCACTTCAAATGTGTCAAGCTCTTCTTGAAAAGCTTTCAAGGATTTACAAAACTCAATGCAATCAATCTCACCATGATTGAAAGTATTATGTACCCTACATTAATATGGTAAAATAATATCAATGAGGTTTATATCCATATTATTTTTTCTAGAGAAAGGCTCATTAGCTTTGTTATTCTAGAAACTGTCATTCTAAAACCTATTCCCAGGCTTGTTAAACTTTTAGAAAGAGAAGTTCCTTCCAAAATTGTCATTATTATTACCAACTTGTTTTTTCAATTGCAACAAAATAGTGCTAACCTTTTGTACCATTTTAAATATATACTCATTCCCATTTTTTGGGACCTCAAAATTTTGAGCTTGGTTACTGTTAATGTTACTAACAGGCACTAAAGCCTTCTAGTCATTGTCATGAAATCCATTAGTAACTTGATGACTCAAGAAACTTAATTTTTTATTAAGGGTAAAATGAATAGTAGGCAATACACTCAAATTAGGGAATTGGTTTAATGCTGGAGCATTTTGGTTATTATTTATGAAAAGGTTTAATGCAGGCATTTAAGGATTAACATTTGGGATAGAATAAGCCATCTATCCTTGGAGTTGCATTCAGACTCTAATAACCACTACTTAAAAATAGGCTTGAGATAATGTGATGATGAGTGGAAGGGATCTCTTTAGAAACACAAAAGTCATGGGGTCAATAACATCTTTATAAACTTCCAAAGATAAAGCTTTATTAGGTTTATACAGATCCATGGTCTAACTAAACATATTTTAGAACCTATCATTAAAGGACCTAATAGGTTCACGTGTATTTCTATTAATAGTTGTAAAGTGATTATAGATGACACAAGGGCTTATGATCTTTCCAAATTGATCAATAAAAATAGTGTCAAAGTTATTTCATGAGTTAATAAATTGTTAGTTAGATTAATGAACCATTTATATGCAACACCTTTGAATGTAAATAGGAACAACCTACATAATACATATTCATGAATAACATTTAATAATATTAATATAGCTTTGAAATATTTAACATCTTCTTTAGTATTCATAATACCAGTTGGACCAAATATTGGCAAATATGTTTCAAGATTACATGGTAAATCATGAACTACACCTCCAATATTGATAGGGGAATTTCCAAGACATGTCATGTTTGGATGATGATTGAGCACAAGAATCCCTTGAAAAGGTGATGATGGTAGAGACTTAGAATACCTATTCTTACCTCAATCTTTCCTAGTCCTTTTATGGATTTCTAGTTCGAGCAAGGGTTCTCTAATCTCTAAATATGATCTGGTCCTAATCCTTGGTAATTCCATCTTGAATATTAAGGATCCTATTTTGAAACATGGTGTAACACATTAGTTTCCAAATAATGACAAATAATATGCACACTAAGCTTAATTTTCAAAAAAAATGTTCATAAAAGGATAAAGGACATAAATATTTAACTAAAAAAGTTCAAAGATGTACTGAATAATGCAAAGATAACTAATATTTACAACTTATGACTCAAATAAACCTCTTATTATCAAAGAATTATAAAATTTGAACAAAATAAGCCATCATAACTACAAATACTAATAAATTCTTAGTATCAAAAGTTGTATTTCCACAAAGGTCACCAATCTTTACACAATTTATGCTAAAAGAAATATAATCATGTAAAATGTAGAGTAATTTTAACCAAATACACTAAAAAAATATTATCTTTAAAGAGGTCCTCCTTCTAGTACCAGTGAAGCTTCTCCTATTGATGCTTATAAATTTACCATAGGTGCTCTTTAGTGTTGATGAACACTACTCATTTTAGGATTTGAAAATCCAAGGCGTGTGTTACAGTTTGTGACAATTCAATGATGTCTATGATGGAATAGAAGCAAAGTATGAGAACTTCCCACAATATTTATTTGATTTAGTGGCTGGGAGCCACCAAGGTTTAAATCTTTAGATATTCAATAGTTTTCAATGACTTAGAAGCTAAACTAAATGAGTATTAACAATGTTCTTTAAGCTAGAATGAATCTTGATAAAAATAAGAAAAGAGAAGGGTAAAGTAAGAAAGAAACATGATTGTAGGTTTTCATCTCAAATATTATGACAAAATTCCAATTACTTTGAGAACATTTGAACCAATTTATGTTATAATATATCATAAGCTCAAATTATATCACAAATTAGTAAAAAATCAATCGAAAAATATGAATCATAAGTAAGAACCAAATTTACTTTAAAGATTTGTTATTATGATCTAAATAACCTAAGCACATCCAAATATAGAACAAATAAAATGAAGTATACTTCAGATATTTATAGTCAATTTATCATTTAGCATAAATTAACAACCCTATGAAAAATAATTTTACTTAAAAAAAGAATAGTCATTCAAATTTAAGATGACTATATGTAATTGAGAGGTGGCATGGACATTCAACAAAACTATACAAATAATCTTTTCAGAATTCCTTAATTGTATTAAATTCTCCTAGTATACAATTTCTAAAAAAAATATCCCTTATAAATGGTAACCATCTACATATTTATAGGAAACATAGGTGGTTAAATAGTTAAATTTCAAAATTTACACATGCAGAAAAGGACAATTGTCCTTTATATAAAGATACAATGTAGAATTTCATTAGTGGGTCCTTCAATTATCCCTATCTGAGAAAGTCTTTCACCTTGGTGTATTACTCCATGATTAGTTAAAAATCCATTGTAGGCTTCATTAGACAATCCTCTTCTTCATATACTAACTTGTCAAATTCATTATCAGCCCAAGATATAAGTTCCTTGATATGTTGTGCTTCTATAATTTACTTCCCTATAGAAATAATGATATCCAGGATCTTATGGTTGTCCTTGGTTGAATGAAATTTATTTTATTTGATGCCATATATGTGAACACAATCATTTTAATTGAATTATTCATCACTAATAAAGCTTATATTAGTGGTTTAAGAAGGGTTATCTAATAGATTCTCCAAAAGTTTCTCAATCTAGGTTACTAGGCCCGTGTCTCCCTTGATGAAGTCATTGACATCATTACTCCAAGTGGTAAAATCCTATTTTTATCCATCAAAACTACCATAAGTATGTTCAAATGTCTATGTTTGATAATATTGGAGTCTAAGGCATGCTTTTTCTTATGTACCTTGATGAGCTCCTCCATCTGAGCTTGAGAATTATGCCATTGAGTGATTAAGGCTTTTGCCATCTCCGTTTGATGGTTTAAATCACTCAATCTAAGCTTGATGCTTTTAAAATTATCAAATAAATCCATTAAATATTTATTTAGCACTTGAAAAACATTCTCAATAATTGAAAGGAGGACCTAAGCTTCTAAATTTTGTTTTTCTTTCTCCAAGTTGAGAATCTTCCTTGAACTCTAGCCAAGGTCATTATTAACTGGGCCAGTACCATACTAGCTACATATTATTTAAATATAGGATCATACCCTATTGTCTATCCTAGAATATAAGTTAAACCTACAAATGGTTCCACCTTTATAAAATTTAACTCCTTAGTACCAACAATAACCTTCTTGGTCACTACTCTCTCAAGAGTTAATGTATCTATATTGAAATGGAACTGAGGGTCAGACTCCTTTCCCTATGGATATTTAGTAATCTCTAAATTTAAACTCTTAGAGGATATTGAGGTGTCAATCCCTTGGATTTCATTATTTTTAAGGATATGGATCCTTCTCTCTACTTGTTTGTTTAGAATATCTTGAATTCAAGACTTGACATTATCCTAAACATCCATGTCAACTCAAGTCAAAGCTAGTTTAGGAGAAAGAGATGAGATTTTTTGTAACATCCCATAAATAAAATAATTAGGAATATCTGGTCCATATATAGTATTATCATCACTAAAGAGGTTAATTTCACTAATAGGGTGAATGAAAATTAACCTAGGCCTTTTTTTTAGGGCTAGAGGAACTAAGGCCAATTCTGCCTATCTCTTTCCTCTGTCTAATGTAACTAATTCTTTGCTTGCTTCCTTAGATGGATCCTCTTCCTTATCAAAACCATAGGTATTTGTGATGCTAATAAGGGAACTTTCCACTATTTCCTTATTTTCTAAAGCAATCATGCTACTAACCTTTACTAGGGAAGAAGGCCTGGTTGGGGATGCCTAAATGGACCTAAGGTTCAAACTCCTCTACCTGTGGCTATTCAAGAATCTCTACATTTGAAATCTTAGAGACTCTTGGGGTATCAATCCCTTTGATTTAATTATTGTGAAGGATCTGGATCCTTCTCTCTACTTATCTATTTATAATATCCTAAATCCAAGGCTTGACATTATCCTAAACATCCATGTCAACTTGAGTCAAAGTTAGTGAAAGAGAAAGAGATGGGATTTTATATAAATTCAAATAAATAAAAAAATCATGAATAAATGATCCATAAATAATATTCTCATCACTAAAGAGGTTAATTTCACTATTAGGGTGAGTGAAAATTAACCTAGGCCTCTTTTTTGGGGCTAGAGGAACTAAGGCCAATTCTACCTATCTCTTTCCTCCATCCAATGGAACTAATTATTTACTTTCTTCCTCAAATGGATCCTATTCCTTATCAAAACCATAGGTAGTTATGATGTTAATAAGGTAACTTTCAACTATTTTCCTATTTTACAAAGTAATCATAATAATAACCTCTATTGGGGAAGAAGGCCTTGGTGGAGATGCTTGAATTTGGGGACCTTCACTAGGTCTATGATCTATGCTAGATTCCTAAATCAAATATTTACCTTTTCCTTTTAGATCCTTAGCTTACCCAACCTAGGATAACTTTGTCAATTATCTTTGCTAAGGCTCATAAGATTATCATCTAATAAGTGGATCTTGATGTGAAGTCCTAGATGGTCCTAGTAATAAGTGATAATACAAGGGATGTAGTTGCCATATTTATCCTGAGGGCTTATTATCTCTGACCAGCCTATGTTATAATTTGATTTTTTATTTTTTAACCCTGGACAATAAGTTTTCAATGTTCCTTGACTTTGTGTAAATACCATCTCCCACACCTGGTTGATGTTTGTACTTAGTATTTAGGACCTTTTTATCTCAAATATGGTTAGCCACTCTATCATTAAGGTCTCACATCTTAAGGACATATAATTGACAATCAAAAGAGTTCCTATGCACCACCATGATCTCTAGATGTTTCTAATCCTTAATTATAATTCTACCAATGTATAATGAAAAAAGATGAAATTTAGCCTTCTTATTCTTCTTGCATATCCAATCCATTCCCTGGATGATTTGATAAGCAATTTCATGTTCTAAAATATTATTGGGAACATATATATACAATATGTATGGTTTGACCATGATTCCTTCTATCATTATTATAGTGCAATCTGGATAGAACCACACATCCCCCATGGTCTCCACTTGTCTTTTGATTAGAGGATGAAGCCTGGGCATAGAGATACAAGTGATTGCCTCAAAAATGACTAGGAAGATACCATCATAGATGAATTGTATGTGATTCCTATATTTGAATATATGTAATTTGGATTAATGATGGTAAATGGTAGTTCTACCATCAGGGGACCAATTTTGGATGCCAGGGAAATCAATAGAGGTTAGGAGTGAATCCAAGAGGTAAGACATCATAAATAATTGCTTGGAGGTCTTTATCTTGATAGATGTAAATTGTTTGGCCAATAAAATATTTATTAGGTCTCCAATGGGAGGGGTTCAGTTCCACTCCAACATGCAATAGACATAAGATACCCAAACCTTACTCAAATAAGTAGTAGATGAGGCACCAAATGATCTATTCAATAAGTTCATAGCTACCTTAACACCCTCCCTAAATTGGGAAATAAGAGTCTCACCATTAGGGGTCCTAAAAACATGGGAACCTTGGATTAACCAAGGTGAGAGGACTAAGTCCATGTTTTGGGAATTTGTCCATTCTCTCAAGGATGGGAGATTGACATGAGGTAAAAGGAGCTTATAGTAAGTCTCAAAGGCCATGGGAGATATACATGCAACTTTCTTGGTACTTCCTTCATGAATAATCCATTCCCCATATAATCTACTGTTAATGAAAATAGGAACAAGAAGGTTGATGTAATGCATTACCTCTGGTTTAACAGCTACATGGTGAAGGCCCAACAACTGAATTGATACTAGGTCTTTGTATCTTTGGTGAACCATATAATTCCTCTTTTCTTCCTAGGAAATTGGTTGTAACTCCTCTTTAAATAAGAATAATTTGGAAAAATTCTTGATTCTATGTACATTCAAGGCTATCAAATCTAACTCTATGTTTCTAAAGACCCTTCACCATCTAAAGTTAGATAAATCTTTGCTTTAATTTTCATATGTTGTCTACCTACTATCATTGATAACACTAGATTATAATTGATGAAAACAAATATCTCACTAAGTCATTTTCTCTCAATTCAAGTTACACTTACTTTTATTAGTATATGATCAATTGAACTAACTTAAGTCCTTTTTAGAGGGTTTAGGGTTTTTAGCTTTAATTGGAAAAATATCCAACTCTTGATTTCATAGGTGCCTCAAATTTGATTGGACCTCATTCTCATGTCTTTAGAATTATTGAGCATAAGATATCTTTCATTTTAATCTTTCATACATAAATGGAGCTTATGTGGTAGGGTTTCATTCCTTTCATGACAAATTTCATAAATGTTAGTTAAAAGCTAGTCGTTAGCTTTCAAAAGTCCTCTTTATTTTGTGTTGAAAAATTAAATCTAGGTCCTTGAATTTCATTGGTCTCTTGATCTTTAGGTTCACTAATTATGTCATGTGTCAAGCTTGTGAGGCCTTTGAAAAGTCCTCAACTTTGTCTCATCATTGGATTAAATCTAATGAACAAGTGATCACCATTGGATCCAACAAGATGCTTACCTTTTAATCAATTTCATGATTATATGAATCTTAGACTTAAAAACATCATTTAGAATTTTATGTTTAGAAAAAAAAAATGATTTAGGCTAAGATATTTATATACTAGGTTATCTTTGTAACAAGTTAGGAATTTCTTAAAAGGTTTTTTAAAATTCCCCCTTTATTTAGGCTTTAAAAAATATCTAAACTAAATTTGACAGGTTTTCTCACATCAAATATATCCTTGTAGATGTCAAATAATGGGAGCAAACCTGTTAAATTTAAGACAATGGAATTTATTGATCCAATAACTAAATGCCATGTGTAAAGCCCTCAGGAGTTCCCAAGGCTTCAGGGATTATCTAGGTTAAATTTGATGGGTTCAGTCACATCAAATACATCTTCATAGATATAAAATTATGGGAGAATACCTATCAAATTTAAGTTAATGGAATTTATTGATCCAATAATTGAATTCCATGTGTAAATCCCTTGGGAGTTCCCAAGGCTTCAGGGATTGTCTACATTAAATTTGATGGGTTTGATCACATCAAATACATCATCATAGATGTCAAATGATGGGAGTGAACCTGTCAAATTTAAGAAAATGGAATTTATTAATCGAATAATAAAATTCCATGCATAAATCCATCAAGATTTCTTGAAGCTTTGACTTTAATTTACACCATTAGATTAAAACCTCCGATCAAGCGATTTTTTTGGATCCTTATTAGGGCCCAAATCATTGACTATATGCCTTTTTAAAATAATTCAAGCTTGATGCACCATTAGATTAAATATAGTGAACAAACATAAAGTATTAGATCTATAAAAGTGCACAAACTTTAAGTTAAAGCCTATTCATGTATAAAATTTCCCACTAGATTTTCTCATGAATGTTTAGATTCAAACTCTTAGGGTTTACTACTTGGGAACCCTGACTTCTTTCATGGAACCTATAATTAATCACCTTTAATATGATTATTAAAAACATTAATCCCTAATATATGATCATAATTAGATATACAAAAACTCATGTCTTTTTTTAAGATTGACCTACCTTTAAAATTCAAGATCAAACAATCTTCCACACTTATTCCAGTATACAGAGGTTTTGGAAACAATCATAGGGGTCCTTTTTTCAAAAAATAAATATCGGGGTGGGGGGGGGGTGGGTGTGTTGGTATCAATAGTATTATTCTCAACACATTACATATATCAAGCAAAATTTCAAAACATAATACAAAATTTTGAGGTAAAAAATAAATTTCCACCCTAAAGTTGAATTTGAGCAAAGAAATTTTCCATCAAACATCAACTGTTTCATTCCCAAATGGAGTATACTTGGACTTCTAAAAATGTTGAATAATTTCTTCATACACCAATTATTTCTTTCCTAAAAGAGTATATGGGGCTTCAAAATCATCGACTAAAATTTTTGAGTCTAAAATATTATTATTTATTTGTATTTACTTATTCCTATGCAGTCTATATTATTTTTCAAAAACACTAGAAATAATTATTTAAAAGTATGACTAAATTTCAATGACCAACTCAAGGGAGTATCCTGGTTATTTTCATTTTATTATATTATCCCTAGAATTCTCAAGCAAGGTTGAATAAAATATTTATCTCAATAATCTAATGCATAGACAAGAGATCAATAAAATAGAAGACATGTACATGGATTTAAAAATAATTTAAACCTTTTCTTGTTTCCATACTAAACTTATTTTGTTGTATTCTCTTCATACATCATTTTATATTTTATTTTATCTCATTTTTTGAAAATCTTCCAATCTCTCTTATTTCCTACATGCATAAGTTATCACCTTCTATTATCTATGCTTCATCATACTTTTTTTCTATCTTCATTATATATCTCCCTTCTAATTATCTTCTTCACTCTCTTTATTTTTTTTTAACTAAAAGGGTAAAAATTTATTGAAATCAAAGAAACACAGGGAAATTACAATTCTTTGTCCTGGCTCACTATTTGAGCCAGTTTCTGAAAATGATTCAAAGGAAGCATCCTAGTATCAGAAATACTCCAAGACGGACCGAATTCCGAGGCCCATTTGGCCAGACAGTCTGCAACTTTGTTCCATTCGCGAGGAATGTACTAAAAAACCACCGATTCCAGGGATGTACAGAGTTGAAGAATTTGTTTAGTCACCGAGGCCAATTGCCACTCCACATTAGCAGAGATCCGGCCATTGAGAAGATTGAAAATTATCTGTGAATCTGCCTCACATATGATTCTTTGCCAGCCCAATTGGCAACAATTTTGCACGGCAATAAGAATCACCTATGCTTCCATAAGGTTATTTGTATGGAAGTCGATATAATGCAAAAAAATAAACCTGATCTCACCTGAACAGTCTCGAGCCACACCTCCAATGCCTGCTACTCCAGGGTTCCCCCTAGAGGACCCATATGTGTTTATCTTCATTACACCATTAGTAGGGGGTGACCAATGCCCATACCAATTGGCAGGCTATTGTTGGCACCTGGGAGTACAAGTCTGATGCACTAGAGGTGTCCAAGATGGACTGTCAGCTGAAGGTGTGCCTAGGCACGCGTGGATGACAGCCTCCCCTGCATCCAAAGGCCCACCGTCTTCCCACCTGGCACGCAAAGTTTCTTGGAGAGACTTCAAAATTCGCTCCCACACCATCTTTGAGTCCTGCGAACTGTCTTGGAAAAGTCTCCTGTTACGCTCCAGCCAGATGTTCCAAAGAATGAAGGAAGGTCCAACTTGCCACGCCATCTGTAGAATAGGGGATTTGGTAGGCGAGTGTCCCAATCTGTCCCAAAAATCACTCAGAGAGGTCGCATGCCAGCATGGGCATTCCCACAGTGTCCACCACAAGTGCCAAATTTTTCTGACAAAATCGCACTGGAAGAAGAGATGAGCAGTGTTCTCTTCGTCACCACAGCATAAAAAGCACATGGACGGTCCTTGGAAGCCTCACTTGCAGAGGTTCTCCCAAGTGAGAACTCTATTATAAGTCAGAACCCAGAGGAAAAAATTGCATTTAGGCCATGAGAAAGAATTCCAAACACGTTTCCACCACGAACACTACATATTACCGAAAGCTTGCTTCGTCAAAGCCCGATAGCCAGAAGAGACAGAGTACTGTCTAGAAGGGGCTGCTCCCCAAGCCAGAACATCACTACCCTATAGTGAACTGCACCTTTTATCAGCCAGAATGCGGGATAGCTCTGACCTCTCTTCACTTGATCCCCCTGGTGGCCAATCTGAAGAATTTTTCCACCTGTAACCAACTTCCATACCCAGGTTGAAAGCCTCTTTGTAATGCACAACCGTGCTCCAACCAGCATCAATGAAAGACTCACATAGGCCCTATAAGTGTGGGTGAGAAGAGATGAGAGGACGCTGTCCATCCCACGAGTCACTCCAAAAGAGAGCTTTAGTGCCACTATTGCAAATCTAGAAAAGACTTTGTTTCACAAGATGAGCTCCTCGCTTGAGGGTATCCCATACCATGGAGCCTCTGCCTTCAATAGGCATTCTAGCAATATCAACCGGATCAATCCCAAGAAAGTATTTATGGGAGAGGATCTTGGCCCACAAGTGAGAATAACTAGAGCACCACCTCTAGTAGATTTTGGCAGCCAGAGCTTGGCTAGACCAAATAGCTGAGCACAAGCCAAGGCCACCCTCTCTCTTCGAACAGCACACAATATCCCATTTAATCAGAGCCCAGTGAGTACCCTGCAAGTTACCATTCCAGAGGAATTTTCATGAGAGAGCATCAAATTCTTTGAGGAAATACACCAGAGCGGCCTGCACCATACTCCTGTATATGGGAAGGGCCTGGATCACGGACTGCAGGAGAATCACCCTTCCAGCTGTAGACAGCCACCTATGGGTCCAGTGGTTCACTTTTTGACTTAATCTATCTAGCACATTTTTCCAAAAAAGGTGCAGTTGTCTTCCCAACACAATAGGAACTCCTAAGTAAGTGAGGGGGAGACTCTAAATTTGAAACCTCAGGATATCTGCAATCCTCCTCTGAATGGCTTCAAGAGTATGAAAGAAAAGGAGAGAGGACTTGTGCTCATTAATTTTCTGTCCAGAGGCAGTAAGATAAGTATCAAGGATAAGCTGAAAAGCCTTAGCTTCCCAAATTCGGGCTCTCCCAATAAGAGCAGTGTCATCAACAAACTAGAGATGCATCAACACAGTCAAACCATTCCCCCATCTCCATCCATGAAGCAGGTTTTGGGAAACACGAGCTTTGATGAGCCAGCTAAGTCCCTCGACCAAGATAATAAACAGGTATGGAGAGATCGGGTCCCCTTGGCACAGACCTCTAGAAGCTCAAAACAACTCAGTAGGTTCTCCATTGATCAAGGCAGAGAAGGAGGTAGTGGAAACACAACTCATGGTCCAGTTAACCCAATCCTAGCAAAAACCGAAGGCAAGGAGAATTTTGTGCAAAAAATCCCAGTTCACCCTGTCATACGCCTTTGCCATGTCCAGCTTTATGAACATGGCATGCTCCTGAGAAATGTTCATGGAGTGGATAGCCTCCGTAGCCATAACAATCCCATCTAAAATTTGCCTGCCAGCAACGAAGCCCCCCTGCTCTTCAGAAATCACTGCAGGAAGACAGGCCTTAAGTCTCTCCGCTAAGAGCTTGGTAATGATTTTGTACACCACATTACAAAGTGCAATGGGTCTAAAAAGGTCTAGCTGATTAGCTTGCTCTTGCTTTGGAATAAGAACCAAGAAGGTAGCATTCAAAGCCCTGAGCATCTCCTTGCTAGAATAAGATTCTTGAATCACAGCTAACAAATCCTGCTTGATGATGTCCCAAAATTCTTGGAAAAATTCAGCTGGAAAACCGTCCAGGCCTGGGGCTTTGCCTTTTCTTAGGCTAAAAACCACTCCTTCCAATTTTGGCATACCAATTGGTCGCATAAGAGAATTATTCATTCCCACAGTCACAACAGATGGAATGCACTCTAAAATTGTATTTTCAGCCACCTCTTTAGTGGGTGGGTCAACCGAGAAAAGATTAGAGAAGTACCGAATAGCCTCCCTGGATATAGCTTGGGAGGAGGACAACCGTGTCCCATCCGTGCCAATAAGGGAGTTTATGGAGTTTCTGTTGTGCTTACCCTGCATGGAGTTATGGAAGAAAGCAGTGTTCCTGTCACCTTCCTGGAGCCACTCAATCCGAGCCTTTTGCTTCCAATAGATTTCCTCCCGAAGTTCCCATTCCGCTAAATCCGCAATCGCTTGTGATTCAGCAACCCAGAGATCCTCCGTCAAACCTGTGTCCCTGATTTGCTCGGTAAGGACATCCAGCTGGTTTTGTGCCTTTTCCTTCTGAGCATGAAGGTTGCCAAAATAGAATTTGTTCCAATATTTCAATTTGTGCTTGACATACTGTAGACTTTTGGAGAAAGAGTACATTGCAGTACCATACTCAGGGGCTCCCTGTCTCCACCATTGGGTCATCAGGTCGTGGAGAGAAGAGTCACGCAGCCACATTAACTAAAATTTGAAAGGTGACTTCTTAGGAGTCTTAACACAATTGATGGATAGCCTGATCGGCCAATGATCAGAACCCCTCCAGTCAAGAATTTTAGAAGAAATCAACATATATCCAGAAAGCCAAAAAAAAGAAACAAGGAACTTGTCAAGGCGTTCGGATATAGCCGCATCCCCACTTCTCCTATTACTCTAGGTGTAGAGACCATTACAAGGCTTATCATTCGAGAGATGTAAGAGCTCAATGTTTTGCCGAAAGAGCTGAGAGGAGGGTCCAAGCCGCATCAAACCTCCACTCTTCTCTTCCAGGCTAAGAACTAAGTTGAAATCCCCAGAAACCAACCATGACAAGAAAGGGTGGTAGCCTCTGACATGCCGGATATGCTCCCATAGCCTTTGCTGGCCAGAAAACTCAGTAGGCGCATAAACCATGGTCACCAAAATTATCTCCCCTGTTTCCATAGAGGAGGCGACCATTGAGAGAGCAGAGTTGGAAGACATCCACTGAATTGGAACAACTTTCCTGGGGTCCCATCCCATAGCTATGCCCAAAAAAGTCTCGTTAGCCCCCACACATTGCCATTGGCCACCGACCCAAATAATGGGAGCACAAGAAAACAGAGAATCCACGGAAAGCTTGGTTTCTTGGATGTAAAAAATATCTGGAGATTGATCAAAAACTAATTGATGTGAAGCTTTTCACCTTTGGGGGCTGTTCAAACCCCTCACATTCCACGAGAGCACAATCATGAGGAAGGGTGAGGGAAGTGCTCATCCAGGGTCTTGACTACCCCTGCCTCAACTAGCAAATCACCTGTAAGTTTGAGTTTATCCTGGTCCTTCCTTCAGCCAACTCTAGATGGGGTCGAAATTGAATCTTTCTTAAAAGGCCTCTGCATAAGACCCAGGGCAGGTGAGGTGTCCTTCTCCTTACTAGGTGCCCCCCTATCCTTTACTAAATTGGCCCAGCGAACTTCCTTATCTTGTGAAGCTGGGAGAGCTATTAGAGCACCGTCCTCAGGGGTAAGAACATCCTCTGTGGTCTACTAGATAATCATATCCTGAGTGTCATTGAGGCTAGGATGACGCTCATCTATCCCAGGCTCCCTATCTTGAACAATAAGAGGAAGCCCCTCTTCAATTACCATATTGTCAAGAGCTTCAAAATGGTTAAAACCAGCATCTCCATGCCGGTCCATATTTGGACGTCTTTGACCATGCCCTTTAGCTCGCCGTTGAGCTAGGGTGAAACCCTCCAAATCTAGGCCATTTACCTTCTCTGAACCTTGTCCCTGAACTGTCGAATCCAAATGAGCCTTTCCTTTTTTTGCTCCGTCATATTGTGCTTTACTACTCCTTGGAAATGCTGAATGTCCCTTTCCTTTATCCTCAAAAGTCGTCCTTGTCCCCGGGGGCCCATCGAAAGTGTCAATGCTTTTTGGAGCATGAGGACATTGACGTTGCAGATGCCCATACACATGGCAAAAATGGCATCGAAAGGGGATAGCTTCATAATCCAATTGTTGAAGCCAAGAAATAGAGCCCAAGCAAATTTCCATAGTATCTGGCAGGGGGTTATTCAAATCAATATCAACACAGATATGGGCATATGTAATTACCTTTTTGTCAAGCGATTGGTGCGCTATTGCAGTTGGCATCCCTAGCATGGCCCCAATCTGATGCAGGATGTCCTCACGCCAAAATTCTAGAGGGAGTCATGGCAGGCAAACCCACACAGGTACTCGAGAAGGAAAATCTTTAGCTGAGTTAAAACCCACGTGCCACGGCTTAATAAACAACCCAATACAGTCGTAAAAATACGGGCCACCTTCGAAAATTTGATTTTGATCAGCCACAGAGGAGAAATTCACCATGAAGTAGCTGTTTCCAGCCAGCATAACATCAAAATTGCCTTCCACCTACCAGGAGCGGCGGATCCAAGCATCCAAGGCAGCCAAAGGGATTTGAATTCCCAGAAATTTACAGATTAGGGCATGTGATGATAAGTAATCCACATCCTCTTTTACAGTGTTTGGATCCAGAACCAGAACAGGTCAGTCTTGGCTGTGCGGGAGGTAGCCATTAATATTTTGGATCTTTGCCCTTTCACTTACATACAGGGACTCTTTATTCTTGGCGTCCATTCCATGGGGGTTACGGCCGCCATTCTGGCCTGCTGAAGAATCATCACGCTGGGTTTCCCCAAGCGCGCCCTGTTCGTCCGCTCTCCTCATCGCGCCCAATACTTCCATTTCATCTCTTCTTCACTCTCTTTATACTATCTCCTATCATTTCTATTTTATTTCCATCTTTTTTTTAATTTCATTCTTTCATGTAAAAATCTATTTTAATTTTAGTGTTTAGTAAATATCCATTCCAGGATATTTAACTTTGATCTTTCTTTTTATTTTCTTTCATCATGTTATAATCATTGATTCTACCAATTAGTTTTAAAAATGTTAATTTTAAGTTTCATTTTGTTAGGAACCTATGGAAGCACACAATTGATTACCATATACAAGCAACTTAAGATGCAGAATTAACCAAAAGTAACAAGTAACTAGAAATCAGAAACAACACAGAATATGAGAGACAATACACAAATAAGTGGGGAATGTTGGACTACTAGAATGATGGTACAAATGGTGTAAGGGTTGAGTAGGTTAGTATTAGATAGGTCTTCATATATACTATGGTCAGCCTCTGCTTTGCTACTAGCATCATCATTTCTAGTCATCAGTGTAGGAACAAGAATAAGATAGGTAGGGTTACTCCTAAGTGGTTTAAATAAATTAATACTCATCCAGAAAAGAATACAATAAAGAAGATGCCACTTCTTCTTCACCACCTCTCAAAGGCTTCCCACACCTCAAGTGAACAGTAATTCTCTCCTCAAAGCTCTCTCTCTTACGGTCCCAACACATAACTCAAGCACAGAGTTGGTGTTCACCTCCAACCAGTCAGTATCCACTACTGCTAGTACACCAGTGCTCCATGCACTCCACAAGTGCTCCATGCACTCCAAGTAGATCTCCCTTGAACTGTAACAACCTACAACCCAATGATCTTACTTATGGAAGGAACTGCCTTGCCTTCCTCTTTGCTCTAGACTGAGTACACACCATGCTCCAAGTAGATCCCACCTGATCCTACTCCCTGTTGTGTTGTTATCCTACCTGATCTTACACACTTTCAAATCAATCTAGTTCTACACACCTACAAACCTGGATCCCACACCCACATACACCTGTAGATCAATGATCTTATTTACCATGCAGATCTCCTAATGTAGCCATGCACACCTACTGACCAAGATCATACATACATGAAGAACCCTTCTGATTCTCCAAACCAACACCCACACTTGGCACTGTGGCACTAGGAGGAACACACCATGCTCTCTTCTCACATAAAAGGAGCTTATTTTGCTCTCTTACTCTCTAACACACTTTACAATACAGCTTATGAGTCTCTTAAATAGATCTCATGCAAACAATAATTAGACACCTAATTACAATAATTAGATCTACAGCTTTGAGTCTAAAATTGGCTCTCATCATGCAAACACTTGGTTCATTAACAAACTATCCATAACACTCACAGTTTTGAACCACACAGGTAACTGACGTCGGTCCCTATCTGCCTAGAGGTGACCGATGTTGGCTGATCCCTGACCGATGTTAGTTGCCCTTCCTATCTAATCCTACTAACGTCGGTTGGCCTGACTAACATCAGTGTCTATGACACTCATCAACCTATTTTAATGATCTCTTCCATGTCTACATCAGTGAATATTTTAGCTCCACAACCTAACAATCTCCCACTTAGAGATAAACAGCTACACTTTACCTATACCTGTACCCCATCTAATCTATTTCTTGGCTTGTATCCCTCTTCAAGATCAACCCTAAAGACCAACCACCACACAACCTATGGTGCACCTCCTGTCATTCAAGTAACCTGCTACATCTGAACCTACAAACCCATGTAGTGAAGTCCTAACCCTGCATAGCATGAATCCCTGTTGTTGGTCCCTCTCAAATACCTAAGAACCCACTTCCCTGAATTGGCTCCTAACTCTCTGACAACACCCACTACTTGGGAAAACTTAGGTCTATACCAGACCTCATGTGATTTTAGACACTAAACTATCTAGCCCTTAGTGTGCTCCAATTCTGCATCCTATGTAATGAACCTCGCCAACACCTGATTCACATCAGCTCTCACTGGAGACAAAATCAACCTGTGATCTTCCATGTCTCGCATGCCAAAGAATTTCACTGCTCCAAATTCCTCATGACATGCCACTAAACTAACCTTACCCTTAGCTCAATAAAACCCTATATGTACAAACCTACTAGCTAGCATACCATCCACATACAGTAACAGGATAATGTAGCTATCATCATCCACCTGGTAAGACAAACACAATAGTTACCCTGACATTGACTAAAGCCATGCTTTGTCATCCACCTGTCAAACTTGTACCACTATCCTGTAGCTTCCTTAAGACCATATGACCTAGTCTTCTGTCTCACGTGTCCATTCTCTCTATTCTTTAACTAAGGTATCCATTCATCTCTATGCTTTCATACTGGCTGACAACCCTACCAAATCTCCCACTTGGTTCTGTATTTTCATCATGCCATGCTCCCACTGTTTCATGGATCCTTCCTGATCTATAGTTAGTAACTAGTATAAAGAAGAGGAACAACAAATTTGAGGCTTACTTACCACCTTCAGTCCTCCATATGGGCATTTGAGACTCCTTGACAGCTTACTGTCCACCCAAAATATGTTACAGTGACTGAACTCGGTCACCACACAGTCTGCATCCGACCGACATCAGTTTCCATGCACCTATCCTGACTACCAACTCTACCACCATCAGTGTCCCTATTTCCAATGTTGGTCCTCCTAACTAATGTCGATCTTACCTATTGCCAACGTTAGTCCTCCTGACTAACGTAAGTCTTACCCTGCCTGACACCACTGGCTTCGGTCTGCACATGATCGACATCGGCACCTATCTGTTCGACGCCGGTTCCCCCTGACTGACACTGGTACCTGTGTTCCCCTGTGAGTGATGAATTTTTACCTGTGAGCTCCTTTGAATCAAAATCCATGTCTAAACTACCCTGCTCAGAAGTATCCAGCCCCATCCACTGGTCTTTATCTGTCATCTCCTCCAAGAACACCAAGGCTTTCTAGTTCTTAAGTTTGTCAAACACATCTATCTTCCGCTTAAGAACATGCATCTCCTTCTTGCTCATGTGACCAAGCCTACAAAGCCACGTCTTTGCAACAAAAGAAGAATCGGTAATATAAGTAGATAGATAAAGGATACCTACTTTCTTACTACCCACTAATTCAAGTGCATCCGCTGTGAGAGTTATTGTGCATCTCTCATCACCCAACTTTCCTGAAGTAATTAGCCACATCTCCAAGATTGGGACCTCCATGACCTTCTTCAACACCCATGTTTTGGCTGCCTACAATTTCAGCAACACTTTCCCTTTACCAATAATCTGACAAGGCTCACCAACCCTTCTACCTGGGGCTGTATAGAAAGAGGCAACAAAATCTATTAACCAAGAATCAACTTTATCTAGAGCATCCTATACAACAACACCTACAACATCTGATTCTCCATGCTGATATGTAACCAACCAACAATCTTTCTTTACCTGCACTTTCTTTCCATAACACCGTAAGTGACCATTCGTGCTATTCAGTTTCTCCATTCAAAGTTTACTTTCTTCTACGGTTGCTATACTCCCACTCAATCAGAAACCCTTGAGAGTGCCCTATAACCAAACACAAACCTGCTCCTTGCAACCTTAGCTTTGATACCAACTGTTAGGAACCCGTGGAAGCACACAATTGATTACCATATACAAGCAACTTAAGATGCAGAATTAACAAGTAACTAGAAATCAGAAACAACACAGAATATGAGAGATAATACACAACTTGTATTAATACTCATCCAGAAAAGAATACAATAAAGAAGATGCCACTTCTTCTTCACCACCTCTCAAAGGCTTCCCACACCTCAAGTGAATATTAATTCTCTCCTCAAAGCTCTCTCTCTTATGGTCCCAACACACAACTCAAACACAGAGTTGGTGTTCACCTCTAACCAGTCAGTATCCACTACTGCTAGTACACCAGTGCTCCACGCACTCTAATTAGATCTCCCCTAAACTGCAACAACCTACAACCCAATGATATTACTTATGGAAGGAACTACCTTGCCTTCTTCTTTGCTCTAGACCAAGTACACACTGTACTCCAAGTAGATCCCACCTGATCTTGCTCCCTATTGTGTTGTTGTCCTCCCTAATCTTGCACACCTGCAAATCAATCTAGTTTTGCACACCTATAAACTTGGATCCTGTACCCACATACACCTATAGATCAATGATCTTAATTACCATGTAGATATCCTAATGTAGCCATGCACACCTGCTGACCAAGATCATACATACATGAAGAACCCTTCTAATTCTCCAAACCAGCACCCACACTTGGCACTGTAGCACTAGGAGGAACACACCATGCTCTCTTCTCACATAGAAGGAGCTTATTTTGCTCTCTTACTCTCTAGCACAATTTACAATATAGCCTATGAGTCTCTTAAATAGATCTCATGCAAACAATAATTAGACACCTAATTACAATAATTAGATCTGCAACTTTGAGTCTAAAATTGGCTCTCATCATGCAAATACTCAGTTTGTTAACAAACTGTCTGTAACACTCACAGTTCTAAACCACACAGGTGACCAACATCAGTCCCTGTCTGCCTGGAGGTGACCGACGCTGGCCAATCCCTGACCGATGTGGGTTTCCCTTCCTGTCTAATCCTACCGATGTCGGTTGGCCTAACCGACACCTGTGTCTGTGACACTCAGCAACCTCTTCCAATGACCTCCTCCATGTCTGCATCAGTGAAGCTTTTAGCTCCACAACCTAACACATTTATTTTTGCTTCACCATGAAAAATTGGCCCTTTACCATAATAAATTAAGCTTATTTTAATTTCCTTATACTTATATTTTCCCTTCATGCATAAGTCGATGCTTTTCTTTATCTATTTCAACTTGAGTTTCATTTATTTAATAAATCATGCATGTTTTAATATTTCTTTTCAATGTCATGATAATTACTAAATTAAGTTCACTTAGTTCTAATTTTAGACCTTAAATTCTCAAGAAATCCATGTATTGTCTTATATTTAAATTTCTTTAATTTACTGTAATATGGTAATTATCTCAATAAAAAATAAATCAAACCAATTAACAATCCAATTTATATAAAACTAATACCACTTGTAATTCAATTATCAATACTTTTATATAAAAAGACATCTAACCAAGACAATGATATTTACCAAATATCATTTAAATCTATCACCATGTTAGACAATCCTGCTCAGTGTAAACATCAACTACATGATCATAAAACAACATTGTTTGAGTAAATCTATGCACTATAATCATATATAAAATCACATAATTCAAATAATCATAATCATCAATTTAAAACATGATCATAGTAAAAGTATATTATCACTAAAAACAAACAAACTATTTAGATCAAATAGAGAGTTAAATAAGTTATTTTATTATGGTGTGTGTGTTGGGTTACTAGAAGCTCCTCTATCATCCCTCAATCATCCCATCTACACCATCCTCTCTGATGATGCTCTCCCTCTATCATGCTCTAAGGGAATAATCACTACTACATCCACCTCATGACAAATAAGTAGTTAGTTTGAGTCATCATTTATAGCAAAAACTAAAGATGCATAACTAACAAATATACATCCACAATATACAGAAATAAGAAATTACTATTTTCACATAATCAATCCATTATGTAAATTAATCAACATATCACTATACCATAACTAGTACATGTCATAAAGATCAAATCAAAGCAATAACAATCCAATGATAACCATAATAATCCATGGGTTCAAAGGTTATAAAACTTAGGGTGAAATCAAGATGCAATATTGACTGACATAAAAAATAATAATAAAGGCATATGGAGTGTAAAAAAGTAAAATTACCCATAAATGATGAAATACATAATCAAATAACTTTCCATTCCTACTTAGGGAATGATCAATATGATGAATGATCTCATCATAGATAAAATTATAGTATGAGGCTAGAGTAGTAACATATGGATGTGTGAAATTAGACCTAAGACTAAGAACCAATAAATTTAGAGAAGCGTTAGATGTATTTGGAGGGCTTCAGGACAAAATGAGGGGTATTATAGGGTAGGTTTGTCAGAGGTACAATCACTGAGAGGGGGTGAATTAGTGATGCAAGAGATTTCAAATAAAATTACAATCCTTTCAAACCCTTATTTAATTACCACAAGCATTCATAAAATATACAATTCATTCATAACAATGAACAATAAATAATTCAAGACTATACACATAACGCAAGACCTATGTGGTACACCCTCTTGGGGAATAAAACCCACTCTCAAGCTTGTAAACACATGGACTACTTGTCTTATAAGATGGTCACAAACATGAGATTGGTCAAGTCCTTCTGACCAAAATTTAGTGAAAGACTTATTTCACAAAGAGCACCTTGCCCTAAGATGATCACATCTTAACCACCTGATGCTCAAGTCCTTCTGATCAGCTTTTGTGAAAACACTTGTTTCACAAGGAGTACCTACCCCTAAGATGATCAAGTCCTGATGACCACCTATTGGTTAATTCATTTTGACCAATAATTTGAGAACCCTCCCAAACTTATGAAATGAACATCTCCTAAACACTTATTAATTACCAATCTAATAGAGATACAATGTACGTCATCCCCCTTCACTTCTTCACACACTCACAGACATCCAAAACCACCTTTTGAATCACTCTACACTTCTAAAAAACAACTCTATTACAACCTTAGAAACATGACCAAATGGTCATACACATAGTCCATAATCTGATCTACCTCTCAAATCAACCACCAAGCTTACACAGACATCATTAGACATCATTTATCCTTCACTCACACTCAAAACATCCAAAACATCCTTTTGGATCACTATGGACCTCTTCACTCATCTCAATCTTCAAACCTACAAAAGCACTATTATTAACATCATAAATATGACCTAAAGATCATACACATAATCATCAACCTACTCTACTCTACAACTTGTCCAATGGGCACACAGCCTTTCCTTCACTAAATAACTCTCACACACACCTCTTTTCTCAGGTCTCTCACACCTAGAAATCACCATCTTTTATTTCACCATTTATAGATCCTTCATGACTATTATTTTATTGGTTGGACTTTAGAATTGCCTTAACATTTAAAACATCTTACATATATCAATACTATCCTCTTAGGTTAGAGATAACAACTATGGGTCACACTTAAGCAACTATGCCTTTCAATTAGGCCTTAATAGCCCTTGTATGTCTTATGGAGTCCTATTCACCCATTTAGCAGTCCATTGAGAAAATTAGAAACATAAGACCACTTAACAATGCATAGGTCCACTCCACATGACCCTTTTGACATCCTCAAATGATTATAGTCATCATTACACACATTTGTGTGTGCTCAATCTACTCAAACATTAGCCTTGTACACAAGAACACCATGAATGAATAAACAATCAACTTATAAACATTTTTTCATACTAAATATGGATTGGTCAAACATCCAAAATCCATAAATATCATCCTTAAGTAGTCTAAAACACTCTCCAATAGCTAAGTCCCCTTGAAATATCCAAATACCATCATAATAACTCAAAATATCCTTCTTGGGTCACTTACAGAACATGGTCAAACACATAATAAACTTTGGATCTTAATAACTTTGAGTATACAAAAATTCAAACCTTATAACTAGATTCAATATATGCACCTTGAAGTCCTATATAACTTTTATTTTTACTACATCAAGAAATTCATCTTGGATCAAAAGTTATAGCTAAAAACTAAGCATTAGTTTTCCTTCATTAATTTGAATATTCAAATTCTAATGGTCACTATTAAACATCAAAAACATTGTCAAAATATCATGCCCTCTCATATCTTGAATGAATGCACATCATTTATCTCCCTTAAAATTAGTTTAGTCTTTACCTTTGCTCACTGTTAAACATAGATCACTTGTCATCATCTCATTACTTCTTAACAATTTAGAATAAACACATTCCATCAATCTTTATAGATTAACCAGGTCTTTATCTTGAAGTGATCACCATTTATCTAAGCTCTAAAATCTTATGATTATGCCACTTGGAAGCCCCATGATCTTTATGCAAATTTAACTCATTGACATAGTATGTTCATTCTTTGACATATTGAATTTTACATACACCACTAGATTAAGATATATAATTTAACATGCACCATTAGATCTACTTACTATATGACCTTAGACTTCAATATAGTTTAACTTGATGGTCTTTGGCCCATCACAGTTTGTAAGTGTAAATTTGAAGATTTATATCTTGAGCTAGAAAACACTTTAGGACTCCAAATCTTTAGGGTACCTTTTTGGCACTATAAAAAACACCTCCATGAAAAAATTTGACCTCAGTTGGATTTATTAGTACCCACATTAAGTTCACAAAC
The DNA here is from genome assembly GCA_037957365.1 of Torreya grandis. Classification (NCBI taxonomy): domain Eukaryota; kingdom Viridiplantae; phylum Streptophyta; class Pinopsida; order Cupressales; family Taxaceae; genus Torreya; species Torreya grandis. Next base: position 84,653 of record JARHVA010001985.1, read on the forward strand.
TTTATTTTTCATTCATATCTACATGATGTGTAGTGATGGTCTGGTTAAGTATAGAAACTTAGTGAACTTATGTATGAGAGGCCAATTTTGCACCTACATAGCTTTATCTTCACTCAACCTCATGACCTAAAATTTGAACCATATGATATCCTTTTATAGGGTAATCCATCCATATATCAATATTCTCTTGAAACCTTCATACATGTAAAATATGGCATCATCAATATGCTCACTTAGTCTAATTTGTCACATGACCAACTAGGCCTAGATGACCACAAGGAATAACCTAATGAACACCATACATTCCCCTAAGCACTTCAATCACTCTTGACACCCCATAAGACTTATAAAACATAATATCATCATAAATAACATTCATCAACATCTTATCCAAGCATATATATCCATGCTTACATACTAGGTTACCAAGCCTATGTTAACACATTATTCACATCATTGTCTTCTCTCCTTGATCTAAAACCACATCAACATGCTAGATACAATAAGGTAAGCCTCAAAAAATACTTACCTCAACTCATATTCATCCAAATCCTACCTTTCACAACTTCAAACTCAAACTCATCATCATCATAATATCACCACTTTATCATTACCTTTGACATCAATGATAATAGTTGCCAACAATCTCCCGCTTTGTCATTGATGACAACCTCTTATTTTCATCTTCCCCCTTTTTCATTAATGATAAAGTGGACTAAAGATCCACCAAGCTCCTCTTAACATCATGAATTTATTCAAATAAAATTCTAGGTGATTAGGATACTTACATACCTCATATGAAATAATTGCTCCCCTTTTTTACATACACCAATATGAACTTGGGCATCTTTGATCCTTAGACCTATTAACCTAAAAAAATCGCAATCTCCCTTTGCTTATGCATGAATATTAAATACATTTTATTAACGACTGGAACATCTCACAAATGCTTATCCTTACATCATGCACGAACTCACAAGTAACTCAAACTATCTGAGTTAGCTCCCCCTAACGTTGTGTATACCACCTTAACATCTAAACCATGCACCATGAAAACACTCTTATTTGATCATGTACTGATATAAATGAGTAATAAACACACATGAAAACCAAAAACTTATTGAACTCACCTTGAGAACACTGAGATGGACTCCCTCTAAGATCTCTGAGCCATTGCACCTCTTGAGCATCTTCAGATCTCTACACACCATGAAGAACCACCATATAGGCTTACTAGCCTTCTCTCTCAAGCCACCTCAAATACCACAAAAATAAATTCATTCCAATGAGCCTAAATAAAGTACCTCTACTCTAATCTTTATTGATCCTTGAACCTGACAAATAGAACAATCTATCTCCTCCTTTGATCATGCAAACTTTTCAAGCCATTTGAGTTAGCTACCTCTAATTCCATGCTCCTCATTATGCCAACCTAAAATACTCACCCTTGATATTCATAAACAAATATCACCTATATAACTTATATTAACACCTTCATGGCCTCAACAATATGAAAATATCAAATGTGGAACACAAATGTTTTGGGTCTTCAAACAACACCATTACGCTTTCATACTCTCACTTGTAAGCCACCTCCAAGAATACCAATAGATATTCAAGACACACAATGAATAGGAAATATGTTATAAATTAACCATAAAACTTACATTTAAACTCATACTATGATATTTTTGAAAAATTGATCAAAAACAACAAATCTTCACACTAGGCTTGTCTAGACTCCCTGTAGCCCTGCCTGGAACTTGCAGAGCCCACAAATTTCAATATACATATCTTCAAGACCTAAACCCTCATATATTTATCACTCTCATGTTACCCCTCAATCACACCAATTTTCATCACTTATATCATCTTATATGACATACTTCCTTCAAAAACCTACTAATCAATTAAGCCTCCATCTTGACAAAAACTTGAATAATTTTAAAACCACAAACCCTAAAATCTTTGTGAAGCTTGATTTGACAACCCATTTTCCCATTAAACTTATTAATAATCCTCAAATCTCAGCTCATAATACAAACTAATTTTTTTATCATAGCCTAAAACCCTAGAATCTTAAAACAAACAAGGTCAACAAACCTCCTAGTTAAGGCCCACCTATGAAACTTCTTGCACACTCAGAGACAACCATCACACACTTTTGGACCAATATTTTATCTTAAATAATTTTGGGAACCAATACATCCTATAACCCTTTTTAGACTTTCTTTCCCTTAAGCCAAAATTGAGAAAACTAAGAACACACAAAAATCTCTAATTTGACTTCAACATACCTTCAGACCATAAAACCACCTAGAGAATGATAGAATAAGGTCAAAAGATCTTTAGATGCAAAAATATCATCTTGAAAACTCAAAAATCCTCCTTTTCCACCTATAAACTTTTAATCTAACCCTACAGACTAAAAATGCACTTGTAAAACCACATGCTACTTCAAATTGAGAAATGTCTTCATGAAGCACAACAAAGACATCTCTACTTCACAAGGATGTAGAACAAAGGATCATACTAGTCCTCATCATAAGATCTAAGAACACTATTTTTCTTCTTCCTTTTCTTAACTAAAATAACTTGTTTGGCATCCATCTCTATTTTGGCTTCCTTGATAATGCAAGATGAAAACATAGGTTCTTGACATATCTCTTCAACTAACACCTCCTCTTTGAAATAAAACAACAATAACTCTTGAAAATCATGAAACTCCTTACCTAAAAATTCTTCAACTACAACAAATAAACCATCAAATTGAGATCCTTATTTCAAATTCTCCTTGGCCTTAAATATAATAACTAACTTGATTCTTGGATCATCCACCTTCTTCTCCATTTGGAATAATATCAAGCTTCATTGACACTCTTGAGACACTTCCAAAACTGATTCCTTTTCTATAGTATCAAAAGTTTGATCCTTGAACTCAACAGGACTAGCCTTCACTACCTTAGGTCTCCACAACATTTTTTGACTTTTGATATGATTTATAGGAGTCTCTCCCTTCTTCAGATGACTTGAGGGCTTATCAAATTTACTAGGACAAAGTTTAGCAATATTACCTTTCTTATCACAAATGAATACCTTTTGATAGATTTGAACTATGATCAATCTTTGTCCAAAAACTCCTTTTATAATATCTCTATGAATTTTCATACTTGAATAACTTCCTTATATAGTCCTTAGCTTTATGACCATACTTATTACATGTATAATAATTACAATATAATAAACTATCATACCTTGAAGCATTTTATTGTCTAACAGACCTTCTTGCATTTCTTTCAAAGCTTGAATTCTTCTTAGCTTGCTTAGACTTTACATGTTCCTTTTCTAACTTGTCCAACTTGTTTATGAGTTTTTCATGCTCTACTCTCAAGGAATAAATATTAGTCTTAAACTCATCATGATTACCTTGCTTTGAAATCACCTTGGTATTAAATTTTTCTAACTGAGTCTTGAGATATCTGCACTCTTGTTCTGTTGATTTTAGGCTACCATTTAAAACCTCTAATTGATTTATGAGATCTTTGATGACCTCCTTATCCTCCTTAGATTATTTATCCATGTCATCCTTCAATATACACATTTTCTCTTCAAGATACTTGATCATCTCTTGATACTTCCTCTAATATCTCTTGGTCTTGCCTAACAAACTTTCCTTAAGAGAACTGACTTGTGCTTCAAGACCTTTGATCACATACCTCATCTTGTGATTCCTCTTTATGAGCTCAGATCCTAGATCTAATTATTCTTCCTCACTATCATATAAGACTTCTTCTACACTATCATGTAAAACTTATTCATCATTCATGATGTCCTTTTCTTTTAAACAACTTTCCTCTTTTGAACTCAAACTTGCCTTGAAATCTTCTAGCTGAACCTTGATATCATTGATAAATTTCTCATCCTTTTTGGCATATTTATTAAAATTACATTTTTTTTGTCAAGTTCCTTGATCATATACTTCCACTATTTATTCTCTTTCTTTAACTACTTATCCATCTTATTATACTTAGGATATCCTTCAAGTTCTTAAGCTTCCACCAAAGGACCTGCTTGGATACCAATTATTAGAGGTGCAATCACTAGGGGTGAATTAATGATTCAAGATATTTCAACTTCAATTATAATCCTTTAAAACCCTTATTTAATTACCACAAGCATTCATATAATATACAAGTCATTCATAAAAATGAACAATAGATAATGCAAGATCATACACACAACACAAGATCTATGTGGGAAACCCTCTTGGAGAATAAAACCCACTCTTAAACATACAAACACATGGACTACATGTCCTATAATATAATCACAAACATGAGATTGGTAAATTATTTATGACCAAAATTTATTAAAACACCTATTTCACAAAGAGAACCTACCCCTAGGATGATCAAGTCCTTCTGACTACCTGATGGTCAAGTCTTTCTAACCAACTTTAGTGAAAACATCTATTTCACATGGAGCACCTACCCCTAAGATGATCAAGTCCTTATGACCTATATGTTTAGCACCTTCCAAAAACCTATGAAATAAACATTTCTTAAACATTTATTGTCTACCAATCTAATGGAGATATAATGTATATCAGCTCCCTTCACTTTTTCACACACTCATAAACATCTAAAACAACCTTTTGGATCACTCTACACTTCTTAGAAATAATTTTTTACAACCTTAGTAACATGACCATTTCAATGGTCATACACATATTCCACACTTTTATCTACCTCTCAAATCAACCACTAATCTTACACATACATCATATATCCTTCATTCACACTCAAGGCATCTAAAACATCCTTTTGGATCACTCTGGACCTTTTCGCTTATCCTCAATATTCAAACCTAAAAAACACTATTATTGACATAATAAATATGACCTAAATGTCATACACACATATATTAACCTTCTCTACTCTACAACCCATCCATTAGGCACACAACCTTTCCTTCACTCCACAATTCTCACACACACCTCTTCTCTTAGGTCTCTCACACCTAGAAACCATATTTGATTTCACCATTTATGGAGCCTTCATGATTATTATCTTATTTTTAGTCTTTTTTACTTGAATTAAACTTTAATAAATCTTAAATATATCAATACTATCCTCATAGGTTGTCCATACAAACTATGGGTCACACTTAAGTAGCTACATCTTTCAATTAGGCCTTAGTAGCCCTTATAGGTCTCATGGAGACCTATCCACCCATTTAACACTCCATTGAGAAAATTAAAAACATAAGACCACTTCAAAATGTATAGGTCCACTCCACATGACTCCTTCAACATCATCAAATTATTATGATCATCATTACACACCTCTATGTATGCTCAATCTACTCAAACATTAGCTTTATACACAAGAACATTATGAATGAATAAATAGTCAAATTATAAGCATTTAATCATACTGAATATGGATTGGTCAAACCTCCAAAATATATACATATAATCCTAAAGGACTCTACAACACTCTCAAATATCTAAGTCCCATTGAAACATTCAAATACCATCAGAACAACTCAAAATATTCTTCTCGGGTCACTTACAGAACATGGTCAAACAAATAGTAAACTTTTAAGATTAATAATTTTGATTGTAGAAACATTCAGACCTTATAACTAGATTCACTAGATGAAATTTCAATTCTTCTACAATTTTTATTTCTACTATATCAAGAAATTTGTCCTAGATCAACATTTATAGCTCAAAAACTAAGCATTAGTTTTTCTTTGTTAATTTAAAAATTAAAATTCTAATGGTCACTATTAAACATTGAACAATTTGTCAACATATCATGCCCTCTCATATCATAAAATAATACACATCATCAATATCCATCTAAATTATCTTGGTCTTTACCTTGTATTACTATTAAACATCGATCACTTATCATCATCTCCCTGCTTCTTGATAATTTGGAACAAACATGATTTGTCAATCTTTATGGATTGACCAAGTCTTTATATTATATTTCTCACCATTTATCTAATCTATAATATCCCATGATTGTGACACTTGGTATCCCCATATTCCTTATACACATTTTACTCATTTACTTTAATGTGCACCATTGATCTTCTGACTATGTGATCATATACTTATTGTTGATCTTATGTCTAAGCTTCATGAATGTGACACATGTCACTAGTGCATTCATTCTTTGAATTATTTAATTTTATGTTCACTATTATATTAATATATAATATTTAAAATTAAATATTATATCTACTTACTAGATGACCTTAGACTTCAACATAGTTTAACTTGATGGTCTCTGGCCCATCATAGTCTGCAAGTGCAGCTTTGAAGATTTATATCTCGAGCTAGAAAACACTTCAAGAATCAAAATATTCATGGTACCTTCTTGAAAATATAGAAAACATATCCATGAAAAAAATTTACTCATTTTTATTTATTATTACCTAAATTAAATGCATAAATTTTTTGGTTCATTCATATCTGCATGACGTGCAATGATGATCTAGATAAGTATATAAACTTAGTGAAGTTTTGTATGAGAGGAAAACTTTACACCCATATAGATTTATCTACACTCAACCTCATGACCTAAAATTTGAAACATATGATCTCATTTAATATGGGAATACATACATATATCAATCTTCTCTTAAGACCTTCACATGTCTAAAATATGACATCATCAATCTGCTCACTTAGTCTGATTTGTCGTAAGACCAAATATGCCTTGATGACCACAAAGAAGAACCTAATTAAAACCATGCATTACCATAATCATTTCAAGTAATCTTGAAACCCCATAATACCTTTTCAACATGATCTCATCATCCTTAACATTCATCAACACCTTATCCAATCATATACTATAGATCCATACTTACATATTAGGCTACCAAGCCTATGCTAACACACTATTCACATGCTTGTCTTACCTCCTTGAATTGAAAACACATTAAAATGATAGATATAATATTATAAGCCTCAAACAATACTTACCTCAGCTCATATTCATCCAAATCTTGCCTTACACAACTTCAAGATCAAACTCATCATCATCTTGACATCACCACTTTGTCATTAAATTTGACATCAATACACACATGACATCAATCTTTGACATCAATGACAATACTTTCCAAAAAGTATAAGTCCTATAAATAAGTCATTATACATAAGTGTGTTAAACATTATTACATTGGAAAAATAAACTATGAAAAATGGTCTTGTATAAAATTAGGTGTCTACACATATATGCAAGTTCCACCACCCAACATAAAAATTTGGGGTTCTGGGGTCCTTTTTTGGTATATCCTTTTGTATATATGATTAATATAATTTATAGTAGGTATCAAAAAATTTAAATATAGGTATTAAAAAAAAATGACTACATAAACAATTAAATTTTCAATGCCTTTTGACAAGCCAAAGAGAGACTTGATCCTATAATTTAGAGTATAGACACATAATATGTGCCTCAATTATTATTACCTATTGAGGGAATTTCCAAAAATATCTCTAAGATTTTTAAGCATCATAAAATTAAATTGATCTTTATACCACATAACAAACTAAGGAAAAGGTCGAGATTGACCAAGGATAAATTTCCTAAAACCCAAATTAAAAAAGGGTATGTATCATTTTGAGTTCTCTTATGGTACTATATATATTGGGGATACAAGGAAATCAATCAATATGAGGATTATAGATCATAAATGATATATAATATATGATAATACTAAGTATTAGGATTCACCAAAACATTATTATTCTTGAAATTGAGAATTTTTTCACCCTAATTTAGTTTTTCAACCCTAATAGGATATAAACTAATAGAATAATTTATATATTAAATAATGGAATTCAAACATAAATATGAATGTAAAATACTAAAATTATTTACAATGATTTCAAAAGAGGCATATGCTAAATATAATAAATACAACAAAGGTATGAGTAATTAAATTTTCTAGTTGACTTTTTGACTATGAGTATATTCTAGAAATGGAAATCAGATAAAATTAGGCATGCTATTCATCTAGTTTAGGAACTATTCATATATCTATGAAGGGTCAGTTTTGTCAATCTATGTCAATATCATCGATCAATGCCAACTTATGTTGGTAATTAATTATCTATGCATAAATGAGGGACTATGAAAATATGGTCACCTTTGCCTATCTCTTTATGCTTTATATATTCCATTTTGACTTGATGATGCACATAACTCTTGAAATCATTATCTTACACCTTAAAAACCTAGGTGTGCTTGTGATGGCTATAACCTTGTAAAAATAATGAAATTATAATGGTATGAGCTAACCCCAATCACTCTCATTTTATGATTTAATTTTTCCTACATATCCTATACTTTGAGGAGGAAATTCAAGCCATACATAATTCTCTCAGCTATTATGATTGTGTAATTATGTTCCTATGTTATATGTATATAGTTGATTATTTTGAGTTGATACTTGAAAATGCTTGTTTTGACTTAGATTTAATGTTTATAAATACTAAAATATTGTATTAATTAATTAAAAATGTCATGCTTGACACACAATTACACAGCATGACTTGAGTTCATAAACAAGGTCTTAATAAACCATTCTCTAACACTAACATGTTATCTTATGATTTTAACCCTTTTGTCATATAATTACACACCTATAAAAATCTAAATGTTTATTTTAAACCTACTAATTATCATTCATATACATATCCAAACCTGTAGTTTAGTCCACCTGTACATAATTTAGTTACATAAGTATTGTCAATTGATACTGACCCAATCTTGTCAGAACCGAACCTATCCCATCAATGGTTAATTTTTAAAATCAAACATTTCCTTAGGGTTATCCCATTTTCATAACATTTTAATGGCATATTAAATTACCCAATCGGACTCATATATGAAAAAATCAATGTCTCATTCAAATAGGGACTTGATACTTATCTAGTATGTATTTATACATTATTGCACATTGAGAAAATCTACCATATTCTTCCCAAATTATGAATATATCACTAGTATTAGTCATAATACAAGTCTAAATTACACTAAATAAAATTCAAAATAAGCATTTCCAAGTGGTAAATCCAAATCATTAGCTACATACATATAGAAAATGAGCATAATTACAAAATCACACTAGATGGGAAAGCTATGTGTTGATTGATTTTCATCCTTTGAGTGTTGGATACATAGACAATAATCAATCATCAAATAGGAGTAATTGAGATAGCTTAGCCTATTACACATTTTTATTTTTTATAAGTTATTAACCCTCACAAACACATCTAGGGTTTTTAAGGTGAAGGGGGTTAATTTTCAAAGTTGTGTTCATCATAAAGTCTAGGATCACACATAAATATCATATAAAGACATGTGAAGGTGATTGTATGGTCACAGTTCTTCATTTCTACATAGGTTAGTATTGACCAACAAAGGGTATATTTGGTCAATGATATTTTCACAAATTTAAAAAATTGATCTTATATAGATAGAAACATGTTTCCTAAATATGATAAAACAAAAACCTAATTTTAGATGATATCCACCTATAAAATATATTCATAGTCAGATAGTCACCCATAAAATCTACGTACTCGTCCTTTTGTCATATATACTATATTTAGCACATGTCATTTGCCAAATCATTGCAATCAATTCAGCATTTTACATTCATATGTATGATTGAATACCATATCTTAATATCTAAATTATATTTATAGTTTATATCATATTAGGGTTTTAAAACCAAATCAAGGTAAAACATATTTGTGAACTTAACATTAATCGAACCATGAAAAACCCTAGGTTCCCCTTAGGGTTCCATCCTTCCAAGGTTTCATATTTTTTTCCTAGGGTTTCAAATTTCAATTATGATTTACATACACAAAAATAATTTCCACATTTTAAATGTTATATATTACATCCTATTATTTCATATCTTATTTATAATTCCCATACACAATTTTTTTTTTCAATTTTGGTCATAGATATTGATTAGGAATTCATCCTTATAGGGTTTCAAATTTTATACTTAGGGTTTTATTTTTAGAATTAATTTTTAATCATTCCCTAATAATTCACATTAGTCATATCCATAATATAATGAAATAGGTTTCTCTTTTAATATTGTTTTACATGAATAGTGTATCTTATTTGGATCAATTATGTAAGTAAACTGGTCAAAAGTTTAAGGCAAAAATTAAAAATGAATAACATCAAAACTTACTCAAATCTTATTTTTTCAAAATCTAATTAGAGTTTTATATTGTTACAACTAGATGAAAAATGATACGAATTACTTCATTCAATATCCCTAATACAAATTATACAATGCCTACTATACACCTTATTGATGGAATTATCATAAATATTGAGACCAATTATACTCATGACACAACTACTAAGGATCAAATAGATGACATGGATGATTGAGAATTTATTAAATATATTAAAATGATCCACATAAAATTTATGTAATGTTATAAATAGAAAGAGATGAGCATAAAAATTTCTCCCAAGATACCACATCAAATGTTAAAACCATTACTACTTGCATTATCCCTACATTTACACATTTAATAACTTATGTGACATCCACCCAAGGTTTGGGCATAAAACAAGGCATCTAACAGAGTTACATAACTATTCCAATAAATTAAACCTTTACCCCTCCCATTATTACTACATATATTTTATCACCAAACTTGCCTACTACACTTTCCCTTGAGAAGACTCTTATAGATCTCCATGTTAAGGTGTTGAAGCTAGAGCAAGATGCATCTAGAGATAGTCATTCCAAGGATTTGCATGCCTTATTTAATAACCCCATATCTATTAAGATATCATATTACAATTTACCAATAGTATTTTTATCTCCCAAGCTTCCATTATATGAAGGTAAAGGTGATCCCAAGTAACACCTTATATCATTTAATATAACATTCTTAGACTATGCATATGATGACAAATTATTAACCAAGTTATTTTTGATAAGTCTTATGGAATATGATTTTTGATGGTTCTATGATATCCCCATATAATAAATAAGATAATTCAACCCATTGATACACTAATTTCTATCACATTTTTCCATCAACATCGATGAGAAACTATCCTACACACAAATTGCTAAGCTTAAGTAAGGGTATAATGAACTAATCAATGATTATGTACTTTGTTAAAATAATATGCTAGAAAATATGACCAATTTTATGTCCAATAATGAGATAAAATATACATTCAATCAAATCTTTCTATCACCACTCCATGCGTCATTTGAGAGATTTAAATCTTTTGATGAGTTATGCCATAAAGTATGAGACAAAGAAGTTAAGCATAAAATCCTTAACTTATTCAACAAACATAAGTATACATAAAATCCTATAAGTTATTCAAAAAAAAAGTTTAAAATAAAACCAAGCTACAAGGTCAAGCCAACTAATAACAATAATGAGTCACATATTATAGTCAATTTAGTATTGCAACCTACAAACCAACTATAATTGACAACTCCACTGAATAGGTAATTTTCAATATTACAAAAACCTCCTCATGTAATGATAAATAATTCACTCAAATGAAACATTAACACAATATTCCCCCATAAGAGCTCAATCCAAACATGCCTACACCATAGAACTATGACACCAATGCATATTTTGATTATCATCATATTTTGGGGCATTCAATGAATTGATTATTCAAATTGAGATAAAAGATAAGATATATTATAGATGAAAAAATTATCAACTTGGGAACCCATACAAATGAATCTAGACCATATCACAATGGAAAACAAAAGTTGAATATATTTAACGATCCATTTCCTAAACATGAGATAATTGAAACTAAGGATACTTTAGAGGTATATTGTGAATGCAACATGCATCCTCTATGGTGTAGGGGATTGATTCCTTTAACCTCATTTTTTATTTCCTATCTCTAATTTCATGATTTTATTCCTTCTATATCTACTCTAATTTTGATTCCTTACCACTGGTACCTTGTTTGTATCTTGAACTCTCTCTTTGACTCTTATCTTGACTATGCTTCCAAGCTTCCTTGCATTCATATATTTCTTTTATCTTGAATATATATCATATTTATCACCCTCTTATACATTATCTACTCCTTACTTCTAAATCATCTTCTTATTATATAATTTTCATAACCTCACTCTCCATTCTTTCTTTGAACTTATTCAACCTCGAATAGCTTCATAGGCCTAAAGACTTCATGCATGATCTCAATGTTGTATCACCACATCATGTCTCACATGGCCATAAAATTTCTTAATTTAACTCCCATATAATCATAATCCTCAAATCCCAAGTTTTCATTCTCCACTAATCTTCACTTTCCTTCTTTAGGCCTCATTCTCTAGTAGCCTTGTTTTTAGATAAATCTTGTTGGTTTTATAAATATACAAAGTTTATTTTCTAAAAAAATACATATCTAGACACCCATTATATTCTTACAACTTATTACAAAGTTTTATCTCACAAATCTCAAGGTAGACTACCTAACTCAACACCTCCTTATCTCAGTTAGGTCTCTTTAAGCCTAAAGCAATCCCACAGTCATAGATACCATACTGTACATATTGGTACTACTATAAAACCTCTTAAATACTATATAAAATTAAAAAATACATGTTATACCAAAAATTTGATAAATTTTATATGGTAAAACTCAATTTATTCAAGTTTCCCAATTTAAACCCTAATCTATTCTTGACACATGCCTAGGTAGGCTAAAAACATAATAAAAGGGATATTTATGGTTTTAGACACTTTAAAAAACATCCAATACCTGTAAAATGTTTGGCCCAACAATTTTCACCTTATTAAATATTCATTTTCCCTTGAATAATCTTCAAATCTCTCCAACATGCCAAGTTTTAGAATTTTGTATGCATTTCAAGACTGTGTGTGAAGCTTTACTTGAATTTTGCAGTCATATAAGAATTTTTAGCCTTAAAAATGATAAATATAATCATTAATACACTTAATATTATTTTTATACCTCAAACACTTAAATAATCCTTAAAAAAATCATCTACCATACCAACTCACTTGTCATTTGGGACTATTGAAAACACATAATTGTTATTTACTTAGATTGTGTGAACTTACCTAGAAGTCTAGGTTCTATCTTGATAACAAGTGGATTATTATAAGAATACGAAGGATTATAAATAATTTAAATATACTTAAATACCCTATATTCACCTCAAAACTCTTGAATGAACCTCAAATAATCACCCTAATATTTATCTTCTTAACTATGTAAAATTCTTGTAGCTTACATAAACAAACTATATATTGGAGGTAAATGCCAAGATTTCATTAAAAAACAAATAATAATAATAATAATAATAATAATAAGAGATTAATTACATACCACAACCCTATGTATATCCATAAGTAACTTGCTATCCAAATTTTTCTACCATAGGTGAGTCAAATTAAAAACTTGTTATTTAGCTCATATTTAACTTTGCTGATAGCCTTGAAGGTGTTTGTTTAGATCATACCTTGTCTTCTCATGGTAATGTGTGGTATGGTTCCTAGTGTTTATTAGGGTCCTATAGTATTTTCTATCTAGTATAAGGTCAAGTAATTATACCTTATCATCAAATGATCTTTTATTGTAGCCTTATTCATGTATTTAGCATAGTTTAAGGTAATTTTGACAAGATTATGGTAATTGCTCATTTTGGTCCTATGTTATTCTATCCTTCTCATGTCATGTTCAAGTTGGTTTAATGGTTATAAAGGTTCATATGGCCTTACTAGGTCATGGTCAAATGCCAAATATCATATTTGTAATTTATTTGGTTCGTACAACCAAGAAAATGAAGTATAGATCACTCTTCTAATGTTATAAGTCATTTGAAGTGTATTTTTACTCATTTTATAACGTGTAAAGAAGGAATATTATAATAAATGGAAAGAAAATAGTTTTAATATGTTATTGGCATGCTATTCCATCCTCTTAAGGTCGCATCCATGATCAAGAGTGAGTTTTAGGTCCACAAATGGTAAAAAACTTATTCATTCCTCCATTTAGCTCTTTATAAGCAAAAGAGGACAATTTTCTTAACAATGGTTCATAAAAGAGGATGAATATCAAGAAAATTTATGTTAGGTTTTATAATGGGTCCATATTCCCTCTCAATCCATGGAATTTTTTATCATCAAGAGCCCTTGTGCTCTATGAACAATCGTTAAGAGTATAAGGTGCCTTTAAACCCTTCAAAAACCCCACAAGCATGGTTTTTACTTATCCAAACGCATTGGAAAATTTTTGAGTGAAAAATATAGGTTAGTTGATTCCTTAAGGATATATAAAATTCTTCCACATCCTCCTCCATCCCCACTTATCATGTGGGAATAGTTAAAATATAATGAATCTTCATTTTGATCAACTTATAGGTTGTTGGCAATGGGGTTTTGATGAGTTCAAGGTGGAAATTGGTTTATTATAGTTATAATAGGTTTATATCATCCCAATAAAGCATAAACATGGTGTGGAAACATTCTTAAATCACTCTTTCCAAATCCTAAAAGGACATACCATGATGTCCTTGAGTAAGCCATGTAAGTCTATAAAGTTAACATGGGGATTCTTGGTAAGACTTGTTGATATTTCCAGTTGAATAAATCCTCAATTAGTCTTATAAATATTAAAAATATTTCCAAAAAACATCCATGGATATTATATACATTAAAATCCCATTTTTTGACAAGATTATAAAGAGGATAAACTCAGATCAAAGACCTACAGGTCTGCATACAAGAGGTTGAAGAATAAGCTTTTTGTGTATGAGGTCAAGATAAGGAAAAGGGTATTTTGAGTTGTGAATAATCTTATTTATAATATTATATAGGTGTAAAAATCTTTTAAAATTTTAAAGAGTCACCTCAAGAAAATATCTAATGAGTAATGGAAGACTGGGAAACATAGACCTACAGGTCTACCTTTAAAAAGGACACGAAGTCATGTATTTTGTCATTGGTTTAGAGGTATAAGACTTGTGTATGGAAATAAAGACCTTATAGAAGTATTTAAGGGTGATTTTAACCTTGTAAATATGGATATAACATCAAAAAATAGTGGTTAGGGTCAAAATAAGAGACATGGCAAGAAACCCTAGGCTTAAGTTTATTAGGTTCCAAAGTTGATTTATGTTCAATACCTATAATTAAACTACTTGTATAATTTTTGAAGGATTTTAATGACATAAATTATCATTTTAAAATCAAAATAAAATATCAAGATGACTTTTTTTCTCAAAAAATTTAGATTGGGTCCCAAATTGTAGGTATGTAGGCTCAAAGAGACTATTCTTTTGATCAGTCCGTACAAAAGAAGGTGCATGGTTGAGAATGGTGTTTTAGGATGTTAAATATTTTTTTATACTCCAAAATTATGACATTATTAGGTTATTTATATTCTTGTACTCTATGAACAATGGTTAATAAGATCAACACCTCATAGGCTACCTAGAAAGGCTAAAAAGACCTGATGACTATTTTGGTTCTTTAAATGACTCTAAATGCATGTGAATCTACCAAAAAACAATTTAATGACATCAATAGGTCTCATAAATACCTAATATATATACATACATAGATATATATATATATATATATATACATATATATATATATATATACATATACATATATATATATATACATATATATATATATATATATATATACACACACACACACACACACACACACACACACACACACACACACACACACACACACACACACACACACACACACACACACACACACACACATATATATATATATATATATATATATATATATATATATATATATATATATATATATAGTGGCATGTGTGGAGTAAGAATTAATATAATGGGCTAATTTTGTAGGTTTTAGGCCTAAATCGAGACATAGACTCAATCATGAGTATGTTGAAACTTTTAATGTGGGGTTGGTCATTGTCACACCATAAAAAACTATTATTTTAAAAAAAAAAGGACTTCCAATAAATTATGGATGCCATGATGATGTTTTTGCTCTAAAACCCTATTTTGAACATATACATATAGTCTCATATCTAAGAGTATGAGGAAGTCACCAAGAGTTGTGTGTTTGATCACCATGGAGGGTTATCCAGCACTTAAACTAATAAAACACTCTATAAACACATTTTAAAAACCCATAAACACCATTAACATGTCTATTTGAATAAAATGAAGAGTTTGTTATTGTGATAGTCACCTAAGTAGTTATCATGCTTAAAATTCAATATAAGTAGGTATAAAGGATTGGATGATGAGAATAAGAACCTAATATGATTTTAAAATTATGTGGAAATGTCCTATAAGACCTAAAAAAATATTCACCACTTATAACAACTTTGTAAAGGGTTCTATCCTGCTATGTAAAGATGTACATAGTCTAAGAGCACCTATAGCTAGGTATAGTCCTACATATGTGACCAAGAGATGTTTTGTTGGTGAAAGTAGTTATAATAGATAACTAAGGTATTTAAATTTAGTATCATCATAAAGGAATTAAAAAAATTAAGAGAGTTTCATTTGGTGAGTCAAGAAAACCAATTTTGCACTCATGGGCCTACTAAGGAGATTCAAGTTCATTTCAAAGAATGAGAACAAATTATACAATATATGAATTATATTTTGGGTTTATATTAAAAATAAATGTGTTTTTCTCCATTATATATGATATAATACATTAAATAATATCAAATGATGATTAAAAATATCCAACAACACCTACATCCTTCTCACAGTCTTAAAAATGCATGTAAAACCTTGAAATTGACTTGTTTGATAAGTACAAAAGGTTTAACAAGAGTAAATAAATATTTTAAGGGATTTTAAATGTTGTGTAAGACCTCACAAAATCATTTTTTTAATCTTGAAACAGCCCAAAAATCAAACTATGCATTTATTTTAGCTCTTGGCCTACTTAGGCCTGTACTTTTGCCAACTAGGGCTAAAACCCTTGAAACTCCCCTAATTTGAGTTTCACCCATGAGAAATGAATTAAAATTTTCCAAAAAACCTAATTTTATGTCCTCTAAAGTATTTTAAGGTTTTGGAGTGGTATTGTATGGTCTTGTATGATCTCCAATATTGTGGGCTTACATAAGGCTTTATTATGCCTAATTAGGAAAACTTGAGGTTGAGAAAATAGGCCCACCTTAAGGGTTAAATCATGAAATTTGGGTTGAAGTTGTAAAGGGATAATAAGTACCCATATATTCATTTATTTTTTCTTTAAGTGATATGTATTTATCAAACCAAGGAACTTTGTACAAAAATAGGGATATAAGTAATAGCCCTGCCTAGAGAGAAAATATGAGAATGATGAATGAAATTATAGAATGAAGGTGTAAAAATGATTGGATTTGGGTATTAAATATATTTTAAATTAAATAAAATAATTTATACCCAAATATATGACTTTTCACTTCACAATCACTCTAAATGGGTAGTTTCAAATGAAGTTGATGACTCATCAAGAAGGTCAAGGGTCACTCTATGCCACCATTTATGAAGAATAGGATTAGATGAAGCATAAACATGTTGATAAGAGGATTAAAAACTAAATAATTTCAAGATTTATTGACTGTAATATTTTCCTCATGAGATAACACTTTTCACAGGTAACTCGTATGCCTCTCCTCTCTCTTTTTCTCACCCTCTTTTATATATATGTCTAATTTTAGCATTGTAAGGATCCTTCCACTAGGAGTATGATTTATCCCTAATATTTTTCATGCCTATTGATAAATAAATTTATTTTTACCTCCTTATATGGCTACTTGTAGTTTAAAATAGTGAATGGTTAATTTAGGTAAGTGTAGACTTAACTCACCTTATCTTGTTATCTTATTCTTCTTACCTTCTTATAGTTTGTTTCTCTATTACAAGTTGTGAAGAGTGTCATAAAGAGTTATATGTGGATTAAAAGTGTAAAACATCTTCCATTTTATTCTCACATCACTTCACCTCTTTTCAAGTCATCCATGTGATAGGTTTTTTAAGGAGAAGTTTATGTTTATGGCAGTCCTATAGGTCTTAGTACACATGTAAACTAGTGGTAGTGGTCTTAAAATTTTTTGTATCACCTCCTTTAAAGTTTATAGTTTTCTCTTACCATTTTCCTTTGAAATTAGTATCTTCATTTTTAGTTCTTAAGTTATGCATCAAGGTATCCAGCCCTATCTATAGGTTTAATCCATTATTTAGGTCACCCAAAACTTAGGATTGTTTCCATGCTATCACTTAAGAGAGGAAGCTTGAACAACCTCTTCAAGGGTGAAAATTTTGATGATAATAGTTATGGTACACCTGGTGTCATAAGAGATATCATCCATTAAAGATTTATTTTTGTTTCTCTTCAATTCACCAACCTTTGAACACATGAACACAAGCACCAATGGTGAATCCAAGCACATTCAACTAGTTTTAGTAGCATAGGTATTCTTTAAATCAAATGCTCTCTTTATTTTTCCTTTCTCATGAATTTTAGTTGTTGAGTTTGGAGTGGATTTAAAATTGTCTCAAGTGGGTTAGCTATATCAATATTATGTTGATCCTTACTAATATCATATTGATCCTTACCAATATATTAATGAGCCATATCAGCCCTATGTTGATCTATATCAGCCCTAAAATGACCCTAATTACCCTCCATATCACTCTATCTATCCATATGACCAGCCTTGCTACCAAGATTGTTACTTTTCCTTCTCTCCTCATCAACCTTACTAAGCTTATCAACCCTAATATTATTCATATCAAGCTTTCCATTATTAAGAGTTAAGATATAAGGAGTGTATATCTTTTCAAATTCAAGATAAGAAAGATCAAGACTCTCATCTGCTCATGAAGATGTTAAAGAATGAAATGATAATGAGAAAGATAGATATAAATGTAGAGATTGGCCAAGTTATCCATATTCATCACATTAAAAATCTAAGGGAATCATTACATTTTTCAAGGAGAAAATGGGAGGCCTTTAAGGAGGGAAACCAACATGTCATAACCAATAAAGATATGGAAATAAAATACTTGATTCAATGCATGGAGGATAGGTTAGTAAGATGGGAGAAGCAAGTGTTTCTAACTTTATTTGACTTTTAGAATCCCATCAAAAAAGGCTTGATTCTATGAAAGCCTCACTCATTATTCCTCAAGCTCAACCTGCTCTCCCTTAAGAACCTTCTCCCATGCTCATCCAAAATCAAAAAATTGAGGATAAACTAAGGAAATTTTTAAGCTTCCCAAACTCTGCATCCACCTCTCAAGTTGTAACACACCATCATGAGGAAGCTCCTAGGTTTAAAGTTATGAGTTGGAATCAAGTGGTAGAGTCATGGGGGAAGAAATATGAATCATGCCTAAATCAAGAAATTAAGGCTAAAGAGGAACTTGTGTCTATTCAATCCATAACTATCCCTCCTTAAGAACCTAAAACCTTACCATCATGGAGGTTAATCCAAGAAGGAATCCAAATCAAGAAGGAATTGAGAAAGTTGAATAACCTAAAACTTTTCCAACATGGAGGTTAATTCAAGAAAGCATTCCAATGATGAAGTACTTATTGATAAGGTTAAAGACAAAATCATATCAAGATTTTATGGATTGATTGGTGAATGTAAGGATAATAATGATAGGATCTTTGATCTCAAAATTACAAAGCTTTTTTGTGAGTTTGAGTAACCTATCCTTAAATAAGAACATGTTCTATGGGAGGAAAATGAGCAATCCAAGTTGTAGCTATAATTAAGCCTCAAGAAGGCTATGAATAAGACACTTCAAGTTAACATGAGGAATAACTCATAATTTAAACTCCCCTTGGAGAAGAAAAGAGTAAATAAGTATTTATAGATGAAGGAAGAGGTGATCCTCATGATGTGGTAGTATATTTTGAAGGAGAGAACACTCTTTAAGGTAAAAAAAATCATAATTAAGATAGTTGCATCAGTTTTCCAACCAACTAGTCATCTCAATGAGAT
The DNA here is from genome assembly GCA_037957365.1 of Torreya grandis. Lineage (NCBI taxonomy): Eukaryota > Viridiplantae > Streptophyta > Pinopsida > Cupressales > Taxaceae > Torreya > Torreya grandis. Next base: position 104,716 of record JARHVA010001985.1, read on the forward strand.
CATGGATGATTAATAAAAATGGTTCTTAGATCCTCTTGATGAATTAGAGTATCTATTTATAGTATAAATGCATTTGGTTATCTTCTAAGAGTCCTTAAGTGGTCAAGAAGAGGTAAAATTTTGTTTTGAATTTTCTTTTTTCATTGAAAATGATGGCTTGTTATTGCAAAGAGAATTTGGTTAATTTGACAATAAAATAATCTCAAGGAATTATTTGGATTTAGAATCAAGATGAATAGGTTGTCATTGGTTTTTAAGTGGGAGACTTCCCAAGTGAATAAGATGATATCTTGAGTGGGCTGGAAATGGCCTTTAATGAGAAAGGAAAAAATATTAAAAGAGTATAATTATAGATACATAATGACCACATGAAGTAATTTTAATATTTTTATATTACTATGGCTCCTAAAGATAAATGTGAAGATATAATTTAGGTTGTATCCCCTCAAGAGGCTAGTCAAGAAGATGATGAGGACACGTGGTAGTAGTTTTTAAATATATATAATAAAGTTGAGGATGATCAAGGGCTTATATCTCTTTTTGGTTAGGTTGAATATGCTTTTGAATTTGCTATATTCATTTAATAATAATGTGAGAACCCCAAAGATATCATTTAATACCAAACACACCATTTCATGGATCCACATGAAGCTAAAGTTGATGTTGCCCATATGAGTGAAGATGTGATAATGTTCGAGGTGAACTCAAACATTAAGGAGAAACATGAGAAGGGTCTTGAGTCACATGAGTATGTCTTAATTAGAAACATGCTTTTTGATGATAAATCATTTGAGATAATTCCAAAGGAGTTATCAAGAAAGAGGTCTAGTCTACCAAACATCATGTCCAAATGGAAAATTGCTCTACATCATTTCTCATCTCATGGAGGAATAATTTTTAGAAATTTTCCTTTTGATCTAAGAGGAAAATGTCCTAAGGTTAGTTATAGTTAGTAGTGTTCTTGTGTTTTCCTTTCCATAATTTATTTGTAGCATAAGTGTGTGTGTCTTGCTTTAGTGTGTTGTTTTTATCTTATTATGTGTTTTGTAGGTATATCAGTTATCTCAGTTGTTTCAAGGCATTTGTAATCAGGTTTAAAGTCTAATCAAATATGAATTTGTGTGATGTGTGACACCATAACCTAATGAATGGATATAGAAACTAGTGTATGGTGCATAAAAATCATTCAATCCTAGGAGGTCACCAAAGATGTTAGCCAAATTTGGATACCATAGGTGAATCTAATTAAAAAAATTCTCTTTAGCTCATATTTAACTTTGTTGATATTCTTGAAGGTGTTTTTCTAGATCATATCTTGTCTTTTCATGGTAAGGTGGCATGTGGTTCCTAGTGGTGATAAAGGTCCTCTAAGATGGTCTAGTTAGTAACAGGATAAGTAATTTTACCTTGTAATCAAATGATCTTTTATTGTATCTGTATTCATGTATTTATAATAGTTTAAGTTAATTTTGACAAGATTAAGGTAATTGCTCATTTTGGTCCTATGCTGGTCTAGCCTTATAATGTCATATTCAAGTTGGTTCAAGGGTGATAAAGGTTTAAAGGGACTTTATAGATCATGGAAACATGACAAATGTCATATTTACAATTTATTTGGTCTTTATAACTAATAAAACAAAGTATAACTGACTCTTCTAATATTATAAGTCATTTGAAGTCTCCATTTGCTCATTTTATAATGTACAAAGAAGGAATATTATACTAAATGGTAATAAAAAGGTTTGAATATGTTCTTGGAATTTTATTCCATTCTCTTCAAGTCACATCCATGCTCAGGAGTGAGTTACAAGTCCAAAAAGATAGAAAACTTATCAATTCCTCCATCGATCTCTTTACAAGTAGAAGAGTACTTTTCTTTAAAATGGTTCATGAAGGAGGATGCATCTCAAGAATTATTATAGTAGGTTTTTTATAGTGTACATATGCCATTTGAATCCATTCCATTTATTTTCATCAAGATACCTTGTGCTCTATAAACAATCATTAAGAGCATAAGGTGCCTTTAAACCCTTCTAAAACCCCACAAGCATAGTTTTTACCTATATAAATGCATTGGAAAGTTCCATAATGAAAATGGAATGTTATTTGATTCCTTAGGGTATGTAAAATCCTTCCACATCATCATCCATCCCTTATTATCACATGAGATTAGTTAAAAGATAAGAAATCTTCATTTTGATCAAGTTGTAGGTTGGTGGTAATGGAGTTTTGATGAGTTCAAGGTGTAAATTGGTTTATACTATTTATAATAGGTTTTTATCATCCCAAAAAATAAACCCCCAAGTTTTGAAACATTTCTTAATCAATCTTTCCAAAACCTAAAATGATAGATCATGAAGTCCTTGAGTAAGCCTTATAAGTCTACAAAGTTGACATATGGATTCTTGGTAAGACTTGTTGATCTTCCTAGTTGAAGATACCCTCAATAAGTCTTATAAACATTAAAAATATATAAAAATAACATCCATGGATATGAGATACAGTAAAATCCCATTTTGTGATAAATTTACAAAGAGGATAAACTTAGATCAGAGACATACATGCCTACTTACAAGACGTTGAAGAATAAGCTCTTTGTGCATGAGGTAAATCTCATGAAAAGGGCCTTTTTAGTTGTGAATAAGATTATTTATAAGATTATATATGTTTAAAACTCATTTAAAAGTTTAAATATTCACCTCAAGAAAACTCTAATGAGCAATGGAAGGCTAGAAAATATAGACCTATATATCTTCCTATAAAAAGGACATTATGGCATGCATTTTGTAATTGGTTTAGAGGTCTTATAATTGTGTTAGTTAATAATTATCTTAAATAATTATTTTAATGTGATTTTAACCCTATAAATATGGAGATAACATCAAATAATAGTGGCTAGAGTCAAAATAAGAGAGATGGCAAGAAACCCTAGTCTTGAGTTTATTAGGTTTCAAAGCTTATTGATGTTAAAGACCTATAATAAAAATACTTATATATTTTAGGAAGGATGTTAAAGACCTAAATTATCCTTTTATAACCAAAATAAATCATCATTATGACTTTTTTTTCTCAAAAAACTCATATTGGGTCCCAAATTACAGGTGTACAGGCTCGAGGAGACTAATCTTTTGCTCAGTCCATACAAGTGAAGTTGCATGGTTGGAAAAGGTGTTTTGGGATTTTAAATGGGTTTTTATACTCTAACCTTATAGAATTATGAGGCTGTTTAGATTCATGTACTCTATGAATAATTGTTAAGACAACCCCTTCTATGTTGCTTATAAGTATATAAAGACCTAATGGCTATTTTGTTTCTTCAAATGAATCTAAATGAATGTGACTAGCCCAAAAAACACTAGAATGAAATTTTTAAGTCTCATACATACCTAATGGATCTATATGGTGGCATGTGTGGAGTAGAATAATTATGAAAATGGATTAATTATGTATAATGTAGGCATAAATCAAGACATAGAGACTCAATCATGTATGTTGAAACTTTGAAAGTAAGGTTGGTCATGTTCACATTATAAGTAACTAGTACAAATTTTTAACAATGATTTACAATCAAGGATGGATGGCATGATGTTATTTTATCTCTAAAATCATACTTTGAGCATATACATATAGGCCCATCTCTAAGAGTATGAGGAAGTCACCAAGGGTTGTTGTGACTTTGATCACCATGGAGGGTTATCCAACACTTGAAATCACTAACACACTCTTTAAAAACATTTAAAAAAACCATAAACACCATTAATAGGTATATTTAAAGAAAATAAAGAGTTTGCTATTGTGAAAGTCAATTAAGGAGTTTTCATGTTTAACAGTCAATCATAGGAGGTATAAAGGATTGGATGATGATCCTAAGAACCTGAGATTATTGTAAAATCATGTGGAAAGTTCATATAAGACTTAAAAAAATATTCACCATCTACAACAATCTTGAAAAGGGTTTTAACATGCTATGAAAAGCTGTACACAGTCTAAGAGCACCTATATCTAGGTATAGTCTTACATAAATGTGACTAAGAGATGTTTTTTTGGTTAAATAAATGATAATAGATAATTAATGTGTTTATATTTATTTAAATAATAAATTAAGGAAAAAAACTAAGATATTTCTATTTGGTGAGCAAACCTAGTCAAGAAACCCAATTTTGCACTCATATGCCTACTAAAGAGATTCAAGATCATTTCAAAGAATGAGAAGAAAGTATGAAATATTTAAATTATATTTTGGTTTTATATGAAAATTAAATGTTTATTTATCCATTATATATCATTAAATACCTTCAATAATATCAAAATATGATTTAAAATATTGAACAACACCTATAACCTTCTCACAGTCCTAAAAATGCATGCAAAACCTTGAAATTGGCTTGTTTTAGAGGTACATAAGGTTTAAAAATAGTAAATAAATATTTTATAATATCATAAATGTTTTTGAAGACCCAAAAAAGTATTTCTTTATCTTTAATACCCCAAAAATCAAAATATGCATTTATTTTAGCTCTCGACTTACTCAGGGTTGTACTTTTGCTAACTAAGGCTAAAAACCTTAAAACTCACCTAATTTGGGTTCCACCCATGAAAAATGAATGAAAATTTTAAAAAAATACCTAATTTTATGTTCTATAAATTATTTTAAAGTTTTTTGAGTGGTATTGTATGGCCTTGTACAATCTCTAGTTTTATGGGCTTGTATTAGGCTTAATTATGCCTAATTGAGAAAATTGGAGGTTGAGAAAGTAGGTCTAAATTTAGAGTTAGATAATAAAATTTGGGTTGAAGATGTAATTTGATAATTTTTACCCAAATATAAATTTATTTTTCATGTAATTTTTTAACACCTACAACCTTCTCATGATCTTAAAAATGCATGCAAAATTTTGAAATTGGCTTGTTTGAGAGGTACTAAGGTTGACCAAGAGTAAATAACTATTGGAGAGGATGAGGGATGTTTTTTAAGACCCCAAAAAATCATTTAAAAAAAATATATTAAACACCCCAAAAATAAAAATATGCATTTATTTTAGCTTTTGGCCTGCTCAGGGTTGTACTTTGCTAACTAGGGCTAAAAACCTTGCAACTCACCTAATTTGGGTTCTGCCCATGAAAAATGCATTAAAATTTCATATAAGACATAATTTAATGTCACATAAATTATTTTTTAGGTTTTTTAGTGGTATTTTATGACTTTGTATGGTCTTCAATTTTGTGGGCTTGCAATAGGCTTAATTATGCCTAATTAAGAAAAATGGAGGCTGAGAAACTAGGTCTACCTTGAGAGTTAAATAATTAAATTTGGATTGAAAATGTAAGGAGATAATGGGTACAAAAATATATATTTATTTTTCATTTAAGTGTTTTGTATCTCTCAAACCAAGGATATTTTCACTAAAATAGGGATACAAGGAATAGGCTTGCCTAGAAAGAAAATATGAAAATGATGAATGTAATTGCAAAATGAAGGTTTAAAAATTATGATATTGGTGTATTAAACATATTTTAAATTAAATAAAATCTTTTATACCCCAATATATGACTTGTCACTTTAGAATCACTCCAAATGGGTAGTTTCAAATGAGGTTGATGAGTCATCAAGAAGGTCAAGGGTCACTCTATGCCACCATTGATGAAGAAGAGGTTTAGATAAAACATACACATGTTGATAAGAGGATTAATAACTACCTACTTTCATAATTCCTTGATTTTAACTTGTTCATCATGAGATGACACTTGTCATATGCAACTCATATGCCTCTCCTCTCTCTCTTACTCACACTCTTCTATATATATATATATATATATATATATATATATGCCTTATTTTAGAATTATAAGGATCCTTATACCATGATTATCTCATATTCATGTTATTTTTTATGAATATTTATAAATAAATGGTTTTTTTACCTCTTTCTATGGTTTTTTTAGTGTAAATCAATGAATGGTTTATTTAGGCAAGTGTAAACTTAACTCACCTTGTTTTGTTGTCCTATTCTTCTTACCTTCTTGTAGTTTGTTTCTCTATTGGAGGATTTGAAGAGTGTCATTAGGAGTTATAAGTTAATTATAAGTGTGAAACATCTTCCCTTATATTTTCACATTGATTCACCTCTTTTCAAATCTTTCATGTGATAGGTTCTTATATGATAAGTATATGTTTATGGTAGTCCTATAGGTATTAGTGCACATGAAAACCAATGGTATTGGTCTTAACATCTGGTGAATCACCTCCATTTCAGTTTATAGTTTTATCTTACCCTTTCATTTTGAAATTATTATCTTATTTTGTAGTTATTAAGTGATGCATCAATGGAGCTATCCCTATCTAGAGGTTCAATCCATTCTTTAGGCCACCCATAACCTAGGATTATTACCATGCTTTCACTTAATTAAGGAGGATTGAAAAAACTCATCAAGGGTGAAAATTTTGATTATAACACAACCTTTTAAATCACTCTTTTTATTCATTCAAACCACTTACAACCTTCATGCTCATAATTATTAATGAGGGCAGAGTTTTTGAAAAACTATATGTTTTCTTGTCTTACCTCTATCTCCTATGCCTCTCTTCAATCCTCTTGTCCTAATATTAATAGTATAAAACTCTCCACACTAATATACATTCACTCCATCCCATTAATATTCCAAAAAAATAATAAAACCCATTATAAAATTCTATTCCTACGTAGGGTGGTAGTTACATTACAACTTTCTTGGCTTACTTTTCTTATTGACTATATATTTTGCATTTCAATACCACTCCACAAATTCTTATGACCTTATAGGACCTTACATAATAATTTAAAAACATTAAGATTTAATAATTGAATCAAAACACCTCACAAGGCCTATTTTTAAATTCAAATTTCCAAATCTTGATTTTGGTGGGAAAATCAAGAAGGCCTAGAAACACATAACCAAAAAGACTATTAATGACTCTAAGACATCCATTAGTACGTTATATGAAATTTAACACCTGAAACAAACCAAAAATATCTATCATGATGCATTCAAACATTTTAACACTCAAAATACCTAGTGATGCTTTGCATCATACTCCCTAAGTATAATAATTTGAGATTCTGATCAAATGTGCTTTACCCAACTTATTCCTCATTTTAAAATTATCTCTTTGATGAAATAATAAGATCCTATTTCTATTTTTCCTCTTTTATTTCTCATTTATTCTCACCTTGTTATTATTTTATTTGTCTTCTTGTCTTGGCCTTTTTCTTTGCCAACTCATCTTCTACCTATATGAAATACATGATTTTATATAACTATTTATCCACTATATCTTCTATCTCTTATATCTTTATCCTTTATTCATCATGATCTACCTCCAAGTTTTGATTATCATTCTTCATCCTTGCACCTACTCCATAAATTCTTTCTACACTTGTCATGATTTGTTTAAGCACACCTTATTGGTCTTGATTCTCAACAATGCTCTCTTCTTTGGTATCATGTTCTAATGAATTATTAGGCATCTTCAACCTGGTCATACTCTCATCTATATCATCTTTTTCTAACTCTACATAATACTTCACCATATCATGGTGAGTATTCTCATAACCTTGTTCATCTTGCATGGAAAAATCCTTGACCAATTTAGTTTATTTACAATATAACCTTTCTTGAAAAACTTCTATCTTGATCTCATCATACATGTCTTTAACTAACTCAACTAAAAAATTATAAATTTATTTATTACCTTATTTTCTCTATATTTTCTTATTCTCTTGTATATGTCTACTCCTTACTTTCACACTTCCTCTTACTTTATATACCATTGATTCATACCATAAATCTATGTTTTATTTTATCATCTGTTGCACCATCTTCTTATATAGTTTGTCAGGGTTCAAATCATATCCTTCTTCTTCATTGACTTCTACTACCACAACTTGTTCTTGAATCTCATCATAATTTTGTGCCCAATTAAGAACCTCCTCTTGCTACATATCAAGTTTTATAAAAACTTCAATAGGTGATTCATATTTATATTCTTCTTGTTCCATATAAGCATGATGTTCATGATTGATATCCTTCATACTTTCAACTTTTATTTCCTCAACATGGACTTTTTCCTTATTTAATATTTTACCTACATAAACACATGACAAGAAATCCTTAGATTTTAAAAATCAAGGCTTTCTTTCATCTATATTTTCTTTCTTAGGTTTTTTTGTCTCCATAACTATCTCCTTCACAAGGTTCTACTCACCTTCATCTTGTTCATTTATCATAAACTTTTTCATCTCCTCCTTATTTTACTTCTCATGGTCCTTCATGAGCATATTTCTTCTTCTATCCATGAGTAGTATTATAGGACACTTAACTCTCTTATTGTTAATCACCTATCCATACCCTTGTATTTACTCTTATTGCATGAAATCCACCAAGATATTGATCCTCTCCAATATTTTGTCTATCTCACTCATCTCTTCTTCAACATCTATCCTTTTTCTCTTTGGGTCTTATTTCTTATTTATCTCATTGTGGTAGTCTAACACATCCAAGGAATTCCTCTCCTTTTCCTTCTATATCTTCATATACTCTTGATCAAGTCTTTTTCACCTTGATTTTTTGTCTTAGCTTAGGTTTTCTCATTTACCTGGTCTATTTACACTCTTGTTCAAGTATTTTTTACCTTGGAACAAAAACTTTCACTTGGAGTCTCTCTTCTCTATTATCTTCTTCTCTTGATATTTATTTAGCTCTATTCTTAGGCATGATTTACCAAAACTTTTTAACTTTCTCTCTCCTACTATACTCCTACAACTTAGCTTCATAAAATCTCCATTTACAACCTTTAACAATGTCAAATAGTAACTTTTAACATTTAAAAACATAAACTAATCTAAGATATTACCTGCTCTAATACCAATTTATGTAGGGGCTTGATTCTTGTAACCTCCTTTTCCTATTTCCTATCTCTAATTTCTTGATTTTATCTCTTTATATCTGCTTTGATCTGATTCCTTGCCATAGGTACCTTATTTGTATCTTGAACTCTCTCCTTCACTCTTATCTTGACTAGGCTTATAAGCCTCCTTGCATACATAGACTTATGTTATTTTGAATATATATCATATTTATAACCCTAATATATATATTATCTCTTCTCCTTACTTCCACATCATCCTCTTCTTGTATAATTTTCATAACCTCACTCTCCATTCTTTCCTTAAACTTGTTCAACCTCATATAACTTCATAGGCCTAAAGGTTTCATGCATGATATTAATTTTCTATCACTGCATCAGGGCTTACATGGCCATAAACATACTTAATTTACCTCCCATGGAATCATAATTCTCAAATCCCAACTTTGTATTCTCCACTAATATTCACTTTCATTATTTAGGCCTCTTTTTCTAGTAGCCTTATTTTTGGATAAATATTGTTGGTTTGATAAATATATATATAGTTTATTAACCAAATAAATACATATTTTGACACACATTATCTTATTATATATTTTTATAAATTTTTATCTCACAACTCTCAAGGTAGACCACATCATTCAACACCCCCTTCTCTTAATTAGGTCTCTTTAGGCCTAAAACAACCCCACAATCATGGATACCATATTGTAAAAATTGGTACCACTCTAAAAAATATTAAATGATATATATAATGAAAAAATATATATTATCCCAAATTTTTGATAAAATTTATAGGTTAAAACTCAAGTTATTCAAGTTTCCCTTTCTAAACCCTAGTCTAGTCTTGACATAGGTTTGAGAAGGTTGAGAACATAATAAAAAGAATATTTATGGTTTTATAAAATTTTAAAAACATATGATAACTTTAAAATGTCTTGTAAAAAAATTTTAACCTTATCCAATAGTCATTTTCTCATGACCAATACTCAAACCTCTCTAGCATGCCAAGTTTCAAAATTCTATATGCATTTTAGCATTGTGTGTGAATATTTTACTAAATATTGCATTCATACATGAATTTATTATCATTTAAAGTGATAAATATCATAATTAATAAACTATATATTATTTTTATACCTTATACACTTAAATAATCCTAAAATAATCATCTACCATACTAACTCATTTGGGGAATGTTGAAAACATAAAATTGCTCTTTACTTGGACTGTGTGAACTTGCCTAGTAGTTTGGGTTATATATTGATATAAATTTGATTACATTAATCATATAAATGATCATAAACAATTTAAATATACTTCAATACCATGTATTCACCTCAACACTCTTTAATGAACCTCAAACAACCACTTAATTATTTATCTTCTTGACTATGTAGAATTCTTGTAGCTTGCATAAATAAACTATGTATAGGAGATAAATTATAATATTAATTAAAATAATAATAATATGTCATTTACATACCTAAACCATATTTATATTGACAAACAACCTTTTAAATAACTCTTTTTATTCATTCAAATCACTTACTCATAACCTTCATGCATAGAATTATTGAGGGAAGAGTTCTTGAAAACTTGATCTTTTATTATCTTACCTCTATCTCCTAATAATATATCCAATCATCATATAATATTAATATTATTATATAACTCTCCTCACCAATTTAAATTTACTCCATCCCCTTAATATTCCAAACAAATAAGAAAACTCCTTCTACAAGGCCATTCCCATGTAGGGTGGTAGTTACATTCCAATTTTCTTAACTTAGTTTTATTATTGACTATGAATTGTAAATTTTAATACCACTACACACCTTCCTATTAACCTATATTACCTTACATAATCATTTCACAGCATTATGATTTCATACAAGACTCAAAACACCTCCCAAGGCCTATTTTCAAATTAAAATTTTCAAATCTTAGTTTTTGTGGGAAAATCAAGAAATCCTAGAAACACAACCAAAAAGACTATTAATGAATATAAGACATGAATTATGACCCTATAAGACATTTAACACATAAACCAAACCAAAAATTTCTATCATGACACATTCAAACATGTTAACACTCAAACTACCTAGTGATGTTCTACATCACTCCACCTATGTTATATGATCATCTAATAGATGCAATTATTGGACCACTTGTAGATACCTCACCATAGTGGCCTATGATAAATTTAAATTATAGTGAGATTTTTTATGATGATTCATATTTTCTTTCACTTTATATAAAAGCCTATATAAATTAATGATCCATACATGATGTCATGATTGATAATGGTTCAAGTAAAAACATATGTAATATGACACATCTTCACTCCCTTGGGTACACTCAAAAAGTTTTATAAAAGACCTCAAGTTAAATCAAGGTATTTAATGGATAAAAAAAAATACTTTAGGATACAAAATATTACCTCTTAAATTATGCTCCATCATACTAGCCACACCATTCTTAGTTATACATATTAATATGATATTTAACATGTTTTTAGGATAACCTTGGATGAATTTTTTGGGTGTAGTACCATCTATAGTGCACTAAATTATAAAATACATATATTTAAAAAAATTAGTCATAATTATAGGTATATAGAATGATTACCTTATATATCCAATGGTAACTCCTCCTCTACCCCCACCATCACCAAAAATGGTTGGTACACCTATTAAGGATCATTATATAGATATATTTAATATAGTCACACATGATCAGTATATAGATATAATACTTACACATATATAATATATTTATTTATACCCATTTAAAATTAACATATTTAATATTACCAAACAACCAATTATTTAATGTTAATCACATCATAAACTTACTCAAGGCCCATAATGGCCTCCATAGCTCCTACATCACATTATTAGTTAGTACTACAGATAGTTCAATGTGTTCCACAATAAAAATAGGCATTGAAACATTCCCCTAATCTATAGTGGACCCATATATTCTTTATCCATTTGAATTTACCCATCATACACTAAATTATCATGATAATTATCATACAACACATGAATTAGTATCAGATTCTAATGTGCCCATAGTTGGTACATGTCATCCATGATAGAGTACCCTTACACCATTTGATTTATACACTTCCCATGATCCTTATATTTATGTGATCATTGTTTATATCTTATAAACTAAAATATTCCAAATATATAAAAAATAAAATATAAAAAATCTACACACATTAAAATATTTTAAAAATAAAAAATTAGGACCTGAGTATGACATGATTATTAGATTACACTATTTACATATGTTATTTATCACATGTTTTATATACGACATATTTTTTTCATACACACATACATTTCATGGTATATGAGTGTGATGCAAGACATATATGTTACACATGGACATATATATGTTGGATTTTCCTCTACCTAGTGCACATGCCAATACTCAAGGCATATGGTTCCACATGTTTCACTATTACATGTTATATCTTTATGTGACCCTTTACCATGTTGATTAACCTATATCCCCTAAACATATTTATATTTTCCCATATATTATATAGTGTTATAGGGATATGTTACTATTCTATGATGTGACATTGATACATATAGATGGTGTAGACTATTTCCATTTTTATATGTTTCATTGATGTTGTTACCTATTACATGGTAAGATAATTTTTCTTATCTATTGTGTGTATAAATTTGTCCTTGTTTTCAACATATTTATATTCTTTTAGTATATACCTTGTCCTTATTTGATTTTATGTCTTTAGTTTCTCTTGTGACATTTTAATGTCCCTTGTATGTGGCCCTTGGCCTTGTTTTTTATGACCTCATGCTTATATGCACCACTTGGATTTATGTGTGACATTAACACCTAAGATTTTCATGTTTAATAATTTTATTAAATTTTGTGGTGATATGATCTATATAATTCATGTTTATTGTGTATTCTTATTAAATGATCTTACTACTATATTCTTCCTTGACACATTTATATAGACATGACACTTATATGCTCGATATTAAATATGTTACACACTTGCCTTGATCGACATATACATTATCATGATGACATATTCTCCACATGTTCACATGATTTTAAATGATGTTATATTTATAAATGACACATAAAATTAACTCTTATTTTGAGATAAGTGACTTATATGACACATCCCTCATTTTAAAATTGGGACATTGTAATGAAATTATAATAGAGACATAAGGCACCATGAGCAGAAAATTAGATTAGAGTATAAATTTTAGAGATTAATAATGGTTTACATATAATATTTTTCAATTAAATAATAGATATTTACATATTATTACATATTATAGGGTTATATGCACTAACTTTATAGAGTCTTGAGCACATATTCATACACATTTGGGTGCATATACATACACATATACATATAATATATAAGAACAATAATTATAGGTTTCCACACACACACACATACACACATTTGAGATAAAAATTCTCAAATTTAACATATAGATGTATAACAGTCTATATCAATTGGTACAAATTTAGGGGGCATGATACTAGTTCATGCACATATACTGGTTCATACACATACACAACAAAATATTTTAAGTTGATTTTAAAATGTTTGTGATTTAAATTAACATTTATTAGATATGTGGTCATGATATAGGCATGAACATTTTTCATTCTCTTTCATCTATGCATTTTATTCCATATTGAGATAACTTGAGGAAAATTATACAATCAAACTTGTGTTCATGATGGGGGCATGAAGATTGTTTATTCCTTTTTAATCATGGATTTTGCTTTACATGGAGATAACTTGAGTTAAAATATACAAGTGAGTCTATAATACATTTGTAGTGGTCGATTTAGTTTCTTTGAGCCTGTCGTGTAGTTTTCCCTTTACCTACATAGCTATTTGGGTTAGTAAATTATGTACTTATCCTCGCATTCATGAAGTTTGAGACATATCTTCCCAACATAAAGTGTTACATAGTTACACAATTTGGGGCATAATTTTTGTAACTCTCTATGTGCCTCAATAAATAAGTTTATGTTTCTCCAATGTCTTAACAATGAAGCATCATCTCTAACAAGTTTCAAGGTAAATATGGTTTTCACCAACACACATGTGTACTCTTACCTATGCTATTTAAAAATTTCAAAATTTTAGTTTGAGATTAAAATTGTCAATCTATGGACATCGACTACACATGAATGTAGGCTTTTTTATTAAGTGGCATACACAATTAAATTTTCATACCAAAGTCAAATTGTGTTATACATAATTAGATTTTATCCTATACTTTATTAATTTGATTACTATAATAAAGGGGGGAATTTTTATGTATTTAAATCTAGTATTAAGTACTTGATAATGATAAGCTTTAGAAACAATTACCATGCATGAATTGAACACATAAACAATGTACTAATGTGTTATCCTCTCACACTTACATGTTATATTAAGAGTTTGAACATTTTGTTATGTTGTTACACACATGTAGGAATCTAATTATTTGTTTTAAACTACTAAATTTCTTGCATAAAAATCTCTAGAGCTTCAATTCAGTCCACCTATACACAAGTCAAATCCATAAATTTCAATCAATATCACCAATAAATACTCACTCAATCTAGTTAGAACTGACCCTCTCCTAGCAATGATTACTTTTCAAAATCAAACCTTTTTCTAGGGTTGGCACTTTTTCCTAACATGTTGATGGCATGATAAATTACCCAATTGGACTCATATTTAAAAAAATAAAGGTCTCATTCATAAAGGGACTTGGAACTTATTTGGTACACATTTATACACTATTTCACACTCAGAAAATGTTCCACGTTCTTCCCAGATTGTGAATCTATGACTAGGATTAATCACAAGCCAAGTCTTAAATACACTAAATCCAAGTTAAAGTAAGAATTTTAAAGTATTAAAACAAAAAAAATTATTTTCATACCTATAGTGAATGAGCACAATTCAAAAATCACATTATGTGGGAGAAATATGTATGGCTTGATTTCCCTTAGATTACTAGATACATAAGCAATGGTCAATCATTAAACAAGGCTGATTGGATTCAACTCAACCAAATAAACTTTCAATTTTTTTAAAAGTTTATATCTATCACAAGAACACCTAAGGTTTAAATATGAAGGAAGATGATTTTAATATTTGTTTATATCATCAAGGTTTTGGATCACACATACATAAAATATAGAGACATGAAAAGGTGACCACATGGTCATAATCCCTCATTTCAACATAGGTCAGTACCAACTAGCATAAGTCATTATCGGCTGATGATATTGACCTAGATCAAAAGAAATGGCCTTGTGTAAATGAAAACATAGTTCTTTAATGAGAATAACCACAAAAGTTTTTTAGTTGATGTCTGTTTCCAAAATATATTCATAGTTAGATTGTCACCCAAAAAAGCTAAGTACTCATCCATTTGTTATACTTATTATATTTATCATTACCACTTGTCAAAATATTACAATCAATTTTATTATTTTAAATTTAGATGTATACTTGAATGCCATATATTAATATTTGAATTGTATTTCTATTTTTTATCCTATTATGACTACAAAATCAAATTAGGGTTAAATAATGTACTTCATACTTGGCTTGTGACTATTCCTATTGATATATTAATAATTTAAGAATAATAGAGCACATTTTCCCAATGTGTAATAGTGTATAAATGTGTACTAGATAAGTTCCAAGTCCCTTTTTTAATGATACCATGATTTATTTATATGTGATCCCAATTTGGTAATTTCACACACCACTTACATGCTAGGAAAATGTGTCACCCCTAAGGAAAGGTTTGATTTTAAAAAATATTTTTTGCTATGGGAGGGTAGATTTTGATTAAATCAAGTTATTGTAGATTAGTGATACTAATAAAAACTTATGAAATCAACCTATGTACATGTATACTAAATTGAGGGTTTGGAGATGTCTATGTTGGATATTTAGTATATTTAAAATATATAGTGAGGTTCTTGTAGCTGTGTAACAAAATAATGGAAGATTCAACTCATAATATAGCATGTAAGTGTGAGATAATGTAAAATTAGGACCTTGTTTATGTGCTCAAGTCATGCATGGTAAATTTGTGTCAAACTTGTCATTTTCAAGTACTTAATATCATACTTTAGTATTTAAATATTCCCATATTTTACTATAGTAAAGGAATTTTGAGATTAAAAGGATCAAATGTACCCAAGTGTGTACAACACACTTTGTCTTTGGTATTAAACTCCAATTTTGTAGGTCACTCAGAAAATAAACATGCAATCATGTTTAGTTAATGGCCATAGATTGAAAATTTTAATCTGTAACATTTTTTTTTAAAAATTTAAAGAGCAAAGGTAAGAGTACACATGTGTTGGTGAAAACCATGTTTACTTTGAAATTTTTTATATATTATGATTCATTATCAAAGAAATAAATAAATTTTTAATTCTTTGTTGAATCATATGGATATTTGAGGTGATTATGCCCAAAACTTGTATAGCTATGCATATTCTTGTTTTATAAATACATGTACTAACCCTCATGAACGTGGGGAGAAGTAAGTAATATACTAACTCACATAACTAAGTAGGTAAAGAGAGAAACACATGATGGGTTCATTCAAATAAATTTATTGAACCACTATAAAGGGATTATAGATTTAATTTTATAGTTTTGCTCAAGTTTACTCCATGTAAACAAAAATAAATGATTGAAATGGAATGAACAATGATCATATGCCCATCATGACTTTCGATTGATTGTATAGTTTTTCTCAATATCTTTCAATGTATAATAAAATTTGTGATACAAAGAGAATGAATAATGTTCTTTCCCCCATCATGACCACAAATCTAATAAGTTTGGAGTGGAATGAAAACCATTTGTCATTCAAATATAAATTGTGCTTTATGTATTTGTGTATGAACTAGTATCATGTTATAGATATTAAAATCTAGTCTTTATAAATTTAAAATGTAAATATTGACACACATATACCACATGACTTGAGAAATCAAACAAGGTCCTAGTCTTACATATCACACACTTACATGTTATTTTATGATTCAACCCTTTCAATATGTTTTTACACACTTACAAGAACCTCAATGTTTATTTAAAAGATTCTAAATATTCTACATAAACATCTAAAGACTTTTAGTTTAGTATTCTTATACATGAGTCAGATCTATTAAATATAGTAAATATCAATAATTGATATTGACCTAATTTAGTCCATACCCATAAATTGTTATTTTATAAAATTAAACCCCTTATTAGGGTTGACCCATCATCCTAGTGTATCGATGGCATGATGAATTATTCAATTTGATCCACTAATAAAAAAATTAAGGCCTCATTTAAAATGGACTTGGAACTTATATATTATAAAATCTATATATTATTAAACATTAAGAAATAATTCCCTATTCTTCCAACTTTACATATTCATCACTAGGAGTTATCACAAGCCAAGTTTGAATCACTCAAAATCAAATAAATCAAGCATTATCAATTACCAAAGTTTTATCATTACTTTCATACATATAGTGAAGGAACACAATTTCATAATCACATTAGGTGGGACACGTACATGTCACTTGATTTGCCTCTTTAGAGAATTGAATACATAGGCAACAATTAATAATTAGATGGGGGTGATTGGGGTTAGCTCATCCCATTACACTTCCCCAATTTTTTTAGGTTTATATACCTCACAAGGACACCTAAGATTTCAAGGAAAAGAGACTAATTTATAAAGTTGTGTACATCAACAAGGTTTAGGATTGAAAACATATGATAAGTAAAGACAATAATAAATGATCATATTGTCATTTTTCCCTACTTTTGTGCAAGGAATTACTAACCAACATGTTGGTATTGATTTATGATAGTGACCTAATATTTTGAAACTAATCCAAAGTATACAACAAATATATTATAAAAATAAATGAACTACAAGTACCATTATCCCTAATTTTTAATTCTAGAATATAGTCACAATCAACCAAAAAAGCTAAGTATCTTAATTTACCTAGTACTTTTATATTTAGTGTATGCCCTTATCAAATTAAAAAAATCAATCTCATTTTCTTATATTTAAATGTATGCTTGAATTCCATATCTATTGATCTAAATTATATTTCAAATTTATATCTAAATTATATTAATATCACTCATTAATCCAAATTAGGGTAAAACATATCAGTGAACCCGTATACATATTTAATGGTATATAACCCTATGTTTTTAGGTTTCCATCCTTTTAGAGTTTTAGATATCAACCTTGGGGTTTAATTTTTAGATCTAATATCTTATTAGTCCCTAATAATACACATTAATCATGACCATGTTGAATGGACATTATTGGTTAATAAAAGTAATGAAATTACTCTTTTCATATTTTACTACATGGATATTATATCTTGTTAGGATAAATTATGTAATCAATTTGGTAACAAGGATCAAATCTAAATTTAATTATAAATCTAAATTTAATAATGAATAATCCCAAACCTTTCTCCAATATTATTATTGTATAATCTAATATGAGATGTCTATTGTTACTATTGGTCAAATTCTAACCCTAAGTTTGCACCTTTCAAATTTGGCCAAGTCTAGTACTTAGTTTTCCTTTGGAAGAAATGGTCTTTGACAAAGCCCATAAAAATACCAAGTCTTTTATTTTCAAAAAGTTAATTTTGGTCTTTATTTAAGCCTTTAAGGAAATATTTTGGGTTTTTTGTTTTAATATTTGCCAAATTCTTTCAGAAAATTTATCCACATAATTATTTTGAAGGTACTTTACAATTTCTTCAAAAGATATCTCTAAGCCAAAAGGGACCCTTGAAACTTTTCTGAATGGTATGTTTATAAAAAAATTTAAGGACACTTTCATTTTTTTTAAGGGTATCTTTTTTTGAGAAAAGGTACACTTCAACTTTTTTGAAGGAATTATTGTAGAGAAATTGCCCTTCACAAAAAGTCTGAAGGGCACATTTCAAAAAAATTGAAGGGTCCTTTTGTAATAAAATTGACCAAACAAAAAATTTGAAGGACACTTTAGTTTTTTTTAGGGGTAATTTTCAACTTTTTAGGAATATTTCAAGCCAAAAAAGACCCTTACAACTTTTCTAAAGGGTATGTTACAATTTTTTCAAAGGAAAATTCTAAGGCTAAATGGACACTTTCAAATCTTCTGAAGGACCATTTCAATTTTCTAAAGGGCCAAACAAAAAGTTTGAAGGAATTATTTAAGATAAATTATCTAAATTATTCTTTTGGAAAACTTGTAAAGGTGTTAAGGTCCATTTCTTTCAAAAATTTTATCTTAGACCTCTCAAAGACATGAATTCTTTTAGAAAGATTGTTTGATGAATTCTTGTGGGAAAATTATCCACAAGAAAGGGTCAAGACAAAAATACCAAAGGAAATACTTGAAAGGTGATGGCCCATAGAACATCAATTTCAAACTAAAATAAATAACTATTGTTATTCAAAATACTTGATGATAATGCTATATCAGATGTGGTGGTATCAAATGTGTGAATCTTGAGCATTTGGTGTAGATAGAGCAAACAAAATGGATAGGTCAATGTTTCAAGTCATTGCTTCCACAAAATTGACAACATTAGGTGTCCAGAGTATAGTTAGTGGTTAGAAATAACATCTTTTAGCTATTTTCATGGGTTCAATTCTCCTTAGCAGTGTTATGTGTCAGCTTATCTATTTTTAGTTTTGAATGCTCATGGATGATCTTCAATAGAAGCAGTTTCTTATGCCACTCTTGAAGGATTTATGCCACGTACCATCATTCTCATGACTTGTTTTAGACAATTAAACCTCTTGACATGACATGGCTTACCTCATCCATCAGTCTCATGCATTTGTAATTTATTCTCACATGTGGACACATGTCTTTGTGCCTCTTCAACTTCTCTTCCCTTTCCCTTCCTAAAATTTATATAAATTGAGCCAGTTATCCATTATAGATGACCAAATTTTATTGGTATGGTGAAGACCTACTAAAATTACATTGCACTTTACTTTTGGATATTGAATACAAGACCAATTCTAAGTTGTAAACTTTTATCTGAGTATGTGAGCGACGTATATTGGAGACAAGTGATAGCATCATCCTTACTCCCTATATCCTTCATGTTTGAATAAAGATTTTGATGTTAATAGGTCATGTGAAGTGTGTTAAATTCATTAAACTCTCTTTCAATTATGCAATTTTATCTATGGTGTGAAATATACCCCCTGGGTTGATCATTTTGTTGATTATCTCAAGCATGTTACCTTCACATTGAAACACTATGTTAGTATCTTTCAATGCATGGAATTAGTCTTGGAAAACTTTGTTATTTAGTAGAAGTGTGAGATTTAGTGGGATAAATTCTTGTTGGATCACCTCTTTAGCATAGTTTTTTTTCTATTTTATGCAAACTCTTAACTCTTTTCATGAACAAGCATTAGATTAGGTGATAGACATTTAAATAAGAATTCAAGGAGCTAGCCCTTTTCAATCTTAGAGACTCATCTCTCTTACAAGTTCCCAAAAACTTGAGGAATTATTTAATGTTGTATAAAATTTAAGGAGCTTCATAGAATGTCTTAGGTTGTACAATTTTATGACAATAGTTTTAGCATGCCCAATAGGATAGCTGGTCCTAATTATTTCCATGTCAAGGTGAATACTAGCTTCGACAAGTCTAAGGTTGCAAAAGTGTTATAATATATCATTTGGAAATTTCAAAAGGTGAGAATCTCTATTTTTAGATAAATTTTTCCATAGTATACTTCATGGTCCTCACTAGATCATCTTCTAGTAGGTTTTTCAATCAAGTTCCTCAGCCTAAAAATTCTATTGAAGAACAACACCCTGAACCATTTCTAACCTTTAGAGATCCTACACAAGAAGGTTTTAAAGAGGAAGAAGTGGAAATTAAATAAATAGTATATCAAGAGGAAGAATAAATGGTTAGAAGACATCATTTCCTATCCTTCAACACCCAAAATCTAATTAACCTTCATGTGTGTGATCCTATTCCTTCTAATGCTACCAAAATTCTCCCTAATTTCAATGGAGAGGGTCTTGTTACCCCATCTAAGCATATTAGGTACATTTCAAACTTTTGAAATTTCCACAATATCACCCAAGCTAATATAGCTATTAGACTACTTTCCATGTCTCTAAAGGAGAAGGCACTTGATTGGTATAGGACATTAGAAGGTGGTTGTATTACTAATTGAGATGGTTTTGGATAATTGTTATTAAATAGGTTAAAAAATAAGTGTGACCATACTTCACTAATTGAATGTGATTAAAAGTGGTCCTAATGAATCCATGGGAGATTTAAATGAGATATTTCAAAGAACATGGCATAGGCTGCCACCTATTATGAGGCCTCTTCCAAGATTTGTATTCCCCACCTATCTCAAGGATATTGGGACTGATGTAGAAATAATGTTGTAGTAAATGACAAGATTTACATTACTCGAGGCATATGAGATAGCAATTGAAGTTAAGAATAGTCTAATACAAGCTAGGAAACTAATTCTAAGAGTCTCCATGCCTTTGTTGTATCATAATTTAGTTAAATCCCCAAGAATAACATAAGTTCCCAATACTAATGCCAAACCTAGAACTACTCCCAAGAAGGTAGATGATGTTATATATATGGATTAGATGATTCAATATTTACAAGCCCAGCTCAAGCAAGCACAAATGTATGCAAATTCTCCACCCAATCCTCAATAATATCTTTAAAAAGGCTATAGACCTCCATCCCAATACACTAAATAGGGAAGAGGACAAGGTCAACAAAGTTACAATAGGTATCCCAATGCCTATAATCCTAATTCCATTCAATCTACAAAGGCTATTGTTCCAGTTCACACCAATCTAGTTCAAGAAGAGGAACATTTAGATCATTAGGGTAAATATCAAGGTTAGTTTATGCATAATGGTGGAGAAGGTAATCAAGCTCTAGTAGATCAAGAAGGAGTTATTCCTTATTTTACATCAGAAGAAGCAAATCTCATGCAAAGAGATGTTTAAGTGGAAGATAGTAACCAAAGTACTGGTTTTGTGAATTTTCAAATAGAAGATGTTTATGTGTTGAATAAAAATACATTAATTTCAGCCAAAATAAGGGATAAAAAGAGGGATTTAGTCAATACTCTAGTAGCACAGGTGATTCCAAGTAGTGCCTCTCCAAGGCCATAAAGTGTAAGTACCAATGTTATAGATCCTACTAGTCACACTACTCCTCAAAGTCAAAATGTGAGAAAGGATACCAAAGCTCTAGTACAACAATTTCAAGCTCCTTCATTGCATTCAACAATGCAATACAAGGTGAATACTTCCTCTTTAAACATTATTGACTCTTTTAAGAATACCAAAACTAGCATTTCTCTTTGGGAAGTATTGCATATGTCTGGCCAAAAGGAGATTTTGCAAGAACAACTCTCAAGCATTCATGTGACCCCTCAAGTTCCAAGATAAAATGGTGTAGCCCTTACCAACACTCCTAATTATGTTTTATAACCATCTACTAAATCTAAAAAGCCTCCACCTTTCTATCTCACACTCAATATGGGAGACAAATTGGTTCACAAATGCATTGTGGACAGTGAAGCTAGTACCATAGTTATCCCTAAAGTGGTTGTTGATAAATTGGGACTAAAATATGAGCCTCATAGAAAGGGTGTAATACAGCTTGATGGAACTCTAGCTAGGACTGTGGGGTTGGTTAAAGGTTTTAAATTTTTCCTTCATGATTGTCCAAGTTTTCCCATCCTATAAGACATTGTGGTGGTTGATCTTCCAGCTCATTTTGCTATTTTCTTGTCAAGAGACTTCATGACTAAGATTGGAGGGTACCTTATGGCTAATTGGTATTTTCTAGCCTTTATAACAAGATATAGAGCTAAATTTACTATAAGAACATATCCCTTGGAAAGGTTCTACATTGAACCATATGTGGAGATAAATTTAAATTAGAATTATATGATTAGTGAGCAAGAAGAATGTGCTATTGGTGGTGAAACATCCTTTCCCCTTAAATTTATTTCTAACCTCTTTCTTGATGAGTATGGTACTAAAATTTATGAACATGACCCTTATACATTCATATAAGAGACTAAATTAGGGGTATATCATATGCATGAGAAGAACACTCCTATATCATCACTCACTAATAAAGATCATGAACTTGAACAAATATGGAAAATGTTTTTTGATGGCTCTAGAAACAAGGTAGGGGTAGGAGCTAGTGTCATGTTGGTTTCTCCCTCAAATAACTAATATTACTCTTCATATATATTCCATTTTAACTGTACTTGGAATATGGTAGAATATGAAGGCTTGGTTCATGGCCTCCAATGGGAAAAGAGAAAGGGAATCAATAATTTAAAGGTATATGGAGATAGTGAATTGATTATACATTAAGTGAAAAACCAATCTATAACCAAGAACCCTTTTCTTAATTCCTACAAGCATAGGGTGTGAGATCTAATTGAGGAATTTGATGCTTTCAATATCCAAACTATACCAAGAGACTCAAATAAACATGTTAATAGGTTGGTTGTGATAGGACTACACTTTGATATAGTGGCTGATGTAAGTATAGAGAAGGACCAACCTCACATCAAATTCATTATGAGACCTTCTATTCTAGATAATGAAGTGTCTTGGAAAGTGTTTTAGAGTGATAAACACATTGTACACTTCATTCAAAATGAAGAAAAAAATTCTTCAAAAAATAAAAAAAAGTTTCACAATCAATATGAAGAACAAGTTATCCAACTAAGGATAAACAAGATACCAAAGGGGCTGGTTACTTTGGAGAGTGTTTTTAATTAATATGATCAAAGAAGGAAATAAATGGTAAGCATGTCTACAAAGGAAGATAACTATGAAAAAATATTGATATTTAAGGACAAACTTTTGAAAATTGGTAAGATATGTTCTCTTTTCAAAAGACAAGCCTTCATTGAATTGTGTAAAGAATTTCATGATATATTTTATTAGGAATACAAGGATTTAAAAGGGTTTGATATAGGTCTATCTTATCACACCATTGAGTTAGAACCTGGAGCTAAACCAATTAGGCAAAAATAGAGGCCTATCAATCCCAAGATAGAGGAACTCATGAAGAGAGAGCTTACCAAATTGATTGAGTCTAAGATTATCTTTCCTATCAAGCACTGAACTTGGGTAGATAACCTTGTACCTATTCAGAAAATGAGTGGAGAGATCAAGATCTATGTGAAATTTATGGATCTGGATAGAGTTTCACTCAAATACCATTATCTACTACCTTCGATGGAGCAAATTTTGCAAGTGGTTTCAAGTTCTCAACACTTTTCACTACTTGATGGCTATTTAGGTTATAACCAAATATTAGTGAATGAGGAGTATTATTTCAAGATAGCATTCACCATAAAATGGGGAACATTTTCATATAAAAATATGCCTTTTGATTTTTCTAATGCTGGTGCCACCTTCCAAAGAGCATTGGACATGGCCTTTAAAGGTTTGATCAATAAGTTTTTGCTTGTATACCTTGATGATATAACTATTTTTTCCAAAGATGATAATTATCACATGAAACATCTAAGGCAAGTATTTGATAAGTATAGAGAGTTTGGAGTTTCTCTTAATCTAAAAAAATGTATCTTTGTTGTTCATGAAGGCAAATTACTAGGTCACATTGTGTCAAAGGAAAGCATGTCTATTGATCCTAAAAGGATTGAAGCCATTCTAGGCCTATTTTTTCCTCTACATAATAAAGGTTTACAAAAATTCTTAGGCAAGATCAACTTTTTAAGAAGGTTTATTTTGGGATTTACTACATTGGTGTAGCCTATTAAAACCATGCTCAAGAAGAACCAAACTTTTGCTTGGACAAAGGAAGGTAAGAATAGTTTTGAGGCAATCAAACAAGAAATTTTCCAATCTCCTACTCTCTTGAACCCAAAATTTTCGAATT
This sequence comes from Torreya grandis, assembly GCA_037957365.1. Lineage (NCBI taxonomy): Eukaryota > Viridiplantae > Streptophyta > Pinopsida > Cupressales > Taxaceae > Torreya > Torreya grandis. The sequence goes on from JARHVA010001985.1 coordinate 129,644, forward strand.
ATTTCATACTATACACTTTTTCTAACCTTGGCACAATCTTAGGTATGTTTATGCAAAAGAATAATGAGGAAATTGAACAATCTATTGCATTCTTTAGTTAGGGATTGGAGGATTATGAGGCCAAGTACACATTTGTTGAGAGGTAGGCTCTAGTTGTGATAAGAGGTCTAAAAAAGTTTAGATTTATGGTTTTAAATAACAAAATACATGTCATGGTCTCTCATTATAGCACCAACGAGTTCCTCCTAAGAAAATACCTCAATAAGAAGAGAGCTAGGTGGATCACAAAGGTAATGGAGTATGATGTTGATATCAAGGTAAAAAACTTGCTAAGAGGAAAGGGAATATGTGAACATATAGCTTCATATCTTCAAGGGCCAAGGGAAGACATTTTGGTCAATCAAGCTCATCCCCAACTAGCTGGTCACATGTCAATTCAAAGTTGGACACAAGACATAGTTGGTTTCCTCCAAAATGGTGATTATCCTAATGGTTTGAACAAGCCACAAAGAAGGTATTTTATATTGTAAACCATTCCTTATTATCTTTTAGATCTTATTCTCTTCTATAAGGATGTGAATGGTGTGCTACTAAGGTGCGTTGATAATGACCAATTGGCATCTTGATGGAAAGTTTCAAAATGGTGTAAATGGAGGTCATTTCTCCCTAAAAACAATAGATGCAATGAGAATGAGGGTAGGGTAGTATTTGCCTAGCCTTTTCAAGGATTTCTACTCTTAGGTTAGGAGGTATCCTCAATGTGCCTTTTTTATAGGAAAATAGAAACTTGTATCCCTTCCATTGAATCCTATCTAGGTGGACTAGTCTTTCATGCAATGGGGCCTTGATTTAATTGGTATGATCAACCCTCCATCAAGTGATAGACACAAATGGATATTGACTGCTATTGATTACTTCACAATGTGGGTAGAGGTTGTTTTATTGAAGGAGGCAAATTAAAATATAATATTGGAGTTTTATGAGAGTATCACAATAATATTTGGGGTTCCCTATACTGTCATTTTTGATAATGCACTTACTTTCATGAGTGCTAAAACTTTTGAGTGGGAAAATAGGAATGGATTTTACTTGAGTACCTTATCCAACTATTACCCTCAAGGTAATGGATTGGTTTATTATAATAACAAGAACCTCATCAAGATCATCAAGAGGACATTGGAGAATAATTAAAGAACATGGAATGCCAAGTTGAAGATAGCCTTATGGGATGATAGGATCACTTCTAATAGATCAATTGGTAACTCTCCCTTTGTGTTGGTTTATGGGAGAGAAGCTAGGTTGTCCATCTCTCAAGAGCTCCCTACTCTGAGACTTGTGCATCAACTAGAACTACTAGAAAATACTCTAATAAAAGTCAGATTGATAGAACTAATGCAACTACAAGAAGCAAGGAACAATGCACATAAACCATGGAACACCACCAAGTACTCATGAAGAATTCCTTTGATAAAAGAGAAGGTAAAAGAATGTTCAAGGAAGGTGACTTGGTTCTAAAATGGGATGAAGACAGAGAAAATTTGGGTAAACATACAAAGTTTGATGCTTTATGGAGTGGTCCTTACATCATCAACAAGTGAAAGCAAAGAAAATCCTTTCAGCTGACCAAGATTAATTGAGAAGAATTGCCTAACCCTATGAATGGGATACATCTAAAGTTATACTATTAGTCATTGTAGGTATATCTTATAAATAGTAACATAGGTGTGTGTGTTTAGTCTAGTTATGTTTCAGTTGTTATGTTACTTAAGTGTACTAATTGACACATGCATGTTTCCTTTGTTTTGATTTGTGTTCCCTAAGTGTCCTAGTTGACACATGCATGCTTCCTTTTTTTTCTTTGTGTTCCCTAAGTGATTAGTAGCATAGGTGTTCTTTGCCTTGTGTTTTACTTTGATCTTGTGTGCATGTTTCCTTTCTTTTATTTTGTGTGTGTCTTGTGTAATGTCAATTATCTTGTGGTCAATCCAAGGTTTTTTCATAAAAATATAAGTGATCATTTACATGAATCCATTCTTAATAGAAGGATTTAGGCAACTGGTCTTAGGCATAGCAGGCAGGCCACACCCATGAATCACTAAGAATATTGGTCAAATTCCAAACCTATGTTTTCACCTTTCAAATCTGGGCAAGTCCATTACTTAGTTTTCATTTGGAAGAAATGGTCTTTAACAAAGCCCATAAAAATACCAAGTATTTTCTTTTTAGAAAGTTTGTTTTGGTCTTTGTTTAAGACTTTAAGTAGTTATTTTAGGTTTTTTGTTTTAAGCTTTGCCAAATTCTTTCAGACAAATTATCCACAATTTTTTTGAAGGTACTTTACAATTTCTTTGAAATATATCTTCTAGCCAAAAGGGACCCTTGAAACTTTTCCAAAGGGTATGTTTGTAATTTTTCTAAAGGGCACTTCATTTTTTTTAAGGGTATCTTTTTTCAAGAAAAGGTCCACTTCAACTTTTTTGAAGGAATTCTTTATTGGAGTTGTTGCCAGAATCTGGATAATGCAAGTGTAATGGAGACGTGATCACACAAGATGAAGCAAGTGCACACCACATAGATGCTAAAGCAATTTGAAAATAATACAAGAACATAAATTACACAAGATAAAATGGAGAAAACCAAATCTGAATTAACATGAGATGGCCAAATTGAGGACTAAAAATAGGAGAGTATGAAAGTAACTCCTCGACAAAATGTGGACAACGCACACCAAGAATAGTCAGTAACTCCTCCATAAAAGGTGGTGACAAGGTGCTAAGAATAGAGAAGTAACTCTCATCAAGGGAGTTACTTATGACATTCTTATGACACCTATGACACATCTATGACACAACCTCCACATAAGCTAGCCTATCCCACAAATGTAGGAAAACTCCATGTATGCACAAGAAATACAATTTTCCTAATTAATAAATAGGGAAAAATAAAAACCTACACTAATACCCCCCATAAGCGCAACTTAGGTGGGCAGTGTGGAAATATAAAATGGATCCCAGCAACTAGGCCTGATGAGGTACCCATGTACAAATGTAATCTCCCATAAGATAGAGAAAAGGAGAAAACTCGTAGGAAAAAACTCCCCCCCAAAAGAGAGACATAAAAGAAAAGAAGAGGCTAGAAGGCCCCCCTAAAGATGATGCTACTATAGATGTAGACCGCTCCCCAAGAATAGCTCGTAGATGAATGAACTTGCTCTCGGTGAAAGGTTTGGTGTAGATGTCTACAACCTGCTCTAAAGACTGGAAAAATGTCAAGTCAATGACCTAAATATGAATAAGCTCCTGAATGAAATGCATGTGAATCTCTATGTGCTTGGTTTGCTGGTGTTAAACTATATTCCTGCAAATCTAAATGGTACTCTAGTTGTCATAATAAATTATAGTGGGCTCCCTGATAGGAAGGCCAAACTTAGAAAGAATCCCTTGAAGCCAAATAGCCTCAGTAGCTGCATCTACCTCTGTGGATGATATAGCAATAGCATTCTGCTTTTTTCTAGACCAACTGATAAGACCTAAACCTAGAGAGAAATTGTAACCAGAAGTGGAGTTGCGAGTTTATGAATAACCAGCCCAATTTGAATCTATATATCCAACCAAGTCAACATCTATGCCAAATCTGTAATGAATCCCATATCTATGTGAACCCTATATGTAATGCAAGATCCTCTTAGTTTCTTTCTAATGTAGCTCATGGGGTTCCTACATGAATCTAGAGACAAGTCCCAATGTATATGAAATGTTAGGCCTGGTGTGAGTCAAGTAGATGAGACTACCAAAAAGTTGTCGATATTGAGTGGCATCAACCAATGGTGAAGAACAATCAGTCTCAAGCTTGACTCCTGATAGAAAGGGAGTCAGAGATGGCTTGCAATCAGCCATGTGAAACCAAGCCAATAAGTCAAGAGCATACTTAGGCTGTGCAAGAGAAATCCCTAAATCTGACTATGAGATCTTGATGCCAAGGAAGTAGTACATCAAACCCAAGTTTGTCATGTCAAATCTATCTTGAAGAGATGCCTTCACCACTACAATATCCAATGAAGAACTCTCGGTGATCAAAAGGTCATCAACATACAGAACCAAAATCAAGAGCAAATCATCCTACCGCAAGAAGTAGACATTAGGATCAAAATGGCACCTAGTGAAACCTATTGTGAGAAGGAAGGAATCCATCTTGGCATACCAAGCCTGAGGGGCCTGTTTAAGGCCATAGATAGATTTCCTAAGTCTGCATACTAAGGAAGAATTTTGAACAAATCTTGGTAACTACTCCATGTATATCTCCTCCTCTAAGTCTCCATGAAGAAAGGCACTCTTCACATCCATCTAATGCACATCCCAACCATGTGCTATGGCAATAGCCAAGGTGAGTCAGATAGAAGTCATCTTTGCAATGGGTGCAAAGGTCTCTGAGTAGTCAATGCCTACCACCTGTGAGAAACCCTTGGTGACCAATTGACCAATTGTGCCTTATACTTATCGACTAACCCATCTACTACAAACTTGGTCTGATATATCCACCTACATCAAACCATCTTTCTTCCCTTAAGAAGTGAATTCAAATCCCAAGTGTGATTTTTGATTAAGGAAGAATATTCTTCTTCCATAGAATTATCCCACTTAGGTACCCCTAATGCCTCTCGAAAGGTCTATGGATCTGAAATTGAAGCGAAGAAGGCATGTGGATCTCTTTGAAAATCCCCTTAGTACATCTATCATCTGTGGGATCTCCTACTCAAGTGCCAGCACTCTCAAGTGTTAGTTTGGCCCAAAGTGGCCCAAAAGTGGGTGAGTTAGGTGCTAACTCCTCATCTTATGATTGACTAGAGGTGGATGACTCTACATCACTATCCTCACTATCTAAACTTGAAGAAGAAGAAGATGACTCTAGCTCAAGAACCTGCTGTGGTTGATCTAAATCTAATGAAGAATCATCATGAAGAAGTAGATCTAATGAGGGAGAATAAATGTCAAGTGTTGAGTCTCTAGGACTCTCCTAAAAATGGACACTTCTCTCAATGAACAACTCATGAGGGATTGGATCTAGAAGGTGATATCTCTTAATATCATCCAGATATCCTACAAAGATGCAAGGCTTGGATTGACATTCCATAGCTTTGCATTTCTTCTTTGGAATGTGGGCCGTGGCTGGGGATCTAAAAACTCTAAGGTGCTCAACATCAGGTTTCCTTTTTTGCCAAGCTTCAAAGGGTGTTATCCCTTTCAAATCTTTGTGAGGAATGCTACTTTGAATATAGCAAGCACAATTAATGGCTTTAGCCCAGTACTATGGTGCTAAGGATTTGGAGTGAATCATACAGCTACCTATCTCTTTCAAGAACCTATTTTTGCATTCTGCAACCCCATTCTGTGAAGGACTGTAAGTGACTGTGTGCTGCAAATCAATCCCCTATGTGGTGCAAAATTGCTCAAACCTGATGTTGACATACTCCCCTCCATTATTAGTTTAAACAACCTTGATGGATTTCTCACTCTGTTTCTCAAAAAGAGCCTTAAAGTCTAGAAAATTTTCAAACACTTCAGACTTTTGTTTGAGAAAATATATCCAAGTGTACCTAGAGAAATCATCAATGAAAGTGAGAATGTACTTGGCCCTTGTGAAAGATGGTTTGGGAAAGGGTCCTGATACATCAATATGGACTAACTCCAAAGGTTGTGAAGCCCTCTAAGCTTTGCCTTTGTCAAATTTTGCTACAGGATGCTTCCCAAGGGAGCACCCCTCGCAAAGTCCTTTTGAGAATTAGACACGAGGAAAGCTAATGACCATGTCATGTTTGAAAATTTGCTCAAGGTAGTGGTAGTTAAGGTGGCCAAACCGCTCATGCCATAATTTTCTAACTACATTTGAATGAGTCAAAAATTTTGTTAGAGAAGAATGTAATGCAAAAAGTGAGAAGGTTTATAACCTGGCTTAGTGATCTATCCTACCCACTACCACTGTAGTATCACTATGAAACTCCCTGATAGCCATTAAATCTAGTGAAAACTCAACTCTCATGTCCTGACCAATGTGAGTGATTTGGTATATTGATAGGAGATTGGTTGAAAGATAAAGAACACTTAGAACATTATTGAATGTTCTTCCTTCCATTTCAACTGACCCTCTCCCTACAATAGAAACTGAAGTGTCATCACCCAAACTAATTGAAGTCATGCTACAAGGCTCTAAAGATGAAAACTCAACTAGTGAAGAGCCCATGTGGTGAGAAGCACCCGAGTTGATGACCCATGAAGATGTAGAATCTATTGTAGCTACAAGGGCCTTGCCCTTTTCTTTCTCCTTACCCTTGCCTTTTTCCTTGGTAGAATCTTGGGTAGATGAATTCTGCTTGATGGACTTAGGAACACCCATGTTGTTCTTCTCTAGAAGATGAGTTAGGTGATCTATTTGTTTCTTCATGCATCTATGTTCATCATGCCCTATCTTTTTACAATAGGCACACTTAACCTCCTCCTTCTTAGGTTTAGCATTGGAAGAGGAAGTCTCAGTGTTGTTTTTGGTAGGATTGGTGTTTTCTTTCTTCTTCTCCTGGTCCTTATTCTTTTTCTTCTCCTTTGTTAAAGTCTTATCCTTACCATTTCTAGCTATCAAAGCTTGGGGTTGGGTAGACTTCACTTTTCCCATTTGAATTAGCTTATCTTGCTCCCTAGTCAAGTCAACAAGGAATGAATCCAAAGAAGGCATTTTCCATGTAGTGCCAAATGCACTTTTTATGGCATGGAAAGTGGAGACAAAGACTAAATAGATGAGACCTAACTTTGTGAGAATAGAAAGAATAAGTTGATCATCTTTCTTCTCTATCCCACATTCTTTCAATTGCAATCTAAGGGCCTTAAACTTAGTGAAGAAGTCTTGTAGGGTGTCAAAGTTGCTAGGACTTAGACTTAGGAGTTCATTTTCGAGTTCATGACCTCTCATCTCATCAAGATTTCCAAATAACTTTTCTAAGGTGTCCCATATGTCATTGGGAGTCTGAGAGGATTCTAGATGGAAGAGAAGTTATGGAGACATAGACAAGCTCAGTAATCCATAGGCTTCATCACTACAATTGTACCACTTAACCTTTTCAGCATTAGTGTTGGGTTCTACTTCAGTGCCCATGGTGATCCTATACAACCCTTTGCTTATAAGAATTATTGAAATTTTAACTTTCCATTCATGATAGTTGAAGGGTGTTAGGGGTTTAAGTTGAAAAGAATCCATTTTTTAGTTAAATTTAGGTGAAGTTATACTGGTTGCAAGTTGTGAATTTATGCATAAAGGAGAATGAAAGCAAGTTGTGAAAAGCAATCACACCCCCCCAAAAAAAACATTGAGCCCCCCTAAATATTCAAGTGCATGCTCAAAAGACATCTAACTTAGCTGAGAATGCGTCTTAGAGCAATCAGTGCAAGACTAAAGCAAATAGGACGTCGGACTCAGCCGAAAATGCATCTCGAGAGACCCAAATTTTTGGCACTTTATAAATTAGTGTGTTTTTAACAATTAACAAGCCTAAAATATGGAAAATTAAATTACAAACACTTTTTAAAAAAATGGCACCCAAAACTAAGCTACCATTTGCAAGATATTAAAGGTATAATTTTTTCGTAAACTAGTGTTTTTACAAAAAAATACTAAAACATTAAAAACATGCTTATTATGGGAGAGAAAGTGGCCTTCCAACCACTCATTGGATTTGACACAGAATGAGGAATCCAAAGGAGGTTTGTGTGAGGGGGAATTGGCCTCCCACCAACCCAGGCCTCACCCTTCATCTTCGTAGGTCGAAGATACAAGTTAAAATTCAAATCCCAAAAATACAAAACTGTGTATAAAACTTAATATTCAGTCAAATTGACTAATTTTTGTTTTATCAGGTCAATTTTAACTATAGAAAAAAGCAAAGATAGTTTTGAAGGATTGCCAAGGTGTTTAAGGGTCCACATGGGATGCCAAGCATGAAAGGAGCACCATTTTCAAGAAATTACAGTCCAAATTTGTAGCAGAAAAGACAAAAAACAATGCATACCTTCTGGACTATCTGAGGTGCCTTGCTAGAAGGAAGTGTGGTAGAATATCTTCACCAAAAAAGAGGGTGCACTTCAAGTTTCAGAAAACAAAACAAATGTAGTAGTGGTGTCCCAAAAAAGGGGGCAGTTTTGAATTTTTTTTGCAAAAAACAAAAAATAGAAGACATGGACATTATATGGCCTGGTTGGCTGTTGGAAAGGATGTCGTACAGCTAGCTTAGCACCTGAAAAATATAAATAACTGCTATTGCTGCATGGAGGAAGCTGTAGAAGGACAAAAACTAGGTGCAGACCAAAAGAAGGTTAGCACAGAGTTGTTAAGTTCTGCTCCTCTTGTTGTTGAATGCTGGTCCTTTCTTCTATTATTGAATGTTGCTCATGAAGTGAAGATAGCCAAGACACCCAAAGGCCAAGGAATTCCAAGGAAACTAACCAGAATTGATATATATTTTTTTATTTTTGACCAAATCTAGAATAAAAAATAGAGAGAACTCCACTCCTCTTGATTTCAAAATAAGTTAAAAGCATAATCACAGACAATATTATTGGGTTTGCTCTGATACCATATCGGAGTTGTTGCCAGAATTTAGATAATGCGAGTGCAATGGAAAAGTGATCACATGAGATGAAGCAAGTTCACACCACATAGATGCTAAAGCAATTTGAAAATAATACAAGAAGATAAATTGCACAAGACAAAATGGAGAAAATGAAATCTGAATTAACATTAGATGGCCAAAGTGAGGACTACAAATAGGAGAGTACGAAAGTAACTCCTCCACAAAAGGTGGACAAGGCACACCAAGAATAGTCAGTAACTCTTCCATGAAAGGTGGTGACAAGGTGCTAAGAATAGAGAAGTAACTCCCATCAAGGGAGTTACTTATGACATTTTTATGACACCTATGACACATCTATGACACACACTTCCACATAAGTTAGCCTATCCCACAAATGTAGGAAAACTCCATGTATGCACAAGAAATATAATTTCCCTAATTAATAAATAGGGAAAAATAAAAACCTACACTAATATTCTTGTGGAGAAAGTTCCCTTTACAAAATGTCCAAAGGGTACATTTCAAAAAGTCTAAAGGGTTCTTTTGTAGAAAAATAGACCAAAAAAAAATTCTAAAGGACACTTTACTTTTTTTTAGGGTCATTTTTCATTTTTTTTGAAAGGGTCTTTCAAGCCAAAAAGGACCCTTGCAACTTTTCTGAAGGGTATGTTGAAACTTTTTCTGAGGGGACATTCTAAGGCTAAATGGACACTTTCAAATCTTTTAAATGACCATTTCAATTTTTAAAAGGGCCAAACAGAAAGTCTAAAGGAATTCTTTTAGATGAATTGTGTAAAGAATTCTTTTGAAAATCTTGAAAATGTGTTAAGGCTTATTTCATTCAGACATTTTTTCTGGTACAAATAAAGCTCTCAAAGACACAAATTCTTTTGGAAAGATTGTCTGATGAATTCTTGTAGGAAAATTGTCCAAAAAAAAGGGTCAAGATAAAAAGTCTAAAGTAAATACCCAAAATGTGATGGCCCTCATAATGTTAATTTTAAACTAAAAAAATAGCCATTATTATTCAAAAGACTTGACTGGAACACAAGAGCATATGTGGAGGTAACAAATGTGTGAATCCCAAGCATCTGGTATAGATAGAATAAGCAAAATGGAGAGGTCAATGGTTTGAGTCATTGCTTCCATGAAATTGACAACTATAGGTGTTTAAAGTATAGTTATCAATTAGAAAGAACATCTTCTAACTATCATCATGAGTTCTATTCTCCTCAATAGTGATATGTGTCAACTTCTCTATTTTAATTTTTGAATGTTCATGGATTATCTTTGATAGAAGTAGTTTCGTATGCCACTCCTGAAGGATTTATGCCACTTGCCACCATTCTCATGACTTGTTTTAGACAATTAAACCTCCAATCATGACATGGCTCACCTCATCCATCTCTCTTATGCATCTATAATTGATTCTCACATGTGGACACATGTCTTTGTGCCTCTTCAACTTCTCTTCCCTTCCTCTTCCTAAAAGTTCTATAAATTGAGCCATTTTAACCATTGTATAGTACCACATTTTTTTGGTATGATGAAGCCCTGCTAAAATGACATTGCACTTTGCTTTTAGACATTGAATAAAAGACCAATTTTGAATTGTAAACTTCTATATGAGTATGTGAGTGATGTATAGTGGAGACAAGTGATAGCATCATCCTTACTCACTATATCATCCATGTTTAAACAAAGGTTTTGATGTTAAAAGGTCATGTGAAGTGTGTTAAATGCATTAAACTCTCTTTTAAGTATAAAATTGTATCTATGGTGTGTAATCTGCTCCTTAGTTCTATCATTTTGTTGATTATCTCAAGCATGTTACCTTCACATTGAAACAATATGTTAGTATCTTTCAATTCATGGAATTAGTCTTGGAAAATATTGTTATTTAGTATACGTGTGAGATTTGATGGGATAAATTCTTGGTAGATCACCTCTTTAGCATTATTTTTTTCTATTTTATGCAAACTCTTGACTCTTTTCATGAATAAGCATTAGATTAGGTGATAGACACTTAGAGAAGAATTCAGGGAGCTATCCCTTTTCAATCATAGAGACTCATCTCTCTTACAAGTTCCCACAAACTTGTGGGATGATTCAATGTTGCATTAAACTGAAGGAGCTTCATAGAATGTCCTAGGGTGTACAATTTGATGACAACAGTTACTACTAGACATAAAATCATGCATGACTTATCTTTTTCTACCCCATAATTTTTAAAATGGTAACATTACCATCCCACTTATAATATTAACCTTTAGCTTATATTGTATCATGTGGTCCATGTTGTTACAACATGAAGGGGTAAGGTGATACATCCAATAGTACAAATCAAAGGACCTTACTATATCCTAAATCAAACCCTAAAACCACCTAAAAAATAAGATAATAAATTTTTTAATCACAATGACTAAGAGGGTGGGTAAATTAGTCTACAAAAAATCATTCAATTCCACTTAACATTCATTGTCCGTTCATAAAAACATAAACATCAATCAAAGCACAAATAACCATACATATGAACATGAAATACAAGATCAAAGCACATATGTGGAGAACCCTCAAGGGTAATAAAACCCACTATGATAATTAACTACCTTACCATAATAAAAAAAAAAAATTAGTGAAGTACCAACTCCACATGAAGCACTAACCCAAACTAGCCAAGCACCCACTTGACTAGGCTTTAGCAAGCACCTACTTGCAAGGAGGCACAAACACTCTAGATGAATTAGTACAAAATCATCCACATGAATGATTAGATAAAATTTATAACACTATATTTCTAAACCAATAGATTATGACCACCCATTTATCTCTTCACACTCTTATCCCTCTCAAACTGCCTTCTAGGCCTCTTCACTCAACTAGGTCTCTTCAAGGCTAATTAGGTCATATGAACTTGATATTCATACTTAGACCTCATGTTACATATTAATTATATTACATATACTATATTATAATGGTCTATAATACCTCCTTCCACTCAAGGGTCTTCTATCTCATTCACTCCTCAATCCAATCCTCTTTTTTAACTATCCAATTAGGCCTAAAAAACCTTGTTCTTATACAAGCCTCTTGCTCATACACCTCTTGGTCAAAAACATACACTTAAACTATTATATTTTCCATAAAATATGATTAAATACACATTATAATTAATAATAAATCATTACATTAGGTTGGCCATAACTCAAATAGACAAAATCCTTCTTTAGGTCTCATGGAGACCTAATTCCATTAGGCCTACTTTAGGACATGTTACCTTATGAACCCTTAAAACACTATACACCTATATAATTAGCATAAAATTTTCATAAAACAATAAAATAGGCCTTATCTAACATCCTTTGAGCACCATAACACCTTTTAGGTCCAACATCACTTGAAACATTCCATTAGCACTATTCTCATTAGGCCTTCGAACACACAAAAAAGTCTATCTTGAAAAACTAAAAATAACACATTATTTATCCAAAAAATCATAAAAATAAATACCTTATACATAACCTAAATTACTTAAAAAATATCACCATATTCATTATACACTTCAACTCATGGCATAGAGCCTCAAACTCATCACTGCAACTTGCTTACTTAGAATTACCAAGACTGTCAAAAACATAGTCATGAAACATTAGCCTTATAACAATTTTATAGGGAATTTAAAGGACTTAAAATACATTAATATTATACTTTAAAATATTAAAACCATATTCAAATATAAACATCATATGGTTTAGTGACAACTATTAGTCGTATAGACCAATTTATTAACCTCACTACACAGATACCTCACTAAGCCAGATAAAACATTTTAGATTCAATGTTTTCACCACTATAACTAACTTCCAAGTTATCTAAAAAGAATTAATAGGACATAAAATTCATAAAAAATATATTAATTCAATTTGATCCATAATTATACCCTAAAAACACACTAAAAACTAACTTCTCACACTACCTAGGTTTTGCACTATTTGCACCATTAGGCCTATTAGTGATTGGCCTACATCGATTACCAAATTAGAGAACTTAAGGACCAAAATATACAAAAATATTCATGGACATGAAACATTATTCTCTACCTTCCTCATCCATCCATTTGCTTACTATGTCAAATGCAGCTTTTGGCATCTATAATAACTTCTTAAAAAACAAGCCTATAACTCAACATTTTATCTCTCCTCTCACTAAAAATACCACTTGGAGGTACCTGGGAGAGTCCAATACAAGATCCAATATCTTAATTTATAAAATCAATCCATCTTGAGAAAAATATTTAATAATAGGTCTTCATTAGGGTTCTAAGAGGGTTTAAACTAGTTTTCACTCTTAATAATCATTTATAAAGCATAGCCCCTCAATCCAAAACATAATGCCTATAATTTTGAGTTAGGACCAATCCCAATCTAACATTAACTACTTAGGTTTCCATAAAAATGTTTGATGAGATAATGAACACAATAAAAACCTTCTCAGGTTGAGATCCCTTCATTCTTCACACTCAAGAGACCTCCAAACAACTTTTTCATGCCTTTTCCTTCACACTATGACCTAAAACTACATGAAAAAACTTGAAATAAAACACCTTACCTATGATAATGTTTACATGAGCTCAAACACCTTGAAATCTGATAATGGGCTCTCATTAGGCCACACACTCTCTCTTTTCTCTCTAGACCTTGACCTGCAAACTATATTAGGCCTTAAAACTAACCTTCATTCCTCTTTCCATGCACTCTCCACCTCACTCAAAAATAAAAAAATACTCATACAACCTATAATTACTATTTGCACTCATCTCACCAAGCCACCATGCTCATACCTTCTCAAAAGGTCTCTTCATGTCATGACTAGGCTTAGGCTACTTAAGCACTTGTCCTTAAATAGTTGCTACCTATGCATTTGTCAACAAGAAAAAAAACTCATAACCACTTAAATACTCTCTTTCACACTACATACCTTCAATTGTCATAAGTTTGTCACAACACACACTACCAACTAACCTTGATCATAAAAAACATTCTTGCAGACCTACTTGTCATCATACCTTCACAAGAACCTTGAATGATAACACTGACAATTTCATGTTGACCTAAACCTTTATATGAACCTTGACATCAACCAATATAAAAGATAAATCTCAATAAACTAACCTTGTCACATTAATCTCACAAGCCCATACCTCAAAGACCACTCACCATGCATCTTCACTAGATGCACCTTGACATCAATGACAACACTTCTCAACAAACTCCCCCTTTGTCATTGATGGAAAACACACTAAAATCTGATCATTCTCATCTCCCCCATTCTAGTCTTTCTCCCCATTTGACATTAATGACAAAGGGTCTTCCACAAACTTCCATTTGATCCTTGGACCTCAATAAACCATGCTTCTTATGACTTCTACCTCACTGTATTGACACTTCACAACATAGAGCTATAAAGCTCCCCCTGAGCTAATGTTTCTCCTCATAGACACTAGATGAAAACAAATCTTATAAATTGATCATTATCTCAAAAATATACATATCCCTCTAGTATTCATATTCCTAGAACTAAATATTTTCTCAAATAAACATGATCACACCTATAACATATGGAATCACACCTTATTGCAAAAAAAGCTCAACACATAGAATATGAAGCATTATAGTAACATGATACCCCTTAATCCATGCATATATCCTTCAAATTAACTTATATCATAAGACCACTCACCTTTTCCTTCACATGACTGATATGACTCAAACCTTTGATCACACACTAGGCCACCATATTCTTGACATCAAATAAAGAATTAGGGATTCCCCATTTGTCTTCACATATTGATCTTACCACATAAGTAATTAGTACTCTCATACCATCCTCACATTCCTTCAAAAATCCTTATACCAATACCACTTCTCATCATAGATCAATCTCAACTACCAAATGATAGAAATAAGGAATAGCTTTTTGCTTACCTCTCATATACCAATAACACTTTCAGCTCTGTCAACAATATTCAACATGTTTTCATGATAGAAACCAAGCTTCCACTAACTAATGAGTATCTATATGAATCCTAATGGATTCATCCCTTACCATAAGGCACTATAACAACATAAACTTAGGATATTCTATATCTCCATGCTCTCACAAGATTGATGATCCTTTAAGATCCTTTTAGTCTTTATTAGCCTCTTTAGCTTTGCCTCTTCATCATCTATGTGGTCAACAATCTAAGATGATAATGAACACTCTTAATAATCTTCAATCTCTAGCCTATGTTATACCAGATCAAATATTCCACTTTGGCTTTTAGACTGATCAGGACTAAGCTTGAATATCTTTGGCTTCCACACCTTGGTTTGTCTTATTTCTTAAACTCTAGGATATTGAATCTTCTTGTTTTATCTGGGTGATTCATGATGATATAATATTGAAATATGACCAATTTTATGTTAATTATATCAAAAAACGCCATTCATACATCTTGATTGATGTGGATTATGACTCCTTCCATAGTCCCATGTGTACTCATTCTTGAAGGGTCTTCTACACTCTCTTACTCTATGACCAAAATGACTACATGAGAAATAATAACCATTGAATGAATTTGAATAACTTATGGCATTAGGTTGTATACAAAAAAATTCTTCATATTATTCTTGAGGTTGACCTTATTGTTCACATTAGCATTCTCCTTGTTCTCCTTTTGATCTACTTTAAAATTAAGACCTACCTTAGCATTAACAGACTTATAACTACTCAAAATGTCATCTAGAGCCTTAGTTCTCTTTTTAAACTTCTCATAGGTCTTCATATTGTTAGTTATTTGATCCAATTCTTAATTTAAGGACTTCATTTATGATTCATACCTAGTGCATTCTTCCTCTTTAGCCTTTGGGATAGTAGTAACTATTTCCATTTGAGATTCAACCTAATTGATGATCTCATCATGCTCCTTGGATGTTTTACTCAATCTCTCCTCAAAAAAACCAATCTTCTCTTCATATTCCTTAATTAATGTCTTTAATTTATAATTCTTCTTATTTATAATTTACAACTCTTCTAAGGCACTTATCAGTTCTACCATAAAATTCACCTTAGCTTCTTCTTCATCCGATTCATCTACTATATCTCTAAAAATCATGCAATCTTCTTCTTGGGAGCAAATTGCTTCTTTGGCCATGAAAATAACTTCATTGCTAACCTGATCAACACCTTCATCATCACTTTTAGAATCACTCCTTTCACTCTCATCAAAATAACTACTGTATTTTTTAGTATACAAGATTTTCTTATTCTTGAAAGGCTTCTTCTTGCCTTCATACTTTCTAAAACTCTTCTTGCTCTTGTCAAACCTATAGAACTTATTGTCCTCATTATGAGTTTTATCAACTTATTCATCCTCAACCTTATGTTTTTGAGGACATTTTCTAGCAAAATTTCCAATCTCGCCATAATTGAAACATTTGAAAATAAACTTACCCTTGTACTTACCAGAACTAGTGTTTAATTTCCTAGCAAAAATGGCTATCAATTCATCATCAATATCTGAACATACCTCATCCTTGACCTTCTTGGATTTTTAATTATTCACAACTTTGAATTTTGATACCTTCTTGGGAGGTATTCCTTCACTTTTATCATCTCTTAGGAAGTAAAGATGTCTTAAAGCCCATCCATCTGAAGTGTGACTAGATCTTGTATTTCATATACTACAAATACCTTTGAATCAAATTTATAAGTTAGGGATATCAATACCTTTTGTAAAATTTTAGACACTTTCACTTCTTCTTTGATACCTATGATGACATTGACAACTTCATCAACCCTTAATGGATATGATGCAATGCTCTCATCTTCCTTCATATTCAAACTTTCAAAATGCTTTCTATGGGTCTACAATTTAGCCATATTTACCTTGGTGTATCTTTCATAGATAGTATTCAAATGTTTGCATATCACCTTGGATAACTCATAGTGCATCACCTTCACAAATTATTTATATTATAATCCACATAGAATGGCATTCATTACCTTGGAATTGCCCTCAATTGCCTTCTTGCCTATTATATCATTTGGTGGTATAGGAGGTGGAGTGTATCCACCCATAATTAAATACCATATGTCATGGCCCATTTAAATTAGATATGTCCTAATTTTTATGCTCCAAATTGAATAATTAGTCCCATTTAAGAATGAATCCTTATTGCTAGAGAAACCTCTTTAAACTTGACTAGTAGCCATCCTTGCTTTTAGGATCTCCTTTAGGCTATTAGGCCTACTTCAAAGGACCTATTTTGATGCCAATTTTTTGAATCATAATTATTGATATGGGGTGAATTATTATTCAAAAAATTCACTCAATTCCACTTAGCATTCATGATCCATTCATAAAAACATATATATCAATCAAATCACAATCAACCATACATATGAATATGAAATATAATAACACATCACATATATGGGAAACCCTCAAGGGGAATGAAACCCAATAATATATTAAAATTTACTATATTCCTATAATAAAAAAACCAAATTTAGTAAATCACCAACTCCACATGGAGCACTAACCCTAATTACCTAGGCACCCACTTGACTAAGATTTAGCAAGCATCTACTTGTAAGGAGGAACCAACCCCAAAGATGAATTAACACCAAATCAGACATGTAATTGATTTTATCACCTTTATAAAACTATATTTATCAACCAATATATTATGACCACCTCTTTACCTCTTCACAGTCTTATCCCTCTCAAACTACCTTCTAGGCCTCTTCACTCAACTAGGTCTCTTCAAGATTGATTAGATCATATGACCTCAATATTCATACTCATACCTCTTTTAATATATTAATGATAGTCCTTATACCCTCTTATTATGCTCTATAATACCTCATTACACTCAAGGATATTCTATCTCATTCACTCCTCAATCCAATCCTCTTTTTTAACTAGCCACCTAGGCCTGAAAAGCCTTATTTTTATACAAGCCTCTTGCTCATAAACCTTTTGATCAACCACACACACTTTCACACTTATATTTGACATAAAATATTCTTTAATAAAAATTAAAATAAATAATAAATCATTAAATTATGTTGGTCATACCTCAAATAAGCCAAATCCTTCTTTAGGTCTCATGGAGACCTAATTCCATTAGGCCTACTATAGGACATGTTACCTTATGACCCCTTGGAACACTATAAACCTCTATACACAAAATAAATTTTTTATATAAAAATAAAATATGTTGTATCCAACATCCTTCAATAATACTGACACCTTTTATGTCTAACCATCACTTGAAACATTCCATTAACATTGTTCACATTAGGCCTTTAAACACACTTAAAAGTCTGTCTTGAAAAAATAAAGATAACACATCATTTATACTCACAACCATGAAAATAAATAACTTATAAAAAACTTAAATTACCTAAATGATATCACCATATGCATTAGACACTTCAACTCAGGACATAGAGCCTCAAACTCATCGCTACAACTTGCTTACTCATAATTACTAAGACTATCAAAAACATAGTCATGAAACATTGACATTCTAACACTTGTCTAAGGAATTTCAAAGAATTAAAATGCATGAAAATGATCCTATGACATCTCTATACCATATTAAAAAATAAACATCATATTGTATAGTGACAACTATTGGTCTTATAGACTAATTTATTGTCCACACTACACACAAACCTCAATGAACTAGACAAGCCCTTTTGGCTTCAATTTTTTCACCATTGTACCTAACTTCCAAGATATCTATAAAACTTTAATATGACATACCAGTCCCAAAAAACATTTTCATTTAGTTTTATCCATCATTCTAACATGAAAACACACTAAAAACCAATTTCTCACACTACTTGGGTTTTGCATTGTTTGCACCATTAGGTCTATTAGCGATTGGCCTACTTGGATCACCAACTTAGATCACTTAAGAAATAAAACCTATAGATAAACCTTCATGGACATGAAAAATGAGTCTCTACCTTCCTCCTCCATCCATTTTATTACTATTTCCAATGCAACTTTTGACTTCTATAATAACTTCTTCATAAATAAGTTTGTAACTCAACATTTTCTCTCTCCTCTCTCTAGCCAATACCACTTGGAGGTACCTAGGAGAATTCAATATAAGATCCAATATATTACCTAATAAATTCAACCCATCCTAAGAACTTTTGAGTAACATCTTCAACATCAGGTCTTCATTAGAGTTCTAACAAGGTTTAAGCAAGTTTCCACTCTTAAAGATCATTCATAAAGCCTAGCCCCTCAATTTAGAAACTAATTCCTAAAATTTTGAGCTAAGAACATTCCCCATATACCATTTAATACTTAGGTTCCCATGTAAAGTTTTGACAAGATAATGATCATAATAATAAACTTCTTGGGTTGATAACCCTTCATTTTGCATACTTAAGAGATCTCCAAGTAACTTTTCATGCCTTTTCCTTCACACTATGACCTCAAACTGCATGAAGAAAATTGAAACAACATACCTCACCTTTGAAAATGTTTACATGAGCTCAAAAACCTTAAAATATTATCATGACGCCTCATTAGTCCACACTCTCTCTCTCTTTGCTCTCTAGAACTTGACCTAAAAACCACATTAGGCTCTAAAAATGACCTTCATGCCTCTTTCCATTTATTTTCCACCTCACTCACATACTCAAGCAACCTCATACAACCACTCATGCCTATGTGCACTCATCTCACCAAGCCACCATGATCATACCTTTTCATAAGGTCTCTTCATGCCATGACTAGGCTTAGGATACTTAAGCACTTAACCTTAAAGACTTTGTACCTCTACATTTTTTAACAATGTAAGAAAGACAACACTCAAAACCATTTTAATACTCTCTTTCACTCTACATACCTTCAATGTTCATAATCCTATCACAACACACACTGTCAATTGGCCTTACTCATAATAACACTCTTGTAAATCTACTTGTCATCATACCTTCACAAGAACCTTTAATGACAACATTGACAACTTCATGTTGACCTAAACCTTGATATCAACCTTGACATCAGCTAATAAAGAAGGCAAAGCTCAACAATCTCACCTTCTCACATCAATCTCACAAACTTATACCTCCAAGACCACTCACCATGTATCTTCACCATATGCACCTTGAAATCAATGAAAACACTTATCAATAATAACTTGAAGGGGTATGACATCATGGATCAACTAAAAAATACCCATGCTAAAACAATTCTAATATAATTACTTCAAATAATGCCTATTTACAAAAATATTCTCTGTGCAACATTGCATGATACAACTTTACCAAATGGTGTAGAACCACCTTACATGGATTTTATTCTCAACACATTACATTATAAGAAGGAAAACATATTATTTTAAAATAAATATTTTCCTCCTAAGCACATTACAAATCAAAGTTTACAATTGTTTATTAAATTTCAAGTATAAAATAAGATAATTAAGGGAGCTTTGGTGGATAATGGATCAGGGTTGAACATTTGTAATATCTCCTTTTTGAACCTATTTAGTATTTAAGAAAAGGATATTAACTATTAAAGTATTAATATTTGAGGATTTTATAACATTTCATAGAAACTATTAGAAAAAACTACACTGCATTTTACCATGGGTCTTTGAACATTAGCCATAGTTTTTTAGGACATGCCTAATGATATCAATTATAATACTCTATATAGGATACCATGGATTAATGATATGAATGCATATCCTTCTATCTTACACATATGTTTAAAGTTTAACCATCAAGTATGTGTGTGTGTGTATTATATATTCCCTTTAGATTAAGAACCTTTCAAATATTATGCATTGACCCAACCCAAGGATCATTACATTACTAATATAAAACTATATTCTCTAATATCCAAACCAATTGAGGCATCAATATCTTCTTCATCTCCATTGTCATCATCTGGAAACTCATAATCAATATGGTATTAGACCTAAATATTATATATATATATATATATATAATGGAAAATGATTGGGTAAACTTGTGTGATGATTTTTTAACCCCATCCAAGCATCAAATAATAAATGATGAAATGGTCTTACACACACACACACACACACACACACACACACACACATGTATACACATACACACACACATACATACATACATATAATAAAAATAAATTAAAAACTGCATAGGCTACTATTTATACACACTTATTCAAAGTAGATCTAGAACCAACAATTGAAGTTCATAATACATATACATTTTAGTCAGTATACCTTGATTTAATTGATGACATATTTCTCACAAAGACATGGACATTAGATGAATTTTTAAATGATGAATCTCCCTATAATATCTTGGTTCATATCATGAACCCCTTATTTCTATCATAATAATAAGTTTCCTCACATAAATGTTACCCAAGCATACTTTAGAGAAAGTGAAGACACTAATATCCATATCTTCTAAATAGATGGTCTAGATACCGTACCTAGATCAATTATTGGTTCTATCTCTATTTTGAATAAGTGTGTATAAATATTAGCCTATGTGGTTTTTAATTTATTTTTATTATATGTTTGTATGTATGTATGTGTATATATATATGTGTGTGTGTGTGTGTGTGTATAGACATATATATATATATATATATATATATATATATATATATATATATATATATATATATATATATATATATATATATATAATATGTGTGTGTGTGCATGCGCACGCACACACACACACACACACACACACACACACACACACACACACACACACACACACACACACACACACACACACACACACACACACACACACACACACACACACACACACAGGCATGCGCGCGCATGCGCACACTCACACACACACATATGCGCACGTACACACACACACACACACACACACACATGTATACACATACATACATACATACATACATATAATAAAAATAAATTAAAAACCGCATAGGCTACTATTTATACACACTTATTCAAAGCAGATCTAGAACCAACAATTGAAGTTCATAATACATCTACATTGCAGTCAATATACCTTGGTTTAATTGATGACATAGTTTTCCCAAAGACATGGACATTAGATGAATTTTTAAATGATGAATCTATCTTAAAATATCTTGGGTCATATCATGAACCCCTTATTTCTATCATAATAATAAGTTTCCTCACATAAATGTTACCCAAGCATACTTTGGAGAAATTAAAGACACTAATATCCATATATTTTAAATAGATAGTCTAGATACCATACCTACATCATTATATATAGAAGATAAATTATATTTAATTAATTAATAGATATTATAATTTCATTATGGAATAGACAAATATCCTAGACATGTACTACTAGTAGTTATGTTACAAAAATATGAAAGGAAAGCACTTTGATAAGTTATACATGACTACATAAAAATATTCACATGGAATTAAACATGCTAGGAATTGATCAATAAATTACATTACATAATATTGTAATTTATCCAAAATTAGCATTATTAGTAAAATAATAAATACATAGAATACTATATGTAGGATTTATTTGATCCATTTATTAAATTTTAATCTATTTTTAATTAAATAAATTAAACTAATTGATATAAACTATTGAAATTGATATATATATATATATATATATATATATATATATATATATATATACAATAGAATATAGTAAAATATAGAATTTATAGAATTAGAAATTAGCTAATGATAGTAAATAGGCCTACAATTTTCAAACATCCCTAAAATAGATCTTATGTTAGATATACAAGTTGAATGTGACTGATAATTTCTTAGAAGGACCTATCTATTATGTTGTGATCAAATTTAGGAATTTAAGTTTCAATGGGACAAGTTCATAAAAGAGGACAAGGCTATATTATGGCTTGGTTTGCTGACTACAACCATGTCCTTGTTGACTTTGTTAGTAGTTTTTTAATCTAGTTATATGAAACTATCTATGAGAGTTCACTAATAAATTTTGTGTGATAATATACCACAATTTTTTTGTAAAATACAAAACCTTAGTTCCCGTATAATAAACATGATAGATATAAAATACAAAAAGGGGGAAATGAGTAAGGGGATTCAGCTAAGCTATCCTCAAATTACCATACATAATCTTAATGTTGCTTACAAAACCCAAATGGGCCTCAAGCCAATGTAGTTCTTCCTCTTAGGGTGAGAGTGTGATTCATGATTGTGAAATTATACAAATATATCTATAATATTTATTGAAATGATTGAGAATGGATGCCATTGACATATAATAAAATATTTCTAGACTTTTCTTATGACTATTAGAATGTACCAGAAATTAAATTGGAATAAATAGTGCTTTTTTACTTAATGTACAATAAACTTTTCAAGTATTCACTAGATGTTCTTTTAGAAGCCTTGATTTTCTTATATAGGGTAACATTCCAAATATTTACACTAACCAACCTAGTTAAATTCATGGGAAGGGGAAATTAGACTAATTAATTTTATTTTTATTTTTTTTACATTGGAACACATGGGATAAGGCCATACTAGTAATCAAGGTCACAGTGTGGCCCTAACTGACCTAGCATGGATTTTTCCCAAAAGGACAAAGAATGATATAAAATTATCAAAGGTGTATGTGAGCATACTAATCATGTCTAGATGATGTTATGAGTATTTTATAATGGTTTATAAATTATTTCATGCTTTTGTAAAGTTTATAAGTTAGTGAAATGGTGAACAGTCCAAGCTAAATAAGGATATCCAAATTAAACATTGTCAAACACTTAATGATTAATTTTATATGTCTACATTTTCCCCCACTTTATTCTAGTGATTCAAAAAAGTGAAATTACTAGAGTAAATTAGGTGAAACCCTAAGAGTGGATACACACTTTGTATTTTGATGTGAATATTGATCATGCAATATGCCTTAGTATGAAACCTACAATAATGCCACTAAAAGTACTTATTGTTCATTTTTGAAAATTAAAAATATAAAACATGCAACTTGGAATATTTGAAAAGAGAGAAAGGGAAGTATACACTTGAAAGAGTATGTAAAATAATTACCTTGTAACTTGAAAATAGAGAAGTAATTTCTCCCTTGTTGAGGAATTTAGAAAAAAATGGTGAATTGAGAGTGATCAAGTCTCAATTTAAAAACCTTTGAATGCTTTTGAGTTGGAAATATTTTATGATCTAACTCTCATTTGACTATATATAGTATTTTAAAAAGTAATTGAAGGGGTAAAACCACCAATTATGGCTCACTACATATAAAAAATGCTATCATAGAAGTTGAATTTCACTTAAATCTAACATGGCCCACTTGCAACAAGAAGATAAATCATACCATTGAAAATGGATCTATATTCTATTTGAAACCTTGAAACTTTTTAACTTTGGAAAATTGAAACTTTTCAGTTTGAGAATTTTAAAATTTCCATATTTTAACTTGAACATAAATGAGCCTCATTCCCCCTTTATAGTATTGTAATGATATTGAATGCCATTTGAAATTTAAAACTATTGAAACTTGTAATTATTTGAAAAATGCTACTTGTAATTGTAGGAGTGAGTGCACATGTATGTCACATGCTCGCATAATCTTAAATTTTTAAGTCATGTTATAATTTATGAACTTTATAGTGCCATAAATCTAAAATATGCTCATGAGGAATTTGTCCTCTCAATACAAACCCATTGTGATGCCTTGATCGTGAGGTAAGATATATAACTTACAAGTCACTTTTCTCAAAATAAATCATATGTGAAATATATAATTATGTAGTAGCATTTGAATCATTTGAATAAATTGAATTTAACTACATCATAGTATTGAATATATCCTTGAATTATATATAAAACATGTTTTTGATAGATATAATATTGAAACATATAATCATGATGTGCATGATATGCATCAAGGCACTAAGGTAAGAATAAAATATATAATTAATGTGTGATGAATTATGGCATCATAGTAAAAATTAATGAACAAGAAATTAATGTCATACAATGTCACATAATTTGCAAATAATGTCACACTTAATGCCTAAAGGCCACATACAAAGGACATGTAAATGTCACATAACACACAAGGCCAAGGGCCACATGCAACTAGTATGATGATGTCATATAATCAATAATTTTATACATACAAGGACATATTCTACACACAATAAGCAATCAAATTCTAATTTATTAGGTAGTAAAGTAATAAAGAGGAAGCATAATGCAAATGAGACTAGGTTGCATCCACCATATGTATCAATGTTATTATTAGCAAGTAGAATTTTCATGTGACATACATATAGTATGAGTGATTAGAAAAATATTTTTATGATATTTATATCAATATGATATAAAGGTTGTGGATAGATACAACATGTTGAAATGTTCATAGAGAATGAAGAGATGTTCCCAACTTATCAAGGTTATTGGGTGATAAGGGTAGATCAACATCAAATAACCATGTGAAAGTATGTCACGTATCACACTAAAACACATCATGAAAAGAAATGTGTATTGAAAATTTAAATATGATATCTACCTAAAATATAATAAATAATATATGTAAAGAATAAAACTAGAAACATTTGAAAAATGCTTGTAGGTCATGATTTTGAATTTGTAAATAATATTTTGAATTTTTTAATTTTTTGAAATATTTGCATGTTTTTAGAGTTTTAAAATATTTGAATTTTTTTTGGGAATTTTTTAAAACATTTTGAATGTAAAAATATTCAAAATAGGTGATAAGAAGCAAGGCTTTGTAAATAGAGGAAGTGGGAGGGATTCAAAAAATCCTTAACAATAGTAATAATCTTCTAGAAAAATTGTGTCAAGTTTTGAATCTCGACGTGTTTCAGATCAACTTATGTGATCTTTCATTAGGTAAATAATGTCTGTATGAACAAAAAAATAACATCTTTTAAAAATTGGATGAATATAACTATTACAAAAAAGTGCTAAAAATTAACCGGCTAGCCGTTATCCAAAATTGTTAAACATAACAAATTAAGTTACCTAATTCATATTAGTAATTAATTATTATAATTTAAAAATATAAAACTATGTTATAACTTTATAAGTTTAAAATTAAATAAATTTATTATTGAGAATTTATTAATTATTTAAAAAGGATTATAATTATTAATTAATAATTAAAGATGTTTTTAAAGTATGTCATAAAAAAAAATCTTTTGAAACTTGTAGAAAACATTTATTAATTAGAATTTATTATTTATATGAAATAATTTGTTTCAATTATAAAAATTAGTTAACAAAAATTAACATTATAAAATCTTTTAAAATTAAATCAATTAAATTTAGAATTTATTATTTATTTAAAATTATTGGTTATAATTATAAAGAAAAGTTTTAAAATTAGTTAACCAAAAAAAATTTAAGAAATTTTAAGTTATTAACTTGCAAACAAAACCTAAGTTATAACAATACAAGAGATATCATAAAAAAATTTAGTTCAGAAATTAATGAAGGGAACTCTAAACACCACAATCTTATGCTCTAGAAGAGCAAAAAATTAATTATTATACCGAGAGGATTTCTACAATGAGAGGGGTGGAGAAGATCCTGATGTCATGACTGTGTTAGGGAAAAAAACTAACATATTATTTTAATTATTTATAATATAAATAAAATAAATTAAAAAATTTAATAAAAGCCAATATATTTTAATAAGAGCCAATATGTTATTTAAAAATTCATGGACATGACCTTTGAAACAAATATAAATATAAATTAAGAAAATTCAAATCAATCAAAAAAATTAAACACCAAAAAATGCAAAACAGACAAAACAATGAAAGAAAAAAGGACAACGATACAACTTTGAAGAGGAAATAGGAGTCTCAAGGGTAGAATCTCTACTTTAAATAAAGTTTTTAAGTTTTTTTCCATATTTTTATGACTCAGGTATGTTCTCATAATCATTTGTATTCCTGTTGTTTACAAATTTATTTCTATTAAAAAATTTCAGTACTAAAAAAGTTTAGGCATACATTTAATTCAAGTTTTAAAAAATGGTATAAAGATTTGTTCTTATGTCTGAGGTAAGCTCAGACTAGAAATGACTACCGTGATGTGATTTATTAACCAAATTAACTTTTCTTTGCTCAAAACAAACTTTCTAACTTCTAAACCACCTTGTCTAATCTCAATATCAAATTACCAAATTATTGTTGTGTTGTGATTTATTGACCAAATTACCTTTTCTTTGCTCAAAACAATCTTTCTAACTTCAAACCCACCCTATCTCATCTCAGAACCACCTATGATATAAACCCTTTGCTGAATTTTTTTACCAAAACCACTAAATTAACAAATCTGTGTTATTGTTTAGAGGGATGGTTTTATTTTATAAAAATTGGATTAACTTATGAAACTTTTATTAAATAGATAATTTTAATATTACATAAACATATATTAATATTGATTCTATAATTAACATATTCAAACTCATTAATATATTATATATGTTATTATTTAGATTATATAAGTTAATATAATATTATAATACTAAATCAACATTAAAAGATCATAAGTTATAATAATTAAACATACAGTAAGATATAATAATCAAGATAAATAATAAACATCATAAGTCATAATGAACATGTATTATTATATGGGATTTTTAAATTAAAATGGCATTTTGAATTTTTTATAATAAAAGATGGAATGTTATGATTAAACAAATTAATCTTTGTTTATTTGTTATTATTTACAAGTTTATGTTATGATATTAAATATATAATAATAATGTTTGATGTCATGACAAATAAATGAAGTTTATTTTATATATTTTAAGAGTTAAAAATTTGAGATATGTTTTAAATTCTATAGATATAACTAGACCAAAATTGAATTTTACTAATGAAGAACAATGAAGATAATATCAAAGAGAATAACAAAGATAATATCATATATGAAGACAACAAAAAATCACTGATGTACAAAGAGAGGAAAAAATAAAAAACTGAAATGATAATCAAAGATAAATATTTCAAGAACATAGGGCTGAATTGATAGTTAAAGAACTAAAAGCAGAAAAGAGACAACATGCAGATATGATGAAAAAAAACCATGCACAAACATCTCAAGATGAGTAATATGTATTAAGAACAATATTAAAAAGACAAACACACTCAAATTAATTAATTGATGTAGAAAGATAACACAAATAAGAACTTCATCATGAAGCATCTCAGAGGCACTATCATCAATCGATAGATAATGTTGACATTAATTCTGAAGAACTTGATTCAATATCGATAGATCATATACTTAAAACACCTAAGAATGTATCTCAAGATGCAATAGATGTTGATGTTGAAAACACTACACAAAATAAAGATATACAAGAGCAAACAACATCTCAACCTACAAGAAGAAGACAAATGGAAAATAATGACTTAGAAGAAGTGTCAGCTTTGCAACCTAAAAGAAGAATAAAAATGCAAGATACATAAATGAAAATAGAGCAAAATATATTTGATCCCAATGGAATGGTTGGGAGAGATTTGAAAACATTTCAAATTAATTTTTGACATGGCTTAGATAAAATTGCTTCACCAAGCATGTGCTATATTTGTCAATAAATTTTTATTGGAATAAATGTTTCTTAAACCCTTGAAGTCCCTCTATGTAATAGATGTTGACAAGAGAAAGGTCATCATCAATTTTTAGCAGTGAATAATATAGATCCTGGACCACAACCACTATAACTTGCAAACTTAACATAAGTTAAGGAAATTTTAATAGCTCGTGTCAACCTAATCCTACAAGTGACAAATGCAACAAGAGGCCAATATAAATATAAAGGACATACAATCAATTTTTTACAAGTAAAATAAATTGCTAAGGTTTTGTTGCATCAAATAAAATATTTGCAAATGATTATAGTTCAATGCAGGGATCAACGTGGGATAAATTACAACTTTACAGTCAATAGAGAGAAAGTATATAAGGCACTAAAATATAAAATATAACATGACATGTTTTATTTAGATGTTTAGATTGATGAAAATGTATGTAATGGTCTTACACCAAACTTTGATGAAAATATATTTAACCAGTTGAACTCTGTGCATATGCAATTTGTTTCTGATGCAAATGAAGTTGTATTTTTTGGTCCCCTAACGGAGATGAATGAAATAAATATCATTGATCACAAAACTTCAATGGCCTCTAAACACCCTAATACACTAAGGGAGATGGAATTAATCCATGCATGGGTAAATAACCCTAATACAAACCCTAGATCACTAACTGATTGGTAGGGGATTGGAGCATCTACTATAAATAAGTATGTCATATTAAGATTACTTGATATAGAATTTCCAACATTATTTCCTGATGGAAGATGTGATTGGATAGAACCATAGTTGAAATGAGTACATCTACATGAATTTTTTAAACATCTATTTCGATATAGGGATCACCATTTTAGCTGACATCCATGATTTAGATATTACATGATGAACATGATCATGAGACATCGTGCACACAATTCAAGTGTAGTGTTTAATAAAAAAAGCCTTTAAGAGATGCCAATCACTATTATTGAGTTATGTGAGCATATGGATAGTGTACCCTACTCCCATCTAGTAGATTGTTTGATGTGGTTTGGAACCTCATTGAGGGGTACAAGGTCATATAGGGCAAAAATGTCATGGTGAATTAATGGACATATTACATCAAATTGGATCACCTACAATTTTATTCATATTGAGTGAAACTGACATGTATTGGCTTGATCTACATGCACTAATACTAGGAACCCCCTAATAGATCCATAAAAAGCCCAAAATTGATGAAGATAGAATATTATTGATTATCCTCATATAGTGGCACACTATATTCACATGTGACATTCCATATTTAATAAGGATATATTGCAAAAAGGAATGAAAGTAAAAGATTATTTGTTTATATATGAATGGAAAAATAGAGGTTCACCACATGTGCATGGATTCATATGGCTAGATGGAGCACCAAATATGGATAACCTTGATTAGAAAAATGATTTTGAATGAAAAATGTTGATAATTACTTCTATTCAATTATACATGCTTGGAATTATTGAGAAGATCCACACCAATGAAATATACAGGTATGTTATCAATCATCAGGTAATCTATGTTCTATGCAATATTTATATTTTGTCAATGTAGTTAATGAATTGTTATATATTAATAATTGTAGGCACGTCAAAATTTTATGCAACATCTATGTCTTCAAAATATAAGACAACTTACATAGTTGGATATGGAGCGTGAATACGAAGAGCTACTTAATTATGTATAATGACATACAATGTATAGAGAGGGTGCTTGCCTACATAAGAAAAGAGGAAAATTGGTTTTTAGGTAAGATTTTCAATCATATAAATATTTTTAAAATAAATATCTATAATATTTGTAAAATAAATATTTATAATATTTTTAAAAGAACTAACAATTCACTTATTGTTTCTTCTAGGTATGGTGCACTGTGGCCATTAAATCTGAATAGATCAAAATTATATGAAGACTTAGACATAGGACATAAAAAATTTGAGCCTGAAAGAAATGATGATAGAGTCAATACACATAATTGCTATATATTACAACTATGAAGAGAAAATGTAGATTGGTAACCTATTATGTCTAAACACCTTGTGGTCAAATACATTGCTAAGTATGTAATAAAGGTAGAGAAGGGTTCTAAAACTTATCATCAAATGTTGATGTAGCTTGAAAACATTGAAAACCCTAATGAATTAATAGTAAAAACATATATAATACTTCTAATTGAGATAATTATTGAAAGAGATATTGGGGCAAAAGAAACATGTCATATGTTGTTATAGCTTCTGTTAATAGAGAGCAGTAGATTATTTATGAACTTGAATGTTTCACATCAGGTGTTCAAACTTGTACACAAAAATGAGAAAGATGACCATGAAGAACATATAGTGTCTTTAATAGATAGATACAAGAATAAGCCCTTTTCCATGGAAATCATATCACTTATTAAGGTAGCTAGATCTTGGACATATAATCCAAGGTGAAAAAGAGAAAAAATGGGAGGCAAGGAGTAATATATCTATTGTGAGAGTATTTCCAAGGTTTTCCTTCATCCCTTCACATGAACCAAATAAATGGATTGATTTATATTGGTCAAATTTATTACTTTACAAGCCATTGCATGATATATAAAGAGATATTGGAATTGATGATGAAGAAATAATTTCAAATTAGGATTCATTCAATTATAACTATTGGCATGTGGAGAGAAGAATAGTTGCATAAGATGTTGAAAGTCGTGGTGACACTAAAGATGAGGATAATCAACCTGTTGAATAAAACATAGTGGAACATTAATGGGAAATAATATATACGATATAATGTGGCAAATTTATGGAAGTTAGTGAGATAGATATGTTGGGAAGAAGAGATATTGATAGACAAGCATTATGTAATAGTTAATATAGAGGTGAAGAATACACAAATAAAGCAATCAGATTCATAAGAACCATGAAAGATAACAGATTTCTTATAAATGATGATATAACACCAATGATGAATTATGAAACTTTGGGTGCCAAATAAAAAAATCACTTGATATGGTTATGCCACATTATCATGTAGTTCAAAATACTTCACCCTTACACATGATAGTCCAAGGAATAGCAAGATCTAGAAAATCATATCTAATAGGTGCCATTCATTGAGATCTTCAAGATGAATCATTTTTAAATTAATTTCCACTTATATAACTTATACCAACTAGAGTTACATCATTCAATATTGGTGCCTTAACTATCCATGCACAACTTTGAATCCCAATTGTGGATTTTTATAAATCAGAAGGAATAAGACTTATAAGTTTTCAAGAGGACATCCACCACATAAAATACATACTTATTGATGAAATGAGCTTCATTGGGAAAATTTTTATATAGAACATAGACTCTAGACTCCATCAAGCATTTATTGAAAATGTAAACTTGAGTTTTGGTGATATTTCTATTATTTTAGTTGGAGATTTAGGTCAAATTCTTCATGTTAGTGATAGACCACCATATGATAGCAATAGATGAGCAAAACTATTTTGGGAAGAATTCAAAATAATTATTACTTTGGATAAGATATTTAGACAGGAAGGAGAAAGTGATGAGCAACAAAGGTTTCATCACCTACTCACAAATTTGAGAGATGAAAATCCAATAATATATGATTAGAAGCTATTGATGACAATAACTAATTTTGGAATAGATATATCAAGAAAAAAAGAGTTCTACAATTGTATTCATTTATTTTCCATAAATGATAATGTGCATAACCACAATTAAAAAAATTATATTCATTAAAAAGAATGGTTACACGTAGCATTGCAACCAGAGTAGGAAGTACCAATGCACTAATGGGAGGTCTAAATGATGAAATTGATGTTGAGTTACTGATTGCAATTGATGCAAGGGTCATGTTAACTTCTAATCTTTGGATAGAAGTAGGTCTTGTAAATGGAGCTCTAGGGTATATCAAAAGTATAATCTACAAACCTAGGAGTGACCCACCAAAACCACCAACATATGTTATGTTCAAGTTTTATAGTTACTCAAGAATACCATTTGAAGATGAAACTCCATATATAGTTCTAATTACACCAATACAAAGGGGATGCACAACCCAAATACCCTTACAGTTGGCTTGGGCATTAACAATACACAAATCATAAGGTTTAATTCTTTTGAAAGTCACAATTGATATAGGTCAAAGAGAAATAACATGATTAACATTTATGGTTATATCCTATGTCAAGTCCTTGGAAGGACTACAAATATTACCTTCATTTACAAATGACCACTATGAAATGCTAAAAAATGAAAAACAACTTTCCAAACAAAAAGTTGAGGAAGAGAGATTGAAACTCTTAAAGGAAAAATAACATCATGTAATTATGAAAAAATTCATGTACTCATTCATTATTTTAAATTTTATGTGATGTGTATTGAATCATTATCTAGCATTTTATGTGATGTGTATTGTACATTTTAATGAGTATTAAATAACTATTTAGATTGAGAATTTTATATTATATATATATTAAATTTTTGGGTGATTTAGTGTAATGCATATTACATTTCTGTATGATTTAATTTTATGTATATTATACATTTCAAGTTTTATGAAAAACTTCATATTATATGTTAGAAAAATATGAAAAATTCACAAGTGCTACTAGTATACCTATCTTCAATAAATCTATGTAAAAGACACCGAGAGATATCATTCTCAAGGTGCCTATTCCACTTATGTCACAAATCCAATATAAGATAGGTGCCTTGAGAATGATATCTCTCGACGTCTTTTACATAGATTTATCGAAGATAGGTATGTTAGTTATAAACTACCATCTTCCAAGTATGACTTATCCCTAACCCATCATCTCTGTTTAAATTTTTAGGATGTTTTAATATTTCTATTGCTTCTCTTAACTTCTATTTATAGAAGTGAACTTATGCTACCAAAATTTTTGCTTATTCAATATTGATAGCATGTTTCAACTAATTTTAAAACTTTTATTTATAATTAGAACCAATAATTTTAAATAAATAATAAATTCTAAATTTAATTGATTTAATTTTAAAAGATTTTATAATGTTATTTTTTGTTAACCAATTTGTATAATTGAAACAAATTATTTCATATAAATAATAAATTCTAATTAATAAAAAAGCTCTAAAAATTTCAAAATATTTTATTTTGTTATGACATACTTTAAAAATAGATTTAATTAATAATTAATAATTATAATTAATTTTAAATAATTAATAAATTCTTAATAATAAATTTGTTTAATTTTAAATTTATAATGTTATAACATATTTTTATATTTTTAAGTTATAATAATTAATTATTGATATGAATTAGGTAACTTAATTTGTCATTTTTGTATTTTTAATTTTTGAGTTTTATTTTTTAGCGATTTTGGATAATGGCTAGCTAGTTGATTTTTAGAAACTTTTTTGTAATGTCTATATTACTCCAAATTTTAAAGGATGTTGTTCTATTATTCCTACACACATTATTTACCTGATGAAGGATCATATAAGTGGATTCAAAACACGTCAATATTTAAAATATGACAGTTTTTCCAGAAGATTATTGTTATTGTATGGATTATGAAAATATTATATCTTTGACTATTACCCTTCACGAGAGGGATATATATTCTAATCCTTAACAATGTTCAAATAATTATATAGTAAGTAGTAAACCAAGTAATTTTCCCCCCAATGTATGTGTAAATGAATCATAGTAATGTATTATTAATGATTGAGATATATAGGAATGTACCTACTCCTCACACGCAAGAAAGATATGTGATCATGTAAGTACAATGAAAGTTATATTATGATGGGGATGAAATATTAAAAAAGAAAGAGTATTTAAATAATTTTAAAGATAGTTGATATATATTATTTGAATTGGTTTTGAAAATTAACAACGTAGGTTCCCAAAATGAAGAAAAAAGCTAAGATCTAGAAGAATGCTTGGATAAGGAATAAAAGAATTAATAATGAAATAAAATCAAAAAAACTATGTACAAAAGGAAATATGAAAATAACTAATCAAGAGATTCAACCTAAATAGTATATTGGGAGGAAGTAGAAATTTTTGTCCAACAAAATAATCTCATCAAGAGGATGCACATATGTATACCTAATTGCATTATATGAAGGAGTGACATCTTGTGAAGAATAAGTTCCAACTCTAGATGTCTATAAATCTAAATAAGTGTCATATGTTGTAATATAAAATTTTAAACCACTGTTCTTATACCCATTTAAACTTATATCCTCATGTAATATAGGATAAGATTTAACTACATATACCTATGGTGAAGCTTTCTGAATAACCTATTGTGCCTTAAGAGATTAAGACCTCTTTTTAGGTACCACTTTGTACTTAGGATAATGTACCATGATCTTTGAAACTATTTGAAGAGGCTCATGTGTGGTTGTATCATGCTCATGAGTATATGGATAAACTAATTCGATATATTCTCATGATCATAAATATACGGAGAACATGATTCTATAATATGCCCATGTACACTAATAGATGAAGAAAATGTAATGTGATTTAGAATATATATATATATATATATATATATATATATATATATATATATATATATATATATCATGCTCTTGAATAGGTTTGTAGAATATTTCATTACCATATTGCTCATGATTGTTCTAGGTAATTATTATGTAAGACAATTAATCATAATTAGTTTCAAAGGATATTCATATTGGATTCCTATAATTTTGACAACTTGATTATCATGAATATATTTGAGACATTTATGCATTGTAGAAGTTATTGATCTAATCCTTTATATCTAAGGGTATCCAAATTACATATCAAATACCTATGTGCTTAGTATAAATAAGAATAGAGTGGGCATTATGAGAGTCCCCACTTGTAAAGGTAGTACTATATGCCCAAGAGTATCCTATGTATTACCATCAAATGATTTGATAACTCTAGAAGTATCCTATAAATCTTGTTATGTATAACTAAGAGAGTAAATGATTTTTATTGTGATTTTCATTTAATCAATTTTATATCATAATGTTATGTATGGATTGTAATTTTATATTAGATATATTTAAATCAATTAATATTATATGAAGGTCATCATATCATAGTTTTTAGGGTTAGAGGGAGGATTTTGTGGATTTATGATGGACACAAGTGATTTTTTATATTCATGACCAATTTTTTATTGTATATGAGTGATTTTTAATGGAGCGAGTGACTTTTCAGTTTGGTGTAGTGCAGGGAGTGCCCCCAATGCTATTTATTTATCCATGGTTAGTTAGGGCCCTTTTGTGATAGGAGAGAGAGATCAACATAATACCAAAGAGCTAGCTTTAGTAGTTTCTAATGAGAGGGATGTGGTGTTAGAGATACTTTATGTAGATGATGTGGGATGCGAATATTGACATTGATTATCCACTATCTATTAGGGCCAAGGGCCATTTATCTATTGACACATGCTAGTTGATTTATTTTATATATGAAAATTTTGATATTTTATATATATGACAATTTAATTTATGCATATGTATTTGCATTCTATATTTACTTTTGAATGTTAACTTTTAAGATTTTAAAGATAATTTCCATATAGATGGAAAAATGAATGTCAAATAATCATTTGTTATTTTATTTAATGCACATGTAAGAGTTTATTTTTTATAAGTTTCATTATGATCAACTTTTAAATGTTTTGACTTAAGAATTCACAATTGTGTAGATAATTTTTTTGGTTCTTTTAAAAAAATTAAAATTTTTACATTACAAACTTATTTTGTGAATGCTTTTTTGTTTTTAATATTATCAATTTGAGAGATATCAATGGTGTTATTATCTTGAGTATTACCATTAATAAAATTATATTAAACCATTGTATCTTGAGAAATGTTAATATTTGGAGATTTTGAAGACATGGATGAAGATTTGTGTAACCTATTATTAAATTTTTGGAATGAGATAATTTTTTTATTTACAAGTTATTTTAGCTTTTCTTGTAATGCATAGAAATCTTTGTCACAATATCCATTAATTTCATGATAAGTAAAAAATTATTAGCCCTTAATTTTTTAAAAACAATAATTAGGGTGGAATTTGATTAAATTTTTATCCAATAATATATTTAATATATCATGTGGATGATCATTTAAAGTGAATTTTGGAGGTTCCATATTTATTGGTGTAAATGAATAATAATAATAATAATAATAATAATAATAATAATAATAATAATAATAATAATAATAATAATAATAATAATAATTATTATTATTATTATTATAAATATTAAAAAAATCATTTATGTAAGACTTTGACATTGTCACATGTGGTTGTTACATTAATGTGTGAATTTTTGTTAAGAGGTGCCTTAATGTATACATTTTTATAATTTAATCCTTTTACTTGATTATAATGTGTGTATCAACATGATTTGAGTGGACTTAGGTATGTGAATCTTATTTATTTAATTTATTGTCCCCATTAATATTATTTGATTCCTAAACAAAACCCAATTCTCATCATAATGTTAAAGCCTCATAACAAAGAGTTATAAATGATTCACATGTATAATATAGTATATTTTATTTAATGGATAATTTATATCTATAGAAAAAATATATTATACTTCCAAATTAATTGGCTGATAAGTTAATTGATGCATATAAATCTTAAATCTTAGGAGATAATCACAAAATTTCTTAGACTTGCCTTAGTGCAAAGAGGGTAACTTTTCATAAGTGACTCTAGGTCCCTTATTTTGAATATATTGTTTTAAAAATGTTTCTTCTAGTTATAGATAAGTATTTGAAGATCCAATAGGAAGGGAATGAAACCAAGCAAGGGAACATCCCTCTAAGATTTTAAAAAATAATTTCAAAAATATTTGACAAACATTGTGACCATCATAGTTTCTCTAAAATATCTAATATGTAAATAGTGGTCCCCTCTTTCATAAAATTTTGAAAACATATGGATTTGTAAATTAGAGGGTAATGGTTCATACAAATTTTTGTGCACAATAGGATTACTAAAGACTACATTAGAGTTAACCCACATTGGGCATGCTTTACTTTATAAGGATAATTGATGAACCTTGTCTTTAAAATCACCTATAACATACATTAAGGATATGACTTCTTTGGAAGGAATGTTGAGGTTATTAAGATATTCATTTAGGTGTTTAATTATATTATTAATCTTATCTACTGGTACACTATTGTAAATAGGAGAAGCAAGCTTAGTAATAAATTATTTTTTAAGGATGATAGGCTTAGGAAATTCAATGGTATTTAGAATGTCATCAATTTTTAAATTCATGTTACTTTATAGTGAAAGATAAGAAATAGAATTATTACCACTAAAATTAACATATTCACACATTTTATCTTTCAAAGGATAAATAGAATCATCATCATGATATCTAATAAAATTATCATTAAGCATACTATCATTCAATTCATTATGTAACATATTAAAAACATTAATGTAAAGTTAAGAAGAAACTATACTAGGGTTAGTAGAAGCATTTTCCTCATCACTATATTCATAATAATCATCATCATACCAATCCTCATCATGATCATTATAATTTTTAAATTCAACA
The DNA here is from genome assembly GCA_037957365.1 of Torreya grandis. Taxonomy (NCBI): domain Eukaryota; kingdom Viridiplantae; phylum Streptophyta; class Pinopsida; order Cupressales; family Taxaceae; genus Torreya; species Torreya grandis. The sequence goes on from JARHVA010001985.1 coordinate 167,507, forward strand.
TTAACATTTGGAATAGCAAAATTTTCATTTTCACATTAAGAGGAAAGAGAAGCATTATTGTTTATAATGATAGAATATGGTATGCTAGGGGAAAAGAAGGGATTTTACCTCTCTTGTTTAACAATAGATAATAATTATGACATGTAGGCTCAATATCCCCTAATTGGAATGAATAAGGGATGATATGAATATTAGTAGTACTTATTTATATTTCAAAGGAAGGAGGAATAATATTTTTCTCATGAATGGCATCATCCTTATTTATGTGTGTCTTATTTGAATTTATTTTATAAGGGCAAATTAAATGCAATGTGGTATAAAAATGGATATAAAAAGTAAGTGTGAAAGGATAAAACTCCTCTTTGTGGATTTTAGGTGGTAATCTAAGAGATATTATATAAATTATTAGGAATTTTTTTTCTCTAATGTAACATTCAAAGAGGATGGTGAAGAAATATCTTAGGTGGAATCTAAAGATACATCCATAGTTGACATTAAATAGTGATATAGGGAGTATTCCAAAGGGGAATATATATGTGTGACCAAATAAGAATCTATACTAGATTTCAAAGTGGAATCTAAAGGAGTGACTAAAGAGGAATCTAGACAAAATTCCAAAGGGGAATCTAGATATGGATTTATTTAGTTTATAATTTTCCCAAGAATCAATAAAGTCACGTCGTTCATTCATTACAACATTATAAAAATATTAAACATCATTAAAAAATTTTAAGTATAAGGCATAACATGAGAAGAGAATAATTTATTCATAATATTTACATCATCAACACATTGACTTTGACTATCCATGACGTATACAATGAAAATAAATGCAACCAATACAATTTTTATATCTAAAAATTAATTTTACAACAAAATAAATAAATAATACAATTCAAGCAAAAATACAAGATATAATGGGTAATTAGGCAAGGGTTTGAATGATTATGTTAAATTTTTTATTTTAATAATTTATCCATTCATCATGATAATTAAAAGGCATAACATGAGTAGAGAATAATTTATCTATAGGATGTACATCATTAGCATGTTAAATTTAACTATCCATGACATATATAATGAAAATAAATGCAACTAATATAATTTTTATAACTAACAAGTAATCTAGAAAAAAATAATTAATTAATACAATTCAAGAAAATATTAAGTTATAATGGGTAATTAGGTAAGGGTTTGAATGATTATGTGGGATCTCAAAAATAGTTACACATTAATTGATTGGTGTTAGCCCAATATTTTATAGAACTAACTATATAAGTAAAACCATGTTTGTATCCCATTAAACATTCCAAGGGTATGGTGAGAGTAAATTAATTGGGTGATATGCTCCTCTCAAGTGAATAACAAATAAATAGCTAAAAGAGGATTCATATGGTGTAAACAAGGGATCATATGCATTTATGATATACCATGAGATATGTGGAAAATAAATTCTCTGTTTAATGTTGTACAATGCATATGAGGATTGGGGTAAACCCATCATGCCATGATGTTTATAAAATATATCACTATGTAACCCTTGATGACAGTAACTAAGTAGTTTAAAAAGTGTCAGAACATAGTTTTAAAAAAATATCACAAGAAAATAACAAATGAAGAGAAAATAAAATTGAAATATTTTTGTGTATAGATATCAACAAATTTCATCTCGAAGTTGGAAAAAATAGCTTTAGTGTAATATTTATCCTAGGTGACAAGATAATATCTTCAATGTAATATTAAATCCAAGATCAAAGAAGATTGAATATTTATGTTTTGGATTTATATCTAAGCTCAAAGGTCATTTTCTTTCAGTGTTAGGAATTTATATAAATTTGAATAAAATCTTAGGATAAAAATCAAGCTAAAAAGTAATGTTCTAAAAATAGCAGGTTCACTAGAATGTTTAATCTATTATTAATTGAATGAATCAAAATAATAGATCTAAAATATTAAAATTGATATACATAAATATATAGTAGAATAAAAATAAATATAAAATTTATAGAATTAGAAATTAGCTTAAAATATTAAATAGGCCTATAGATATGTAAACCTCCCTAAAATACATATTATGTTGGCTATGCAGCTAACTATGATTAAAAACTATTTAAAAGGACCTATGTACTATGTTGTGACTAAATTCTATAGTTTAAGCTATGATGCGACAAGTTTAAAAAGGATCATAAAGATGCATTGTGACCTTATCTATTTATTTATTTTGCATCTGAGTTGATTATATGTTTGATTTTTTGATTTAGGTCTATGTGATTGTCTACAAAGACACATTAATAAATTTTGTGTGTTTATATGTGGCACATAAGACCTAAAAAGGAAAAAATAGCTCCTACACAATAAATAAGATAGAGATGAAATTTAAAATGGGTTCAATGGGTAATGTAACTAGTTGAGTTATCCTCATAAAATGTCACATAATCAAAGTGTTGCATACATAGCCCAAATGGGCCTTAGGCCAATGTAATTCTCCCTCCTAAGGTGAATGTGTGATCTATGATTATGAAAATGTGTGTGTGTGTGTGTGTGTGTGTGTGTGTGTGTGTGTGTAATATTGATTGAAATTATTAAAAATGGATGCCCTTGATCTAGAATAAAATATATTAATACTTGGTCTATGACTATTATAATGTAACATAATTGAAATTGGAAGAAATAGTGTTCTTTTGCTCCCTATGAAGTAGAGTTACCAAGTGATTATTAGATGTGCTTGAAGAATCCTTGATGTGATTATATATGGGAAAATTTTGAATATTTATTCTAATAAACCTTGTAAAAAATATGTGGGAGGAGAAAAATAAGTTGTTTAAATTTTTAAAAATAACTTTGGATCATGAGGGACAAGTTGAACTAATAGACAAGGTCATAATGTGACCCTATTTGACTTAGTGTGGACTTATTTTAGAAATAAAATAACTACTATAAAATTTATTTCATGTGTATATAAATAAACTAGGGATGAATAAATTATGTTCTATGTATTTTAAATATAGTTTGTAGAGTATTGCATGCTCCCATAGAGATTTTAAGTTAACCGAATGACAAATAAGCTAAGCAAAGGGAAAATGTCAAGATTAAACATTGCCAAGCACTTAATGGTTAATTTTATATTTCTTAAATTATCCTAAGTGGGTTTATAATATATTACTAGTTTCAAATTATAATGTAAATATTTGTGTTATATAGATTATCAGGATTTAGATAAATATTTCCCTAAAGACAGCTTTCCATTACCAAACATTGATATGATTTTAGATTCCATAGTTGGTTATGATATTTTATCATTCATGGATGGGTTTTCAAGATGTGACCATCTCAAAGATCAAGAATAACTGCATTTACTACACAATGGGGAGAATTTTGTTATGTGGTAATGCCCTTTGTATTTAAAAATGTTGGGGCTACTTATCGATGAGCCATGACCCATATTATTCATGATTATATACACAAAATAGTGGAAAACCATGTGGATAACCTCCTTGAAAAATGAATAAAATAACATGATCATGGTTTAGATTTGTATAATTTTTTGGAATGACTATGGGATTAAAATATGTGTTTGAACCAAAAAAATGTATTTGTGGTATCTTCAGGGAAAATAGTTGGCTACATTATATCTCAATAAGAAATTGAGATAGATACAAAAAAGGTCAAAATTATTTTATACATGCCTTGACCAAAAGGCCTATCACAAATATGATAATTAAAAGGAAAAATCCAAGAAATAAGATGTTTTGTGTCCCAATTAGTTGATAATATTCAACCCTTCACATGATTACTCAAGAAGGATAAAATTTTGAAATTGGATGTAAATTTTCAATGCAATCAAATAATATTTATTTATCCACCTATTTTTAGGCCTCCAACACCATATAGACCTTTATCATTATACATCCCAACCATATATAATGCCTTAGTGTATTTATTATTAAGCTATGATGAAGATCATATAAAATGTGCCATGTATTATATCAGGTACAATTATTGAATAAGAGATAATTTATAATATTATGTAAAATTTATGCCTAGTTATTATTTTTGTTGCACAAAAAATACAATAATACATGCTCAACAATGAGACATATGTTATCACAAAGTTTTATCCACTCAATTTACTTATGTCAAAGACACAATTATCAAGGCACCTAGCTAATCGGTTAAAGTTACTCATTAATTTGATCTAAAATTTTTATCTCAAAGATTAGTAAAATGATAAGTTATTATAAACCAACTAGAAAAAACTCCATTAATAGACACATTACCAATAAATGATGATTTTTGAGATGAATTTACTTAATATCAAATAGATAATGATACTTTAACCATGTAATTTTATGGATCCAATGTTCCATAGGCACCAATATTGATATATTAGTCATTACACTTTAAGGTCAATATTTTTCATTTGGATATTGTTTGGTATTTTATTATATAAATAACATATCATGATATGAGTCATTTATACTTGTTTTATTTACAACATGCACATTACATATAAAATAACTAAAGGTATATGGGTATTCTTAGTTGGTGGTTAATCAATTTTCATACATATACCAAACAAAGGAAGAAAAGTTAATCCTGTATAAATAAATGGTACAATGATGATATACACATCTTGATTATTTCACAATACAAAACATACCTCAAAAATACAATCAAAATGTAGAATAGATAACCTAATTATAATTAACATCAATGATGCTCATGAAATATTTACTATCTAATAGTTACAACATCCATCCATCTATAAAGTAGAGTTATATGCTCTCAAGGTCCAAGAAAGTACCCAAAGTGTAGTGAATTCAAAATAGTATATATATATATATATATATATATATATATATATATATATATATATATATATGTATATGTATATGTATATGTAAAATTTTTTATAAAGATCCTTTCTCACAAAAATGATACAAATAATGATAAATGTAAAATAAAAAGAAAATCAATGTGTTATGTTTTAATTAGAGGATATCTATCCAAAATATATCTACATGGATAGTTACTTCAATGGCATAGCCATGATAAAGCAAAAAATTATTTACTTTTACATGATAATGAATTTGACGGACATTTTAACAGAAAATAAATGTCTTTAAAACTCTTAAGACACGGGTATTATTTTCCTACAATGAAAAATGAATTCCAAGAAAAATTTAGTTATGCCTATAATGTAATAAGTTTAGTAATATATAACATGATGCATCACAAAAATTACAACCTATTATTTCACTATGATCTTTATCCCTTTGGGGCTTCAACATGATTAGAAAGATAAATCCAAAATAATCATAGAACCAAAAAAGCATTCTTACAATTACATAATACTTCAAAAAATGGGAATAAGTCATACCATTTTCATAAACTATAGGGGAAGACATATTTAAATTCTTAATGACATATATCATCTCATGATTTAGATTACCATCAATCATTATCATTAAAAATGGGTTCTTATTTAACAATAAAATAATTGAGATAATCTATGTCAAATATAAGATCCATCATAGGTTTTTTACATCATATCATCCATAAGGCAACAAGAAAGTATAAACAACAAATAAAACACATGCAAAGGTATTAAGCAAAATAAAAAACTGTGTAAATCATAAAAATTAGATTATTTATGTACTTTGGGCCTATTTCACAAGTGTCTACACACCAACTAAGGCTACACCTTACTCTCTTATTATGGAACAAAATTAGTATTGCATTTAGAGTTGGAGCTATCTTCTTTGTGGTTTTATTTAGAATAAATAATTAGAGATAATGACTATCAAGAAAATAAATAACATGAATTAGAAAAACTTGATGATAAACACATATTGGTTATTGAAAATATTAAAGTCTACCAAGGCCATATTAAGAGAGCATATGGCAAGAAAATTTTTAATCATGAATTTTAAATTGGAAACTTAGTGCTAAAATAGAATAAAAATAACACCAATGCCAATAATGAGAAAAAAGGGAATTTAATCCAAATTGGTTGGGCCCATTTATGGTTAATGAGAAGGTAAACACATGATTCTATCAATTATCTACACTAGAGGGGAACCCTGTGAGGATATATATGAACATCATGCATTTTCACTAATATTATGCATGATTACAAAGACATCAAAGAATCATAAAGTACAAAAAACATTCAAATATTTTAAAAATATAAAATAAAGCCTTGTGCATGACATGATTAAGAATTTATACTATTTACATATGTTATTAATCTCATGTTTTGTAAATGGCATATTATTTACATATACAGATGCATTTCAAGTTACATGAGTGTTATGTAGGACATACATGTTACACATGGAATATATATCTTGGTTTCCCCTCTACCTAGTGGCCATGGCAACACTAAGGGCATCTTGTTCCATAATTTTCACTATTATAAATTATATATTTCTATGACCTTTTTACCATATTTGACTACTTACATTGATTTCATGTTCATTGATAGTTACTTATTTATTACATAGTGATACATTATTTGGTATTATATTATGATATGAGATTGATATATATGGATGGTGTAGATTGGTTCCTCATTCTATGCTCCATTTTTATTGTTTCTCTTTTACATGATAGGTTATTTTATGTGTGACTATTATATGTGGCCCTTGTTATTTATTGATGTGAAATCCTTGATGTCCCTTGTTTGTGACATTTTTAAATTCTTATTACATGTGTTCTTTGGTCTTATTTGTTGTGACATATTATATCCCTTGTATGTGGTCATAAGCCTTGTGTGTGACACTAAAATTTTCACTTATTGATCTTGTTGACATTGAGGGATGTCATGATCTATATCATGCTCTATTATGATTTAATCTTATTTAATTTACACTTATATTACATACTTCATTAATAGACTTATGTAAACATGACACTTTCTTTCCATATTTTTTGTATGTTACATACATGCCTTGATTAACACATCATTATGATGGACATATTATATAAATGATCAAATGATATCACATTATGTTATATTTACACATGACATGATACAATTAAATATTATTTTTACATGAGAGACTTATAAAATGCATCCTTCATCTCAAAAGGGGCATTATTGTGGGGTTACATTAGCCTCCATGAGTATAAAATCAAATATATATATATATATATATATATATATATATATATATATATTCAAATGGTTCAAATTAATATTGGTTCGTATACATGATAGATATCGGCACATTTATATAGATTACAGGGTCATATTCCATGCATATGAACTCAGTTTAAAAACACTTGAGAATAAATTCATACATATTTGGGTTTATATGCATGAGCATATACATAAAATATTATAGGAAAAAGTTTAAAATTTTTCACATATGCATACTTTTGAGATATCAATTGATATATATTTAAGAGGCATGATATTGTTTCATGCACACATACACAACAACACAATTACAATTAAATGAAAAATGGTTTTCATTCCACTTCACACTTAGCATATATTGATTCATGATGGGGAAATGTAAATTTTACATTATATTTTGATCATGTATTATATTCTAAATTAAGTGAAACTATACAGTCAAATTTGTATATGTGATAGGGTCATGAACATTTTTCACCATTTTTCAATCATAAATTTTGTTTTTATAAGGAGAAAACTTGATCAAATTGGAGTGAAACATTAAAATTAAATATATAAGTCATATACAATGGTTTATTGACTTTATTTGAGTTAAATTGGATTGATGGTTCTCTCATTTACCTATATAGTTGTTTCTTTGAGAGAAAATGACTTGATGGTTCTTTCTCTTTCCTACATAGTTATTTAGATTAGTTCATTGTGTATTTTTATGTTAGGGTGTGGAGCTAAAAGCTACACCTTAAGGCAAACAGGAGGGTTTCTGGCATTAGCAGTCGCTGGCATCGGCAGGCCACATCGACGTCGGTCAGGGGACGCAGAAGGGAAATCGGCATCGGCAGGAGATCGGCCGGCGTCGGTTACCTCCAAGAGGGCAGGGACTGACGTCGGTCACCTGTAGCGGTCTGAACTGCTGTTGACGAACAGTTAGTTAAGTGAATGTGAAGTTTACATGTTAAAGGCTTGTTCAAAGTCTTGAGCCGCAAGTCTAATCAGTGTATGCATGAGATCTATATAATAGACTCATGGGCTGTATTGTTAAGTGGAGAATTTAGAGAAGAGCTATGTGAAGCTTGGAGAGTTCTTCCCATGGTGGAATCAAGTAGGATTCCCCATGTAGGTATAAGTAAGATCAGGTTTGATATACAGGGATGTGTGGATGCGAGGGTCAAAAAGGAGATCAACGGGGTAGCTAGATCCAAGGTGACAGCAATACATCAGTAGGATCATGGAGAGATCTACTTGGAGTATGGTTGTGTACTCGATTGTACAGATGTAAAATGAGGTGAACAACAGCTTGTGTTAGCTGTGTGTTGTGACCTATGAGAGAAGATTACTCTGGAGGGAAGTTTACTGTAAGCCCACGAATGGAAGAAAGAGTGTCACCTCTTTGTTGTAAATTCCTTTGTAATGAGTTGAATATAATTGTATATTACCTCTCATATTCTGTGTGTTTTCTCATTGATAGTTATTTATTCTTCTAGATTCTGCATGTTTAGTTGCTTATACATTGGTAATCATGTGTGCTCTTAAATCTGACAAGTTGTGTCAGAGCTTTGGGGAGTTTCGGTCCCATCAATTGGTATCAGAGCGAGGTTAGACGTTCTCAGAGCAAGTTTGACTAACAGATGTCCCAAATCTGTTAAGTGTTTGTTGATTATAGGTTACTCACAGGGGTTGCTATTTGAGTGGGAGTATAGCAAGGCAGAAGATGGTACAATGGAAATCAGGCACAAGATTAACACCACAAGGAGTGTGGTGGGTTGTCTTCAAGTGGGAGCTTGAAGAGGAATACAAGCCAGGATGCAGATTGGATAGAGTACTGGTTTTGGGTACAGGTGCAACTCTTTATCTCCAAGTGGGAGATTGTTAGGGTGTGGAGCTAAAAGCTACACCTTAAGGCAAACAGGAGGGTTTCTGGCATTAGCAGTCATCGGCGTCGGCAGGCCACACCGACGTCGGTCAGGGGACGCAGAAGGGAAACTGGCATTGGTAGGAGATTGGCTGGCATCGGTTACCTCCAGGAGGGCAGGGACCAATGTCGGTCACCTGTAGTGGTATGAACTGCTATTGATGAATAGTCAGTTAAGTGAATGTGGAGTTTGCATGTTAAAGGATTGTTCGAAGTCTTGAGCCGCAAGTCTAATCAGTGTATGCATGAGATCTATATAATAGACTCATGGGCTGTATTGTTAAGTGGAGAATTTGGAGAAGAGCTATGTGAAGCTTGGAGAGTTCTTCCCATGGTGGAATCAAGTAGGATTCCCCATGTAGGTATAAGTAAGATCAGTTTTGATATGCAGGGATGTGTGGATGCGAGGGTCAGAAAGGAGATCAGCGGGGTAGCTAGATCCAAGGTGACAATAATACATCAGCAAGATCATGGAGAGATCTACTTGGAGTATGGTTGTGTACTCGATTGTACAAATGTACAATGAGGTGAACAACAGCTTGTGTTAGCTGTGTGTTGTGACCTATGAGAGAAGATTACTCTGGAGGGAAGTTTACTATAAGCCCATGAAGTGGAAGAAAGAGTGCCACCTCTTTGTTGTAAATTCCTTTGTAATGAGTTGAATATAATTGTATATTGCCTCTCATATTCTGTGTGTTTTCTCATTGATAGTTATTTGTTCTTCTGGATTCCACATGTTTAGTTGCTTATACATTGGTAATCATGTGTGCTCTTAAATCTGACAAGTTGTGTCAGAGCTTTGGAGAGTTTTGGTCCCATCAATTGGTATCAGAGCGAGGTTGGACGTTCTAAGAGTGAGTTTGACTAACAGATGTCCTAGATCTGTTAAGTGTTTATTGATTATAGGTTACTCACAGGGGTTGCTATTTGAGTGGGAGTATAGCAAGGTAGAAGATGGTACAATGGAAATCAGGCACAGGATTAACACCACAAGGAGTGTGGTGGGTTGTCTTCAAGTGGGAGCTTGAAGAGGAATACAAGCCAGGATGCAGATTGGATAGAGTACTGGTTTTGGGTACAGGTGCAGCTCTTTATCTCCAAGTGGGAGATTTTTAGGGTGTGGAGCTAAAAGCTACACCTTAAGGCAAATAGGAGGGTTTCTAGCATTAGCAGTCACTGGCATCGGCAGGCCACACCGACGTCAGTCAGGGGACGCAAAATGGAAATCGGCATCGGCAAGAGATCGGCCGGCGTCGGTTACCTCCAGGAGGGTAGGGACCGACGTCAGTCACCTGTAGCGGTCTGAACTGCTGTTGATGAATAGTCAGTTAAGTGAACATGGAGTTTGCAGTTAAAGGCTTGTTCGAAGTCTTGAGCCATAAGTCTAATCAGTGTATGCATGAGATCTATATAATAGACTCATGGGCTGTATTTTTAAGTGGAGAATTTGGAGAAGAGCTATGTGAAGCTTGGAGAGTTCTTCCCATGGTGGAATCAAGTAGGATTCCCCATGTAGGTATAAGTAAGATAAGGTTTGATATGCAGGGATGTGTGGATGCGAGGGTCAGAAAGGAGATCAGCGGGGTAGCTAGATCCAAGGTGACAATAATACATCAGCAGGATCATGGAGAGATCTACTTGGAGTATGGTTGTGTACTCGATTGTACAGATGTACAATGAGGTGAACAACAGCTTGTGTTAGCTGTGTGTTGTGACCTATGAGAGAAGATTACTCTGGAGGGAAGTTTACTGTAAGCCCACGAAGTGGAAGAAAGAGTGCCACCTCTTTGTTGTAAATTCCTTTGTAATGAGTTGAATATAATTGTATATTGCCTCTCATATTCTGTGTGTTTTCTCATTGATAGTTATTTGTTCTTCTGGATTCCGCATGTTTAGTTGCTTATACATTGGTAATCATGTGTGCTCTTAAATCTGACAAGTTGTGTCAGAGCTTTGGGGAGTTTCGGTCCCATCAATTTATCCATGTTCATAATTTTGGGGTATGATAACCCAAAATATCCATGTGATTCAATAAGTAATCACAATTATCCAATGCTTCAAAAATGAAGTAACATCTCCAACAAGTTATAGGGAAACATGGTTTACTCACATACAATTGTACTCCTTTACCCATAAAACTTTTTAATTTTCAATTTTAGATTTCACATATGGACATTGACTAATTAATTTTCATTACAACCTTACATGGAGAAAATCTAGATATTTGGAGTCATCTCTGAAAAGGCAAAGTGTATTGTACACACTTAGGTACATTTATCTTTTTACTCTAGTAATTTCATTACTAGAAAAAAGAAGAAGAATTTTTAGATACTCAAATATAGTTTTTGATACTCTAAATTAAAATATTAACACACATTTACCATGTATGACTTGTGCACTAAAATAAGGTTCTAATCCACCATCTTAATTTCATGTTATCTTTTGATTTATCCATTCCATTCTATTTTTACACACCTACAATAATCTCACTATCTATTTCAAACCTACTAAATATATCACACAAAAATCTCCAAAATTTTAGTTTAGTTTGTCTGTACATAGGATAGTTCTACCGGATATTAATATTATTGGAAGTTGATATTGACCTCATATAGTCATTATCAACCTTCTCCTAACAAAAAATATTTTTTAAATCAATCCCATCCTTAGGGTTAGCCCATCACCCTAGCATGTTGGTGTCATGAGGAATTATTCAATTGGATCCATATATTAAAAAATCAAGGTCTCTTTCAAAAGGCACTTGAAACTTATATGTTAAACATCTATACACTATTACACACTAAGAAAATCTTCCCTAGTATCCTAATTTTCAAAACTATCACTAGGATTAGTCATAGGCCAAGTATGAAACACTCAAAATCAAAGTCAAAGAAATTATTATCATCATTATTTGTATACATATGGTGAAGGAACAAACTTTTATAATCACACTAGGTGGGAAAATTTGTATCACTTGATTTCCCTCTTTAAATTATTGTATATGTAAAAAGTAGTCAATCAACAAATGGAGGTAATTAGGTTCATATCAACTTATTACACTTCCCCCATGTTTGTAGGTTTTGATCCCTCAAAATCACACCTATTATTTCAAGGAAAATGAGAATAATTTTTGTATTTATGTACATATCAGTGTTTGTTATCACAAATATAGTTACATCTAGATGTATAGTCATTACCCTACTTCTACATTGTTCAATAACAACCAATAGGTTAGTATCAACTAAAGATGTTGATCTGATCCTATCAAACCAACCTAACATAGACAATGAATTAGTTCTAAAACTAAATAAACCATAGGCATGCTTATCCTTTATTTTCACTTCCATAATGCAATCACAATTAGATAGTCAACTGGAAAAGCTAAGTATATTTATCTATTTAGTCCTTTTTATATTTAGCATATGCCCTTGTCAAATTAGAAGAATCAATATTAATTTTCTACATTCAAATGTATATACCATATCTATCAATCCAAATTATATTTCTAAGTTATATCTTAATTATATTAATCCCATTTGTTAATCAAAATTAGGGTAAAACACATGCCTCATGAATTTTTAAGTGTGTATATATGCATGAACTAGTATCATGCCCCTTAAAATTGTACTAATTGATATAGAATATTATGCATCTATACGTCTAATTTTAAAGTAATATATCAAATTTATGAGTAAATAGAAACTTTAAATTCACATTCTTGTAAATTGTGTATATACATCTATGCAATACACCCAAATATGTATGATTTTATGTTTATCTCTATAAATTGAGTGCATATACATGGCATATTCCCTTATAATTTGTATCAATGTGACAATATATGTCATGGAACTAAACCATTTGATACATGAACCATTATAAATATATTAAATCTATACTCTTATATTATTTTATATTCATGGATGCTAAGTTCTCTCATTCAACTCAAAATAAGAGATATATGTAGCATATCATGTATAAATATGGAATCATGTATAATCATGTGACCATGTGGATAATATGTCATCATAGTAATGTATTTTTTAATCAATACATTTATATAACATATGTAATGTAAGGCATATAATTTTCATATCTAGATAGATGTATTAATGAATAATGTAGTATTATGATTAGTGGATAATAGTATGTAGTAAAAATTTATGATAGATCATAGCACCACTCAATGTTATCATGCTCAAAAATCACAACAAGACAAAATATTAGTGTCAAACATAATTCCAAGTGCTGCATATAATGGACATAAATATGTTTCAACAAATAAGACCAAAAACATATGTAAGGAACATAAATATGCCATAGCAAAGGACATCAAAGATGTCACATAAAAAAAGGCCAAAAGTCACACTTAATGGACATAAATATTTCCCAAAAAAGGCTAAAGAGCCACACAAAATAATCAAGCACAGAGTAACTTATCATGTAAGAGAGATATAACATCAATGGATCATTTAACAAGAGAAATCATCTATACCATCCATATGTATTAATGTCACATCATAGTATGACAACATAAACATGTAGCATTGTGTAAGATATGAGTAACTAGAAAGACGTGTAAATGATTTAGGTATTTCAACATGGTAGAAAAGGTTATCAAAAGATATAAACTCTAATAATGAAACCTATGGAATAATATGCCTCCAGTATCAACATGGCTACTAGGTAGAGGAAATTAAAACATTTGTATGTCTATGGGTAACATGTATGCCCTACATCACACTTATATATTATGAAATTCATTTCTATATGAAAAAATATGTCATCTAACAAACATGTGATAAATAACATATGCACATAGTGTAATATAATAGTCATGTCATATGTAAGTCTTGAATTTTTATTTTTTCAATATTTTTAATGTTTTTGTATTTTCTTAATTATTTGATTTCATTATATTTTTGGAATATTGGAGGTTTTGAAAATGTTGACGTAAACTATATAATATGTCATGAGCTCATATTTTGATGTTCTAAATGATATCAATGTCATAAGAAGGGTATCCTTCATGAATTATTCTAATACATTTCCTAAACTAAACATACTAAAAAGAACACCGATAATGTATAACACAAATAAAGGTGTGTAACTCAATTTTTATTAATTCATAAGAATTGAATAAAAAAATTATATATCAAAATACATTATCAAGTGATTATTTCTCTATGATTCATTTTTAAGACTAAATACAATGCAAAATATCAATAGACACATCTTGTATTCATGCCTATACATTTCTAGCTTTTTTTGTAAAATGTCACGAAGTACAGTCAATGTCATGAAAGATGTATTTGGATGTTTGATGTCATGGTATGACCTAAGATTATAATTTTTCACCTTAATTTTATATACTTCAATGAATAATGTTACCAACATCATCTATGGACTTAACCTTTTTCTTATCCTCGAGACAATCAAAATGAATAATCTTTTAATCTTATGAACTTGTATCTAGCTATAAAATTTGTTGATGATTGGTAATCTATTTAGCTTAAAAAGACTTACACTATGTGAGATATCTAATTTCCCTCTATATTTTTTGTTCCAAAAAAATGTTCTCTCAGACCAAGTCTACAATGCCATTTGGTGGGGGTTTATTGCCAACCATTATAAAGTAAGGAACTAGATAGCAATCTAAGGGTGGTTTCAGGTAGTTTGGGCTGAAAGATACTATAGTGGAAATGATATAGGCTTGGTATTGGGGCCTACCCCCTCACTTCACACATTGTAGTGATAAGGGTGTCAGGTGATTAGATATATTAACCATGTTTTATACTTGACTAGAGTATCAAGTCAGCTTCTCCTTTGGTGATGAAATCCAAGTAGGTTGGCCTTGGGTACACAAAATATTAAAGTGATTGTTTATTTTTTTGTGATTTGTTCATGTGTGCATAAAATAAAAATAGTGAAACTAAGTTATTAATGCACCAAGACCCTTTCAGGATTAGGTAGAGTATGCTGAAAACCCAAAACTAGAAAATCTACTATAATAACTTTGAGAGGTAAAAGTTGAGGCCTAGCATTGTCAATAGAACAAGAAAAGAGAACAAGATTGAGGATCCAAATTTAGGAAAAAGATAATAAACCAAGAGATATAGCCTGAAAACAACCAAAATGCTATGCCCATAATTAGAAAACCAAACCATTACACCAATCTATAGTAACTCTCTCCACCTCTAAAGCTCCTCTACAAGAACAAACGAGACTAGAAATAAAGACCTCCAGCACTAAAGGAAACCATCGAGCACTAGTTCCCCAATGAAAGTCAAGCACATTGTGCCTATTTACACTTACCTACCTTAATCTACAAAGAAATAAAAATCTTAGAGATTCCATCTATGTGATCACTTGATCCAATTTCTCCATAAATTTATTAATTAACCCTCTAAATTCCTTAAGATCAGTGATGATGTGGGCCTATTGATCCTATTTAGCATGGAATTAATCACCCAAATTTAATAGTCATTTTATTTTTCTCCAGTAGGATCCTTCAAGATGTCATATTGTGTGGTAGCTTGATTCAACTCTTCCTCCAAAGCATTCAAAGCTTTATTTTTTAGATTATGTTGCCATCAGCCATCCTAGAGTGAATGTAAAATTAGTGACTATCCTTAAATTTAATTTTGAAAGGAATCAATGTTTATCTTGACTTTATTCTACTTTTAAAAATTCTCTAATAATGGTTATGTGTTTTGTTCAAACTTAAATTCTTCCACAATGGTTTATCGAATAGTTTACATCTCTACATCTAACAGTGATTGATGTTTGATTAAATTTTGGATTATTTCATAAATTCATTATTACAATGATAAATTTGGATCCATGTATTATTATTATCATGACTTATAAATTCTCTTTATCACATTTTAAATATTTTATTATAGAATAACACATAATTGTATCTGATCATTATTTCAGTCTCTTGAAAAATGGTACCCAAGTGTTGCTTCTAGATGGGAGATAATTTTTTTGAGATGAATGTTGGTCCCTAGAGGTGTGAATTCCAATATTATTGGGGCTAATTAAATGGTTTTAACCTTATGTAATTTTTCTAAAACGGTATTTATCTAGGTGATGCAGTCTTATGAAATGAGGATCTAGGTGGTTATGGTATATTGGAAAGTGGATGGTGTGGTAAGTTGCTGTGGGAGGATGGGTGATGGAGTGAGTTTGGATGACACATTTTTTATGTATTTTATGAGGTATTGATATTTTTTTGAATATTCAGTGGCTAATGATACTACCTTTTTTATTTTCTCTTCCTCTACCTTTTTGATGGTGTCGTTGATACCTTCTAGCCCCTTTTGATGTGGCTTCCTTTGCTGCCTTCTTCCTTATTTCAACTTTTTGAGTAGCTTTTTTTACCGCCTTATAATTTTATGTTCTTATTTTCTAGATGTCTTATTCTATCATCTTATTTTTTTTTTTGGATTTTAATTCTTCTAACTTATTTTTTTCTAATTTTTTAATCCTCTCTCTTTTCCCAATCTTTCTTTTTCAATTTTTTTCTTTTTCTACTTTTTCTTCTTTCTCCTTATTTTGGGCCTCTAGTTCCTCTTCAACTTTCTATTTGGTCACAATTTTTTGTTTTTCCTTCTTTTCCCATTCTAATTCTTATTATTTCACCCTTTCTTATTCTTCCTTTTTATTCTTCCTACTCATTTTTTCTCTTCATTTTATCTCATTTATTTATCCTTGATTCATTTCACTTCTACAAGTGTCCTAGCTACTTCTTATTATGCCTTAGCTAATGTTATGGCCATGATTGTCTCAAGTGTTTATACTATTTTTATTTTTATTTTTGGGGATATTCTTCTTATGTCATATCTTCTTATGTGTACAACCCCTCCATGGTTTCTATTTTATCCCATGGTTCTTCCTCTTCTTCTATCTCTGTATTAGATACAATGATTGACACATGTTTCTTGGTTGGGACCAATTTAGGGATATTGAAGCATATTTTTCCCTTTTTGTTTCTATATTTTAGAGGTGGAATGTTTATTATTTTATCTTTTTGATGTGTCCATTACCTTTTTATGCCACTAATCTATGGTAATTCATTATCTATTGTCCCTATAAATTTTTTGTAGTGATTGAATGTATTGCACTTACTCCAAAGTAAATGCTTTTTTTTTAAGACCAGACCTCAATTTTAATTTAGGTGGTTTGGATCCCCTAATTTATAAATTTTGGTTTAAGCCTCTTATATTGTATTACTACTTCCTTATATTTTTATTTGATTTAGATTTCACCTTGTGGTTGGCCTTATGTTTCTACTATAAATTATTCTAAAATTTCATTAATATAGGGTGGGATGGGCTTCTCAAAGGACTTGGGGAATAAGTGAATGATAGAAATAACTTGTTTGATATTTTCATCTAATACTTCATGTGGTATTGGAGGGGGATGTGGTATTGGTGGGGGGGGGGGTGTGCGTGGGGATTGGAATACATATCAAAAGGGTGGATGTAAAAGAAGTTGCTATTGACTTTGAAAAATAATTCAATAGTGTGTCTCGATAATTTATTTTAAAATATGGAATTTCAAGATATTGTTTTTGAGGTTATCTCCCCATGATAGTAGGGATATAATATGGTCATGTGATAGGATGGATTTCAAGTATATCTTGACTTTATCTCCAACGGATTTTTCTAGGGCCCATTAAACTTGTCCCTCTATGCCTGGGAGTGTTTTGGTATAATACATGACTAAAAATATGAGAAAAAAGCCATAAAATAATTCATTCTTACCCCATTTATTCTTATTGACTTTGGATTTGAAATGATATAGTAACACTTATTAAAGATTGTATTTATTATTAATAGATATCATATCAATTGCAACCATTTCACTTTTTGGGCTCATGACATCTTCTCTATTAGTGAAATATATCTTCCATGCTACTATTTTTACCATGTACCAAAATACCAAGTTTTTGATTAATGCTATGGTGATTCCCATTTTATTCTGTATAGATCCTAGGTATTGGATGGCATCCTTACCTTTATCAAATCCTTTCTTATCATACTTTTAGATGATGTGTCCTTCATTCATCAAACCTGTTACTCATTGAATATTTGATGTCATGATGCTATGTGGTTATTCCAAAAATAAGATACTATTATGGAGGTGGTTGAGTAGTAATTTGATAATTTTGTTACATAGATAAAAGAATTAGAATGTATCCCATACACCTAATTTCATCTATGGAATGTAGATGGCCTTGATAATCCCTTCCCATTTATTAGTCTTTTGGATTTATTAAGTGATCTTAGCAAGGTCTATGTCCATCCTTGTGTGATTAATTTATACAATATTACATGAATATAGTGTAATGTATCCTCTAAGATCCATAATTTGTATGGGATGAACAAATATCAGTTTGGGGGTCTAGTCTAAGGACTTTCTCGAGATCATGCTTGACTTTTAGAATCAATAACTCCCTTTGATCAATTGTTTGTGGAGATTCCATTTATCTTTATTATTTTTTTAATCTTTTGATTTTTTTAACCATAAAATTATTTTGAGATATATTTCATGATTGAAATTTTTATGTGAATTGAGATGACTGATGATTGCTAATTTTATAAATGTATTCCTACCACACTTTATTTCTTTCTTTAAATGTGGATGTGATGCATTATCTTTCCAAATTTATTTTAAATCATGTTTTCCAATGGTTTACTTAGTTGGCATGTATATTTTATCTTATCAATGTCCATTTTTATTTTAATGTCATTAATATTTGAGGTTATATTCTTTGACCACCTCATTTGTTGATTTTTTTTCTCTTATCTCTATTGGATGTTCTTTTATTTTATCCATCATTTCTAGTTGTACTTTAGGATTTATAACATGGTCAACCAACCCATTGTCTTAGATGTTTGGCATAGGATGTTAGGATATCTTTATTTGGCTCACCCATCTTGGCTTGATTCACCTAGTGTGATTTATAGGCCTAGTTCAATCCCTCCTAATTATAGTTTGTCATTTTGTTTATTTAGTCTATCTTTAAGCCATTGTTAACTAGTATTCAATTTAAGATTTTATTATTTCCTTCTTTCCATAAATCATTATTTTTTTAATTTTTAACTTGGATTTTTTTATTTTATGGTTGTCTTATGTTTGTGGTATTGATTTTTGTTATGTAATAATTTACAGTTTTAGGTGGGTTCTATTGATTAACCCTTGACACTCAACTCCTACTAATGTTATAATCTTGATCATGCCAATTAATAAAATTTTAATCACTATGTAAGGTCCTAACCATTATATTTTCAACTTTCCTGGTTTCTTATGTTTGGTATCATATAGTAATGCATAGTCTCCCTTATGAAATTCTTTGTATTTATATTTTTTGTGATGACAAGATTTTTAGCATCTCTTCTCTTATGTTGGTTATACATGGCTATTAATCTTTGGGGAGAGGTTGGACTCATTAATTACAATGGTTCACCTCCACACCCCATTACATAAATTATATTATACTCGTGAACTTTGTGAAGAATAGTATTTATATGGCATGTGGAAAATATTGTATAGAGTATTTTGTGAAGGCTTATTAAAGGAGTCAGAGGAAGAGTATTTTTGTATTTGGGTGTTTTTCATTAATTAATATAAACCATGGGGTTTTCACATCCATTAGAGGTTTTCCCACCTATATGTTATGTCATTGATATGTATCTTTGCTTACTAATTACATGTGTGTGTGTGTGTGTGTGTGTGTATTAAAAATTAGTTGCAAAATATATATATTTTTTAAATAGTGCATGTAAAATCTTAAGAAATCTACTATACAAGTTGATAGTTAGCTTTTTGCTAAAAACATATAACTAAAAGGTCTAGTATTCAAAACACACTATCACCTAGTTTATTTTTTTCAAATTACTTTATTCAATTTTAAAAAAAATTGTATTTAGATTTTTTTTTTAAATTCGCATTTCAATTATCTTGCATTCAAAACCCTAGTTGTTGTTGACATTTTGTGACATTGACCTAGACTATTTTTTGTCCATCATGGTCATGTGACCAATCAATTTATATGTTTTTGGGAATTTTGTATTCATTGGCATATTCCATTTTTTTATTTAAAGCTTCCTTATTTTGTTTTTGGCATATTTTTAGTGTTCAAGATTTTTTGTAATAGTTAAAACTATTATTTGTGTTGATTTTCTTTACATTTTGTGAATCATTTTAAAATCAAATAAGTGGATATTTTTTATTAGATATGAAAAAAGGTGAGGGTTTTGCATAGGTATCACAAATAAGAAGAGGGTTTTGAAGTCAAGTCCCACAAACTTTACATTAGAATAAATAGGGGGTTTTTAAGATTAGGCCCCATAAATTATATATTAGAACAACACAGTGCACCCAAATGGAACTAGGAAAGAGTACCCATCTAGTACCTAAAATATTGGTAGACCAACAAACAAAGAACCAACAACAAATAGAAAGTAACACACTAACCCTAGAGGCTAGTCAACATAAAAAACAAGAGAGAAATAATTGAAAAGTAGTAAAATTATATCAATGAACCAACCAAACTAAGCATAATCTTATGATCCTTCTAAGAAAACATTAACAGAGCCTTAACAATAAGAAACTAATAATAGACCTAGACAATTTGTGAAGGATTTAGATTGAGCTAGACTTGAGACTGGTCCACCCATCCATGAACCATGGTATGTTGTTGACTAAGGAAAAGTTTATCCAAGTGTAAATCATGGTGGAAAAAACTTGAGACTAGTCCACCTCTTTATGGCCGAAATATACAACATCCACGACACTCAACATCTAACTTCCAACAATCCTAGACATAATTTCAGGTAGGAATTCAAGCTAATGAACCTTTTCCTTATTAGAGATGCTAGTGGAGTGGATGAATATTTTAATCTAAACTTCATCCATGGGAAATTTACCAATAAGGAGGGAATAACACCCCATGTGAAGGTCAAAATTCCTAACGAGTTTAGAGTTTCATGCTTGTTGGACCAAGTTTGGTGTTATGTTCTATTGAGATTATAATTTGGAATCCAAGGGGTTTTTAAAAAACCTTTTGGGTGGTATTTAGTATTCACCAAATATGACCTCAATACTCTCCTTATTAATAGAAGAGATAGTAGCAGGATAAAGCATAGGAATCATGGCCACATCATGAGTTTTACTAGCATGGAATTGATAAAGAAAAATAAAAACAACTTAATTTTTTCCATGTAATAATAAGTCTTACCAAAATGTAGAGCCCTTATGCTAGTGTGATATTTAGATCTGAAGGCAAATCCTTGTTCTCTTCTAGCCACTAGATAGAGCAGAATGTATCATAGGGTCATTCCAACCTTGAATCTCCATATTACAATAAAGAATGCCTAAATTTTCTTTTGACTCACCTTGAGTCATGTGATATGATAGGTATAATGGATAAACATCAACTGCAATAGGGTATGAAGAGGGTGTGACTTTCCAAATAACTGGATATTATTGTTTAAACCCTAAAATATTTATTTTCATTGAAAATAAAGTATAAATAGAAATTAAAAGATCATTTTTATTCCTTTTTAGTGTCATAGTGTCAAATTTAAATGGATTTTATGGATTCTCCTAACTTCATGCTTGATATATCATAAATGTTTAATGGGTCTAACTATTATATGGAAAATCTACATTAATGTGGAATTTATGGTCTAAAAGTTATGAAACATTATTGTTAGGATATTTAAACTTATTTAAACATGACATGTTACACTTGATCTTAGAAATAAATTTCAACAAAAATCATAATAATCCATGTCGATTATTGTGATGAGTGTTAAGGATCATTTCCTACTCTATATCAATAATCAAGAATCACCTAGTGATTCCTAGAAACTCCTTGAGTCTATGCATGAAGGCACTCATCCCTCTAAAATAATTAAAATTGTTTTTGAATTATTAACTACACCTATTAAATGTGATGAAAAAATTGTTAATTTTCTTGATAAAATCAAAAACATTAAATCTTAGTTAGATGGTTGTGATTGTAATCTTATTGAAGATAAGCTTTTATATTTCATTATTCAGCTTAATATTCATGAAAGTTTTCACAATTTAATTTCTATTCTTAACTCAAAATTATGGATAGGGAAATATATCATTAACATCATTATTCTATATTTAATTCTACTTCAATAAGAGCAAGTGACGTTAAATTTTAATTCTAAATAGAATGCCACTCATGCACTTCTCACTCTATATCCTATTTTTTTTAATAATAAGAACCAAAAACCTAACCCTAATTAGTAATACAATGGATTTTTTTTATAAAAATAAATATATATTGAGTTATAAAACCTATAAAAATAAAAATGGAATAAATATAATCAAAACCATCAAAAGAATCAAAACCATAATCATAACAAGTAGTAGGAACATAATTCTAGTGTTTTTGCTTTATATGTTGCCTTGTTTACTTCTAATGAAAATGAATGGATTTTATATAGTGGTACAATGAATAATATGGCTTTCTTATCTCATATTTTATATAATACTAGAGATATTTTTGAAAATATTTACCTAGGATATAATTCAATTATAGAAGTTACTAAGTAAGGAGAAGTGAAATTTGTAAATGTTGTTACTAAATATGTTTTCTATGTACCTAAACTAAAGGAAAAAATACTGTGTTCACAACTTACAAATAATAATTTCATTTTAACTTTGCTTAAGGATAATTATTCTATTAAAAATCAACCTAGATCCTTGATTATTGAAGGTGTTCAATAGAATGGTTTATACATATTTTTTATTTTTTTTTGCATGTTTTTTCATTGCATAGTAGAAATTATTCTCAATTATGGAATGAAATACTAGAACATGTTAATTTTATAAGTTTAAATGATATTTATTCTCATAATATTTTTTTTATTATTCCTTTTATCTCTTCTCATCATGAAACTTTTGAAGGTTTCTTATGTGACAAGCAACATACTAATCCCTTTCATAAGAATCGTGATGTGAATTCCTCACATCCTTTAGGTTAAATTAACCCTTGAAGTTACATCTATTAATGGTTCTTTATATGTTGTTATTTCTATTGGTGGTCATACTAGAATTATTTGGTTATATTTTATAAAGAATAAATCTAAAGTATTTTCTAAATTCAAATAATTTAATGTTATTGAAAATAATTCTAATTTTTCTATTAAGAAATTAATATCTGATAATGGTGGTGAATATATTATTAAATAAAATATATTTTTTTGTATTATTTATGGTATTAAAATATAATTAACAACTTATTATTCCCCATAGCAAAATTATATTTTTGAAAAAAAATTACACCATTATTGAAATGGCTAGACAAGTGTTCTATTTTACAAATGTTACTATGTTTTTATGGGCTGAATCTATGAGTATTTTTGTGCAAATTCTAAATAGAGTCCCTACTAAATCTTTACATTTTTTTACCCCTTTATAAATTTTGTCTAAAAATAAACCCAATATTTCTCATCTTAGGATCTTTGGTAGTCATAATTTCATCTTTGTTACTAAATATAAATGAAATAATCTTGATTCTACCTCATATTCATGCATATTTATAGTTTATGAAGGTAAAACTAAAGGATTAAGAGTGTAATATCCATCTAAAAGACAAATATTTGAAAATAGGAATGTTTTAATCTTTGATAATTAGTTTTGTAAGCCATTTGTATAACCCCATCAATGTTCTTCATTTGATGAACCTAGCTCTCATGTTACTCCTTATGAAGAAAAAAATACCCTACAGGAAGTTGATCCAATTTTGAATAACTTAGAGTTTGATAACCTTCTAAATTTCATGTTTAATCTAAAATTTTGAAATGGGTGGAATCCTTTATCCAGTCTTCTAGTCTTGATAATATTAATAAATTTACTAGGAGTCAACATTCGTATCATGTTTTAACGACTATATATGAATGTGAACCTCAACCTTTTGAGTAAGTTATTCAAGATGATAAATGAAATTTTTTTATGCAAGTTGAGTATAATGCCTTAATTAAAAATTAAACTTGGGATTTTGTCCAACCTCCACCTAAAAGGCATATTGTTGGTTGTAGGTGGCTATATAAAATCAAATAGAATTTAATTGGTAAAATTAACAAATTTAAATCAAGATTAGTCACTCATGGTTTTACTCAAAAATCTAGGATTGACTATGTTGAAATATTTACTTATATAATGAAAATGAGTATTATTAGACTAATCATTTTTCTTAAAACTAAAAGTGGTTGGATCATACACCAAATGGATGTCAAAATAGCTTCATGAATGGTGATTTAGAATAAGAAATATATATGACTCATCTTAAAGGTTTTACTAACCCTAACAAAGAACATTTTTTTTGTAAATTAAATAAATCATTATATGGTTTTAAAAAAGCTCCTCGATCTTGGTATTTTAAAATTAAAAGTTATTTTAAAGAATTAGGTTTATCTAATTTTTATTCTGATAATAATCTCTTTGTAAAATTTGAAAATAGTCATATTATCTTAATTATTTTATAATTTGATGATTTGATTATTATTGGTGATCTAATTAGTTTAATTAATAAATATAAAGATAAACTAATTCAAATGTTTTAAATGATTGATTTTGGCATTCTTCATCATTTTATAGGAATGGTTATATTTTAGGATAAAAATTTAATTATTGTATCATAATCTCAGTATGCACATAATCTCCTTTCTATGTTTAATATGATTGACTTTAAGCCTACATATACTCTTATTAAATTTGGTGTTACTATTGATCCAAAACTTGCATGTGATAAAGTTAATCCTAGATAACTTATTGGTAGTTTAATTTACCTAGCCATTACTAGGCTAAATAATTCATTTGTTGTAAGTCTTGCTTATAGATTCATGCAAGATCCATATTTGGATCATTGTAAATTAGCTAAATGTATAATTAATTATATCAAAGGAAATATAAATATTTATTTATTTTATTCTTCCATTTATAATGCTAAACTATATGGTTATTATGATGTTGAACATGTTGGTGATACTATAGATCCCAAATCTACTTCTAGATATATGTTTAAATTTTTTGTAAGTTTTATCACTTGAAGCAACAAAAAACAACCCACTATCTCTATCTCTTCTACTAAAATAGAGTATATAAGTGTTATATAAGCTACTAAATAAGCCATATGGCTATGAAGGCTATTAGGATAATTTTATTTAGAATTTTCTCACTTTACCATCCTTCATTATGATAATCAAAGTTGTATAGATCTAGAAAAAAATATAGTACAACACCAAAAAACTAAGAACATTGAATTTTATGTGAATTTTATCTATGATAAAGTCCTCAATGGTGATACTAATTTGTATTTTTGTCCTATGGATGAACAAGTGGAATATGTCTTCACAAAACCACTTGGTGCTTCCATGTTTTTTAGTTTTATGCATTGTTGCGCCTCTCAGAGTTATCATTGAGGGGGAGAGTGCATGACAATGTCACTTTCTAATAACCATGTGTTTAAATATTATACTCTATACTTATTCTCATTGTAAATCACTATAATATATCATGTTATGTGATTTTAGTAAAATTTGTGTGGAATTTTTACCTTTTTACCGAAAACTTAATAGCATATATTGTAATTGAGGTCCTTATGTTATAAAAGGTTCCAAATATGCTTTATTGATTATTCATGAGAAACTATGATATGTCATCTCATGATCATGCTAGCCTAAACTTATTTTTAATAGTTTATAGATTATAACTACTTTTGTCTTAAAAGGTGATATTGTCATGATGGAGGTTTTTAAATCCTTAAAATTTCACATGTCTACTAAAATAATTATATTTGATTCATGAAATATAATTCATTTATTAAGGTGACTATGGCTTGTATCCCTACTTAAAATTAAGGGGGAGTGTTGGAACATGTAATGGTCAAGTGTTACCCCATGTACCCTTAAAAAATTATTTATACATTAGGTAAATAAATAAATAATATATTTCATTTATTTACATGAGGTTGACTTGTGTTAATAAATTAAATATATTTTAATGTTGGGATTCCTTAGGAAGAGTTTGGACCACTGATTACAATAGTCCACCTCCACACCCCATTATATAAAGACATTTTACCCTTGGTAAATGTCATATTGATACGCACAAACATTGTGAATAATATTATTTATATTTGCATATGGAAAATATTATACAAAGATTTTTTTAAGGTTTATCAAAGAATGAGTGAGAGGAAGAGGATTTGTGTATTGGGTTTTTTATCATTAATGAATATGAATTATGGGTTTTTCACCTCCATTGGAGGTTTTCCCACCTATATGTTGTGTCATTGATTTGTATCTTTTATTATTAATTATGTATATATATCTCATGTGTGTGTGTTCATATATATATAATACAGGAATTTTATTATAAGATATAAAATTATTTAATTCATAATTTTTTCCCTAATAATTTTTTTGTATGTATGCATATTTTTTGGGTATTACATTAGTCCATCATGTCAGATATTTTTTTCATGTTAATAAACCCAGCTTGAGATCTTATTGATGTTTGTTTAATTAGTCTAATAAAATCAATGACCCATTTTTCAAAAGGCTCTAGAGAATGTATTAGCATCAATGACATTTTATCCTTGGCATTTGACTTTCCCACTCTTTGACATATATCACATTATCATGCATAAAGGTGAGTGTCTTTGAATGGTATGTGCCATCACAATCAATCCAATGATACATTCTTCATAGTTCCCTATCCTCCAATATGTCCACTGATAATTCCTTCATGTGCTTCTTTCAATATGTTTTAATACTACATGTCTTAAGATCTCATCACGCCCCTTTTTGTATAATGCACTGTCAATTAGTGTGAAGGAGAATTATTTAATGATTACCCTCTTCTCATCCATTTTTTAATATTATTATAGGAATGCTCATGTTTCCAAAAATTAGGCAATGATCTTCATGTCTTTGGGAATTTTTTTGACTCTAAACATATGATCACCTGGGAATTTATCATCAATCAATCCTTGATCTTATATTTTTTTTTATTTGGGATAAATATTTTGTGCCATTGTTTATTTTTATTGGTTTAACCATTATGGAAAAATTAAACTCTTGAAATTTCATCAACCATTAAAATATCTAGCCTTGAAATGTTGGTATATTCAAAATATATCTTAATGGCTCATGATTAGTGTAAAATATGAATGGATTTACATGGAGATAGTGCCTAAAATTTTGAAGTGAAAACACCATCATCAATGCTTCCCTTTCTATAGTTAAATAATTTTATTTTAATTTGTCTAGTTTTTGGCTTATAAAATATATTAGGTGATCCATATTTTCCCATGATTGTGTGAATATTATGTCAATTTCTATCCCTAAGGTGTCAACATTTACTTGGAATGTAACCTTCCATTATATAAATATTAATATTAGAGAATTTAAGATTTTTATTTTTAATATTTCAAATCCCTCTTGACAGTCTTTATTTTAATCAATTAATTTATTATTATTATTTTTAATAGTTCCTTTATAGGTGCACTTTTTATGCCATAACCTCTTATAATTTATGATGGTATCTTGTATAAACTAACAAAGTGCATACCTATTTTTGTGTTTTGGGTGGTAAAAATTTTATAATTATAGTTATTTTGAGAGGATCAATCTTCAGTCCTTTCATGTAAATTTTATGACCAAACAATGTTTTGTACAACATAAAAATATACACTTATCTAAATTCAATGTAATAAATAGTATGTAACATTGTTAAAACATTAGTCTCAGTGCTTAAGTATGATCCTTCACCAATCCATATATAGTCTAATCATTTAAATTCATTTCCAATAAATCATGAATAAAATATTTAAAAACATTGACCACAAGGAGTCTAAAAAGTGTTAGGGTGTTCTTTAGGCCAAATGGCATTATTGTGTACATGAATGAATCCCTTTCTTGTTAGAGGTATAATCACTGAGAGGGGGTGAATTAGTGATTCAATATAACCCAAAATTCAATTCCAATTCTTTAAAACATTTGATAAAAAACCACAAGAATTCATAAATAATACAAGTTATTCATAACAATAAATAAGAAATATAGTGCAAGATCAAGCACACAACACATGAATTATGTGGGAAACCCTCATGGGGAATAAAACCCACTATCACTACTACAAACACATGTAATAATTTTCCTATAATATGATCACAAACATGAGACCTTTTACTTAATCACCCACTTCACAAGGAGCACCCACCCCTAAGCATGAACAAACACCAGCTTATTTTAGATGTTGAGCACACACATAACACCTATGAAATCAATAACTCTAGAAATTTGATTTCCTTTTAATCTGATGGATAAAAGTTATATAACACATTTATTCAACTCTTAATACTCTCTCAATCTTGCACACATAATCAATGCATCCAAAACACCATTTTGGATAACTCTAGACCTCTTCGCTCATACTCAATCTTCAAACCTGCAAGTACACTATTATAAATTTAGAATTATAACCTATAGGTCATTCACACATTCCTCAACCTAATCTAATCTTCAATCCATCCACCAAGCACACTCAAACTTATTTATTATTTTCTCAACAACTCTATAAACCATCACCTTTGAATTATCTCTTTATAGAGTAAACTTGTCCATCACCTTCTTGGTCGGCCATAAGAATTTCCTTAAATTTTAAGGCTTTTATCCCATTTAAACATATCTCAATACCACCTTCATATGTAAACCATATCATCTGTGGGTTACCCTTTAGAAGCTAAACCTTTTAATTAGGCCTTAGTAGCTCTTATAATTCTCATGGAGACCTATTCACCCCTTTAGCACAATATCAAGCAAAACTAGGAACACAAGTGCACATCAAAGCCCATAGGTCCTCACCACATGACCCCTAATATAGACTAAAGTTATTAAATTCATCCCTACTCACCTTTGAATATGTAAAACTTATCAATCATTTTCCTTCCTCACAAAATCACCATGAACGAACAAATAGTCAACTTGTGAGCATTTGTTTATATAGAAGATGGATTGGTCAAACCTCTAAAATCTATACAAATCATCCTTAGAGAGTCTAAAACACTTTCCAATTGATAATTCAACTTAAAACATCCAAACACCATAAAAAAATCAAACATCCCTCCCAAGTCATTTGTAGAAGAAGGTCAAACCCTTAGTCAACTTTTGACCATAATAAATGTAGTTGTACTATCAGTCAAACATCCAAATTATTTTTCTTGGATATCCCTTGAAGTTCTATACCATTTTTATTTTTATACCACCATCAAATTCACCCTCCATAAAAATTTATAGCTAAAATAGTTAGGATTGGTTTTCCTTTGTAAATTCAAATATTTGAATTTCAATAGTCACTTTTTAATGCAAATTTGGCTATGGAAAATAGAGAAATATGCATGGGAGACCATATTTGCACCTTCATAAATTTTGATAGGATTCATGTGAAGACCTAAAATTTTAAAAACATGAACTAGGAAAAAACCTCAAAAAATAAATGTGACCATTTTCATTTGACACCTTCACACATGAAAATGTTGACATCATCAATTTGATTACTCAAAAAGATCTGCCAAAGTGACTAGGCTAACCTAGACATTCACAAGGTTATTCTAATGAATTAATTTGACTTCCACAAGTGCCCCAAGAACTCTTTATACCTTATGTGACCCTTAAAACATGTTCAACACATCACCAACATCCATCACCTTTCCTAACCAAGCAAACCCTACAATATCCATGCATGATCACTAAGGCACACTTTGTCATTGACCTTATAGCATAGATGACACCCTAAGAACACTATTTTCCACCTCATGGACATTATTGGAGACCTTTTAGACATCATTAAAAATACCTCAAAAATCTCCCCCTTTGTCATTGATGTCAACACTAACACAAAACTATGCACATACTCCTTTCTCTACAAACTCCCTTGGGAAGGTCTGACCTCCCTTGGGAAGGTCACCAACTCACATGGTGCAAAAACTAGGGCATAAAAAAATAGGTTCAACTTACCACCTTCTAGTTAATGTCAACTAATGAAAATTCTCTCATACCTTAAGGTAATCCATGCACACTTATGGATCAGTTTTTGAGGTCATACTCCTATGGGAACCCAAAGAACCATGAAATGGTTTTTAGCCTCTTAGTCCTTATGAAATGGTTTTTGAGGTATATTTATCTTATCTTCAATATACCTTCAAACCATAAAAACATATATATCATACTTGAATGAGGTTAACACACCTTTATATGCATCAAAGTTATCTATAATACTCACCAATCTTCATTTGACACCTAGAACCAATCATTATATGCCTACAGGCCCTGTGTACATAATAATCACTATGCTAAAACACCTTATATTGATAATGGTATCCTTCTAAAATATCCATAACACTTATTTCACCTAGACACATCAAATTCAATTGGATTCCACACTTTATTAGCTTCTTCGACCTTAAAATCATCAAATTTGTAAGAATACCACTCACTAGGTAGTGAACACTGACCAAAATGGTCAAATGGAACAAATGATCATTAGTGATACTAGTGAGAAATCCAATGCATTAAACCACATGGAATATACTAGGACATATCCTCTACATAATCCATACCATACTCACCTTCATACTTCATGATTTGACCTATTGAATCAAGCATAAAAAAATAGTAGATTTTACTTTTTAGAGCAATGTCCATGAATGGGTTTCTTGAAGATTTCCACCACAAACCTATAGAGTAATATTATGAACATGTTGTGCCCCCTTAACCAAAGACATTATATGATAAACAAAAGTCTTGATAATAATGTCTCATCAATTGTATATCAAAATGGTATTGGTCTTAAAGACCAATTAGTAACTCTACATACCTCTATGCATTGTTCATCACCTAGAACACATATACTTAATTCTACACATGAAAGATATCTCCTAAGAAGCATAAGTAGAGACATTATCTTGTCATAGAGGGACTAAAGGTCCCAATATTCCCACCTCTCCATGCTCTTACTTAACTTGTAGTCCTACCTCATCATCAAATTAGCTTTGAATGAATCTTTAACTTCATTCTTTCCCTCAAGCTTGAAATCTTGCTTAATATTCTTGTCCATTTGAGTAGATAAGGATTGTTATTTGAATCTTAGACTTGTTCCCTATTATTTCAGTACAAAAAATCCATTTTGAGACTATTTTTCATTCACCTGCTTAGGTTTCCATTCATTACAGTTCTTTTTTCATGTTAGGATTGACTTTTTTTAAAGTAAAATACTAACCATTCTTGTAGAACCTTGTTGTGTGACCTCATCAAACCATATTTTTTAAGAAAAACTCATTATTTATTATCTTATTATGACAAAATCTTACAATTTTCCCTATGTCATAACAACTACAACCCTCAACTCCATTCATACTACTTGATTGATGATTTAAATCATAATTCTAAGCAAATTCATTCCTTGAGGGTCTTCTACACTCTCTTGAACTATGACCAAATTGATTGTAAGAGTAACAATGACCATTGAAATTGGCATACCTTATAGCATTTGGTTGTCTAGTAGGATTAGTTATTAATCTTCCATTACCATCATTCTTTAATTGATCATTGACCTTTAAGTTCTGATTCTTCTTATTCATAATATTACTTTCTTTGTCTTTATTAGCATTCTCCTTAACATGATTAGTCTTTTGATCTAACATCATTATCTTCTCAATCCTTTTATTCTTTTGAGCATCTTCATGGATCCCTAGACCTAACTTGCCATTTTAGGCCTTTTGATTGCTTAATAAGTCATCAAGATCAACTGTACTTTTCTAAAATTTCTAATGTGTCTCAAGCTTACTCATAGCTTGATCTAGTTTCTCCTATAAATACTCTATTTTTATTTTCATTTGACACATTCTTCATCCTTAATTTTTACCTCTCTGTCTAGGGTAAAAACTTGAGTTTCAAGAAGTTTAGTGATGTCATCATGCTCCTTGACTTCATTGCTCAACCATTCTTCAAAGAGGATAATTTTATCCTCTTAAGATTTGATCAAGGAAGCTTATTTTTTATTCTTGCCTTGTATTAGCTTAATTTCTTCCAAGGTATTTAGATATTTGTCTTCAAGAGTGAATTTATCATCTTCTTCCTCTGAGCTATCTCCACCAAAGAGATCTATGCCTAAAGAACATTCACCTTCTTCATCATCAAGAGCCAAGAATGGTGTCTCCTTGTCCTCATCATGAAATGAATCATCATTATCTGATGTGTTTTCTTCTTCTTCTATAGATGAGTTACTATCTTTTTCATGGTAAAGGATATTACTTACTTTGTATAACTCCTTTCCATTTCTCCTATTGAATAACTTTATATACTTGTTAGGACCCTCATATTTCTTATGCTCATCTTCATGAGATTATTTATGAGCTTCCTTATGTCTAGAATTGCCTCTATCAGGACACTTAGTGGTAAAATGACCAACTTTATCACATGAAAATAAAATTAAAAGGAAGATTTAATTCATACTTACTTGATCCTACATTCAATTTTCTTGTAATTATGGATTCAAGTTAATCTTCATTGAGATCAAAATCTTCAAGATTTAACTTGTTCTTCTTAGATTTTATCTCCTTCATTACCTTGAAGGTTGCTTCCTTCTTAGGAGGTCTATCCTCATTGAATCTCATCTCATAGGCAGTAAGGATGCCATGAAATTCATCCATCTTCATATGAGTGAAATCATGACTTTGTTCTATAACAAATACTTTGGAATCAAATTTGAGGGTGAGAGACCTTAAAAACTTTTGTACCATAGTAGCTTCTTCAATCTCCTCTCTAAGACCTCTGATCATGTTTACAACTTCATCAACCTTTATAAGATAGGATGCCACCATATATTCTTATTTCATTTTGATCCCTTCAAATGTCCTTTGGTAAGTCTACAATTTAGCCAACTTAACCTTTAAATCCCCTTCATAGATAGTTTACAATTTGACCAAATTACCTTGATAGACTTGTATTGGATCACCTTAGTGAAATCAACCATTTATAGGCCATAAATGATAACATTCATAGCTTTAGATTTATTCTCACTCAACTTCTTGTTAGTTTCTTTAGTTGGAGAAGTAGTTGGTGTAGTATAACTATCCATAACAGATTGGCAAATATCAAACCCTAGAGACATGATGTATGTCCTCATCCTCATACTATAAAAAGTATAATAAAACCCATTGAATAGTGGTTCTTAATTTTTATATAAACCCTACATATGTTAACTTGCCATATTGTACCTTGAATCACCCTCAAGTGGTTAAACTTACAAAAAAGGTGACTCTGATACCAATTGTTAGAGGTACAATAATTGAGAGGGGGTGAATCAGTGATGCAAGATAATCCAAACTTTAATTATAATCCTTTAAAACCCTTGATAAATCACCATAAGCATTAATAAAAAATACAAGTTATTCATAATAATGAATAAGAAAGATAATGCAAGATCAAACACATTGTTGGCCATTTTGGCCCATATACCAGGTTTCTACTTGGACTCAATGTAGTGTCTTGAAGATAAAATATGGAAAAAGAGTTGAGAATTTTTTGGGAGAAGTGAGAGGACCTAAGGGATAATTCAACCTACAAAATCTTTATAAACACTTTTATTTCACTTAAATTGTAAATTGTCATTTTTTAAGGATAGGACCATATTTGCATAGCCCCCATGGGATGCTAAGAATACTTGGGATGGATTACAAGTGCATGTGATCCATTTTTTTCTTCATTTTATTCATTGAGACACTTGGACCTAGTGGAAGAAATTTTGAGTAGGCACTTTATTGACATCACCATTGCCATATGTAGATGAGTCAGAGATAAATGGTCATATGGGTTTGTTCAGACTTGTGCTAAGATTATATACACCAAGTTTTGGGTCATATTTTGAAGCACATAAAAATTCTTAAAGGTATAAATTTGGATCTTTAGTCATATTATACTTGTTTTCCCATACTTAGCCATTTTCAAAGAGGTTCGAGCAAAGCCAAGTGAGCATTTTAACAAGGCCATATCTCACACATGTAGTAGTTACAAGGGAAATGGTCATATGGGTTTGTTCAAATTTGTTCCAAGAATTTACATTATAAGTCTTAGGTCCTCCACCAAAGTGAAAATGGAGTTATGAATGTGCAAAGTTGGATCTTTAGTCAAATTTTACTTAGTTTCCCATACTTAGCCAAATGAGCTAGATTGTCACCAGGATGTCATGTAGGAGTAGATATGGACCAGCCAACTTGAGAATTTAATATATTTACTAAAGAATCCCCCAAAAATATTGGATCAAATGGGTTTATTCCTTTTGACCTTAAGAGCACCTCTTGAAACTTTTAGGCATCCATGTTTCTCATGCTTCAAGATATAAATCTGTAAAGTTGCTCAAATAATGAGAGACCTTCACATAAATTTCAAATTAAAGTTTGGTTAATAATAAATATGTGCTTAAATTTGATGTTTTATGAGATGTCAATTATGTTTTATAGGATATCAAATGATGATCAGTGGGATGTCAACTTTAAGATGAAACTAGACCAATCCTATTGCACTTAAATTTGATGGTTGTGCAAACATCAATGATGATCACATGAACATCATTTGATGGGATAAAAGAAATCATATTTAAGATCATCAACTATTTTTAATGTTTCAAATAATGGCTCTCAATTGATCTAACGGTCTGCATTTGATCATATAATCAGATCTAATGGTGAGTAGAGGTTAAAGGGTTAGTGAATGTCAAGAGTGAATATGTACATCATTGAGAGAATCAAAATGTAATGATGCAATGGATTAGAGTGACCTAGATCAATCAGGAAGGGTTTGAGTGAGTTTGATTTATGAAGGTAGTGGTAATAACTTTTCAAATGGATTTGAGATCATTTTTTTCCCTTTTGAGTGCTAAAAATATCTCTCTCTTGCTTTTGTGTGTGTGTGTGTGTGTGTGTGTGTGTGTGTGTGTGTGTGTGTGTGTGTGTGTGTGTGTGTGTGTGTGTGTGTGTGTGTGTGTGTCCTTTGAACTATTATTTATCATCCCTTAGGCTGGTATGACTAGACTTTACCAAGATTGTATTCAACACCTCTTAGAGTAGTGAATAGATTATTTTGTAGTCATTTTACTAATCTATATTTAGTGCTTTGTGATTTTTTAATATGAAAATGTGAATGTTATCTTCCTATTTCATGTCCAAGCTCAACCTAAGTGTTATCATCTTTATTTTTAGGTCATATAATGTGTCTTAATGCTGGTATTTCAAAGATATAGTGGATAGTCAAATTTAAATGTTTTCAACCAGACCTTATTTTCATTACTCCCTAGTCTGAATGTATCAAACTGACCTATATATGAAACACTTTTGCATAGAAACTATAGTAAGCATTAGAATTAGCTTATTTCATAGTCTATTAGTGTGATAAAGAATCCAAATTAAAGAGTGGATATGACATTTTCTTGGTGCATCACCACATGTTAGAATAGGTTTTACTTCATGCAAATTTTTTTGACTCTTTTCACCCCAAACAATTTTAGATTTTAAGAATAAAGGTCCAAATTATAAAATCTAAGGAGCTAGCCTCATAAAAAAATTTAGAGATCTGGTTTAGTTATAAGCATCCCACAACCTTAGACCATTCCCATGTTGGTCTAGGTATAGGTCAGATTTGAACAAATCTAACTTCTATTTTGGTGTTATCTAGATAGCTAACAATTCAATCACACCTAGTGGGACCAAAGCCTTTTACATGATTTTTCATATCTAAGTATAATATCACATTCCAAATTTTCATTTCCAAATTTGCATATTTTTCATGCTCCCAAGGGTTGTCACAATATCTTCTATAAAAAGAAAGGGATAGATCTCTC
Source organism: Torreya grandis (assembly GCA_037957365.1). Taxonomy (NCBI): domain Eukaryota; kingdom Viridiplantae; phylum Streptophyta; class Pinopsida; order Cupressales; family Taxaceae; genus Torreya; species Torreya grandis. The sequence continues at coordinate 203,512 of JARHVA010001985.1, forward strand.
TAGGCTATATTTATAATCAACAAATAAGAATAATACCTCTCAGCCAAAACTTATAACTACCCCTCTTTTTCCCCTTATTATTTCCTAAAATACTCTTATTCAAGCTAGTATTGCTCAACCAAACATTGTTATAAATCCCATACCTCAAATGGTTGTTCTTAGAAGGTAAGCCTTTGTGCCATTCAATGGTGGTAGTCCTCTGAATCTTACTTAATGGGATGTTATTATAGTCTCAACTTTTAAGGCTCTTACCTATTTTACAAGACAAAACCTAGTTAATCCAATAGAACATATGGTAAATCTTTCTAATCTTTGTTTAGCTCATCATGTGACTCAAGAAAATGTAGCAATGAGGTTGTTAGCAACTTCTTTCAAAGGGAAAGCATTTCATTGGTATAGAGGATTGACCTCTACATCAATTAATAGTTGGGATTAGTTTGGAGAGGTCCTATGTAAACACTTTGAGGATAAGAGTGATCATATTTCACTTGTGGAACAACTTACAATAATCAAGATATTCAATCCTGAATTCATGTGGATTTCAACTATAGATTCTAGAAGACCTGAAATAGAATTCCTATAGTGATCAAGCCTACACCCAACTATGCTTTCTTATATTATTTCAAGGCTCTTAGTTCATATGTAGATATGATTATTCAATATATAGGAGGTAAAACCCTACTTAGAGCTTTTGAAGTAGTAATTAAGGCTTAAAATTGCCTTATACAAGTAGCCAAGTTAGCTCTAATGCCATAAATGCCTCTCTTTCTAAAGATATATCCTCCTACCCAAACTATTGCTCCATTTCTAGATTCAACCAAATTTTATCAAATAAAAGGAAAGAAAATTAATAAACTAGGGAAGATAGAGAGTCTTCTCAAATATTAGAACAAAAAATTGGTTACAATGGAGAGGTAACAAGCTCCACCCTCTAGGACATATCAAAACACTAATCAGAATTATCAGTATAATATGCCACCCTATCAGTCTAATTAGTAAGGACAAGGGAAGAAGCCTTAGTCAATACAATACAATCCAAATACTCCAAGTAATTCTAGATTTTTTATGCCAACTCAAAACAACTATGCTTAAAAAGGTTAATGGTAATTAGAGGGATAGTCTAATGAGATGGCGATGGCCACTATTAGAGACATGTATCAAGACCCTAGTTGAAAGCATGATCCTTCATTTCAAGGTAATGATATTATGCCTCCTCCACCACAAGTCACTCAAATGAGTCAAGATATCATACCTACCATGTTATTATCAGAATCTCAAAGACAACAACTAGGGAGCATAGGTAAAGCACCAGATGATATCACATGCATGAATTTTCAAGAAGGGGAATATGTTTTTGAGCATGTAGTAGCTAATATAGTAAAAGATTCATAGAAGACAAATGAACCAATTACAACTCAAATAAGGTCTAATAAGAGGATATTGGAGGATAACTTGGGGCAATCTAAGATTTCTTCATCATCTCCATAGACTAGTCAGCAACCTACTTCTTCAGATGTAGCTACTAAAGTTCCTTCAAATAAATAAGTACCCCAACCTCATAGTCAATAGAAAAAGTTCCCCTTTGTTCTTCATGTTACTTAAATTCCAAGTGATGCTCTTACTTCCAAGGTGAAATCTAAAGGTACTAATCGTCCCTTTAATATTGTGGATTATTTGAAGAATGATAATGTAACTATGTCCAAGTATGATTCTATATCTATCCTAGGCAAAAAGTAGATTATCCAGCAAGAGCTATCCAAACATTCTCATGTGGAAAATATAAATGATAAAGTGAGCACTCTTTTCATCAATAATAGTCAGCCGAACCAAGCCCCTAGCCAATTTCCCAATCAAATTCCAATCATAATTTAACCTCAAAATGTTGTTCATACTTATAAGGTTATTGATCCCCCCTATTTTATCTATCAATCATCATAGGAGACTATTTATTATATAATTGCATGATAGATTCAAGTGCTTCAACCTCAGTGATGCATAAAGCCATAGAGGATAAGCTTCGACTTAAATATGTGCCTAAAAGAAGGTGTTCTCCAATTGGATGGATTCCCCACTAAGATAGTAGGCATCTTGAAAGATATTTAGATCATATTAGTAGTCTATCCAAATTATGTCATTAATCAAGATGTAATGGTAGTAAAACTACCTCCATACTTTGCCCTATGCTTATCCATGGACTTTAATACTAAGATAAGAGGTTACCTTTCTTCAGATTGGTCATGCATGGTTTTTAGAACTAGATATGGAACCAAATCCACTATAAGATTTGAACTTATCTCTAGGTTCTACTTAGAACCCTATATGCCTAATCTTATAAATACCAAATGTGCCATATTTGAAGAGGTTAAAGAGGTTAATGGATAATAACCCCATGATAATCTTGAGGGCATCTTAGATGTGTACTTAGATGAGTGGGTAGTTGATAACCATGGCTTTGATCCATATATAAATATTAAAGAGGTAGTCTTAAGAGTGTAATGCATGCATGAGGAAGATACTAACATCCCTTGCTTAACTAACAATGCTCAAGAAGAAGATGGTATATGGACTTTTTTATTTGATAGATCATGATAAAAGAATGGAATTGGAGTGGGAGATATGTTGATTTCACCCTTAGGTAGAAATACCATTCTACTATAAGACTCTAATTTAGTTGTAACTTAAATATAGTTGAATATGAAGCTCTTTTGCATGGTTTATGAGAAGTAAGAAAGAGAGGTGTCAATTTCCTCCAAGTCAAGGGTGATAGTGAGCTCATAGTGAAATAAGTAAGAGGCCTAAGTTTAGTCAATAATAACCATCTAAAAGCCTATAATCACTATATATGGGACCTCATAGATGATTTCTTAGAATTTAATATCCAGTCCATACCAAGAGAAGTGAACCAGCATATAGATAGGCTTGTTACCATTGGTGCCCAATATGAGATAGTATAAGGATTTAAAATAAACCAAAGCCAAGATAAGGTCAAGGTTATATATAGACTATTTTTACCTAATAATGAGGTGAGTTGGCAAGTATTTGACAATGATGATCAAATCATATGTTTTCTAATGTAAGAGGTAGAATTCTACCATAAAAATCAAGATAAGTTCCAGAATCAATATGATGATCAAATAGTAAAACTAAGGTCTAATAAGCTACCTAAAGGGCTTATGACATTAGAAAGAATTTTTAATGAAGATGACCAAGTAAGAAAAGGGAAATCATGCTTCTCAACTAAGGAAGAACACTATGAAAAAATAGAGATCTTTAAGGGCAAGTTACTAAAGTTAGGAAAGGTCCATATAGTAGAGGAAAGAGCTACATTTGTTTCTTTGTACCAAAAAATTTCTAATTTATTTGCTTTGGAGTACAAATATTTTAAAGGATTTGATCCCAAACTTGCACAAAATACCATTGAACTAGAAGGAAATGCCAAGCCATTCAATTAGAAATAAAGGCCTGTCAATCCTAGAGTGGAGGACCTCATGAGAAGAGAGATCTATAAATTGATTGAATCCAAGATAATATTTCTAATTAATAATTCCTCTTAGGTGGAAAACCTTGTGCCAATGAGGAAAAATAATGGAGAGATTCATTTATGTGTTGACTTCAAGGACCTCAATAATGTGTCCCTAAAAGACCATTACCCACTACCCTCCATGGATCAAATTACACAAAATGTGGTAGGTTCTCAGCGGTTCTCATTGCTTGATGGTTATTCTAGATATAATCAGATCATGGTCAAAGAGGAAGATAGGCATAAGACTACCTTCACCACAAAATGGGGTGCCTATGTATATTGTAAAATTCCCTTTGGGATCTCTAATGCTAGAGCCACTTTCCAAAGAGCAATGGATGTTGCTTTTCATGGTTTTTTGAATGATATGGTTTTATTTTATCTTGATGAGATAATAGTTTTTAAAATAATCCTAATGATCATCTAACATATTTGAGGTCTATTTTTAATAGATGTAGATAATTTTTATTTTCTTTAAATCCAAATAAATGCATTTTTTTAGTGCATGAAGACTTTTTGGACATGTTGTGTCCAAAGCTAGTCTTTCCATTGATCTAGAGAGGGTAGAAGCACTCTTTTATATATCATTACCAAAACATAAAAAAAGTATTTTAGAGATTCTTGGGCAAGATCAACTTCATTAGGAGGTTCATTCTAGGCTTTACAAATATGGTCAAGTCTCTCACTCATATGTTGAGAAAAATCAAAGAGTTCACATGGATAAGAGAAGGCAAGAGAATCTTTAAGGCCATCAATGAGGCCATACCTCATTCCCCCACACTTTTAAATCCATATTTAAATAAGGAATTATATTTGTATTCCTTATCTATATTAGATGCAATTTTAGCTATGCACATACAATAGAATGATGAAGGTTTGGAGAAACCTATTACTTTCTTTAGTCAAGCTTTAGGAGGTTATGAATAAAGATATAGTTTTTTTTAGAAACATGTACTTGCTATTGTGATAATTTTGAATGAATTCAGGCATATTATTTCAAATAACAAGATTATACTAATGGTAGCTCATCCAAGTATGAAGTATTTTATCCTCAACAAAGACTTAAATGAAAAGAGAGATGGATGGGTCACTAAGTGTATGGAGTATGAAATTGAAGTCTAGGTCACAAAGCTAGATTGAGGTAAAGGATTGTATGAACATCTTTCAAAAGATGTGAAAGAAGAAAAAGAGACTATTTTGGTAATCTAAGACACTCAACATGGGCTTGAAAATACTCTACCTACAAGCTGGACATAGAATATTGATAGATTTCATCAAAAAAGAGAGTGCCTAATGGGTTTCAATGAATCACAAAGAAGACACTTTAGGTTTAAATTAGTGCCATGTATTTTTATTGATGGAGTGTTGGTAAAAAATGACATTGGAGTGTATTCTTAAGATGTGTTGAAACTAACCAATTTGATAAGCTTCTTAAGTAATTTCATGATAGTCCTTAAGGAGGCCATTTTATAGACATGACCAAAAATAAAAAAATCATTATATATTATTACTTTTGGCCCAATTTTTTTAGATATGCACATGTGTGGGTTAGGAAGTGTGCAGAATGTGCAATGTTTATAGGGAAATAAAAACTAGTTATTATGTCACTGAAGCCTATTTGGGTTAAACAACCTTTCATGCAATGGGATTTAGACATCATTATCATGATTAATCCTCCATCTAGTGCTATCCATAAGTGGGTCTTGATAGTTATAGAAATACTTCACTAGGTGGGTGGAATTAGTTCCCTTGAAGGAAGTAAATGAGCACTCTGTACTTGAGTTTTATGAGAGTCTAGTCATCCATTTTACAACACCTTCCACTATAATATCAGACAATGCCTTGGAATTTAGAAACACAAAGGTATGTGATTGGGATTTTTATTAGGGTATCTATCTAACATCATCAAATTATTATCCACAAGGTAATGGACTATCTGAGTCCACTAATAAGAACTTGATTTAAATCATTAAGAAAACATTGGAAGATAATCAGAGGTCTTGGCATACAAAGATGAAGACTAATTTATGGGATAATATAATCACCCCAAATAAGGTCATTAGTAACTCACCTTATCTCTTCGTCTATGGAAGAGAATCAAGGTTGCCGATTTCATTGGAGCTTGCATACCAACTCGAGCTTTTAGAAAGTGATGAAATGGAGGTCAAAGTGAATGAACTGAGAGAATTAGAGGAAATAATTAATGATGCCATGCATACCATTTAGTTTAACCAAAATCAATTAAATATGAATTTTGACAAAATAGATTCATTAAAGATGTTTTAGAAAGGTGACATAGTCCTCAAATGGGATGAGGACCATGAAAAACTAGGAAAACACTCCAAGTTTGACAGTCTTTGGAATGGACCCTATGTCATCACAAGTTACAAAGAGAGAAATGCCTTTGATCTTACCATATTGATTGGAGAGAACCTTCCCATCCTTATTAATGGGAGGTATCTCAAGTTTTTCTACTAGCTTCATATCTTTCCCCTAGTACATAAATAGATAGGTCTATTTTTCTTTCAAGTGCTTGTGTACTTGTGCTATTTTTAGTTGTTTTGTTTGTTGTTTATGTTGTTGCATTGCTTTGTCATTATTTACCCACATTACTTAAAAAGTGTTTCCATAAATTAAGTAGATTATTTTTGTAAGTATCATTCTATTTTTTTAGCTATCATAAGTAAGCTTGATTAATGTCTAAGTTCCATGACTAAAAAGTTGGTCAAGCCAGTTAAGTCACTAGAAATGTTGGCCATTTTGGCCCACATACCAAGTTTCTAATTGGATGAAATGAAGTGTCTTGAATATCAAATATGGAACAAGATTTGATCAAGTTTTGGGAGAAGTGAGAGGACCTAAGGGATCATACATCTTACAAATATTTAGAAACACTTTGAGTTCACTTAAAGTGTAAATTGTGATTTTCTAAAGATATGACTAGATTTACATATCCCCTATGGGATGATAAGAATTATTAGAATGGATTATAAGTGCATGGGATCCATTTGGTTCTTCATTGTGTTCATTGAAACACTTAGACCTAGTGGCAAAAAAAATTACTATGTGTTTTGTTAATGTCACCATTACCACATGTGGATGAGTCAAAGAGAAATGGTCAGATGGGTTTATTAAAATGTATGCCAAGATTATATGCACCAAGTTTTGGGTCATCTTATAAAGTGAATAAAAATTTACAAAGGTCTAAAATTATCTCCTCAATCACATTTTGCATGTTTTCCCATACTTGGCCATTTTCAAAGAGGTTCTAGCAGAGCCAAGTGAGCATCTTAACAAGGCCATATCTCACACATATAGAAGTTTCAAAGTAAAATGGTCATATGGGTTTGTTCAAATTTGTTCCAAGAATGTATGCACTGAGCCCTATGTCCTCCATCAAAGCACAAATGAAGTTATGCATGTGTAGAGTTGGCTCTTTAGTTAGATTTTGCTTAGTTTCCCATACTTAGCTAGATGAGCTAGACTATCACCAAGATGTCATGTAGGAGCAAATATGGACTAGCCAACTTGAGAATTTAATACTTTCACTAATAAATCTCTCTAAACTAATACATTAAATATATTTATTCATTTTGACCTTAATAACATCTCCTAAAAGATTGGGGCCTCCATGTTTCTCATGCTTCAAGATATAAATTTACAAAGTTGCTCAAATAATGAGAGATGTTCATGTGAATTTCAAATTAAATCTTGGTAAAAAATACATATGTGATTAAATTTTATGGTTTATGGGACATCAATTACATTCTATGAGACATAAAATGATGGTTGACAAGACGTCAACTTTAAGACAAAATAAGACCAATCCTATTGAGCTTAAATTTAACAGTCACATGAATGTCAATGGTGGTCATGAAAATGTCATTTTTAAGATCATGAGCTAGTCATTTACTTTCAAACAATGGGTCCCAGTTGATATAATAGCCTACACTCAATCATACATTTAGCTCTAATGGTGACTAAAGGTTAAAGGGTCAACAAATATCAAGAATGAATGTGTGTGTTACAAGTGTCAACAACACATTCAAATGGTATAAGATTGACATCTCATGGTAATTCATACCAACAAAAATAAATAGATCAAGATGAGTCAATGTGTTAATGAGATAAGTTGGATTTTTATGGCCAATTGGAGCAAAGGTGAGCCCAGGATTATCGATAAAGCTTGAGAGGCTATTTTTGACCTTGGAAAACAAGGTTTTATAGGGACATCTTTCCACCTTTGAATCTTGACTGAACACCATTAAATTTTTTATAATCCATTTATTAAATCATGGAAAACATTAAGGGACCACCCATGTGGCTAAGTATAGACCTCTAGCTTGTAGGTTTGCATCATAGAGGGATCTTACTTTGACTGTGTTTACCATTTATGGATAGAAGGAGCTAATATTTCAAAGGGTTTTATGAAGGAAAACTATTGGACCCCAACATTTCATCCTTGAGACCTAGATACATGAAAGGGACTTTTCTTCCATGATACACACCATGATAATTAGTTAAGAATAGCTAACAATAGACATGATTCTAAATGATGAATCTAATTATTGTAATTACACTAGTATTAAGACCCAGTTGGAAACAACTTGTTCCCACCATTACATCCACCATGGATCATCATTGAGTGAATCAAAATGTAATGATGCAATGGATTGGAGTGACCTAGATCAATAAAGAAGGGTTTGAGTGAGCTTGATTTGCAGAGGCAATGGTAATAAATTTTTAAATAAATTTGAGTTCATTTGTTTCCCTTTTGAGCACCAAAAATCTCCCTCTCTCTTTATTATTTTTTTCTATAAATATAGCCTTCAAATTATTATTTTGCATCCCTCAGGCTGGTATGAGTAGACTCTACCAGGATTGTATTCGACACCTCTTGGAATAATGAATAGAGTATTTTGTAGTCATTTTACTAATTTATATTTAGTATTTTGTGTTCATTTAATATGCAATGTGAATTTTATCTCCCTGTTTCATGTCCAAGCTCAAACTAAGTGCTATCATCTTTCTTTACAAGTCATATAATATGTCTTGGCATTAGTTTATCAAAGATATAGTTGACAGCCAAATTTAAGTGTCTTCAACTCGACCTTATTTTCATTGTTCCCTAGTCTGAGTGTATCAAATTGATCTCTATATGAAACATTGTTTCTTGGAAACTATAATAATCATTGCATTAGCTTCTTTCATAATCCATTAGTGTTATAAATAATCTGAGTTTAAGAGTGGATTTGATAATTTTTTGGTACATCACCACACATTAGAATAGGTTTTACTTCATGCAAATTTCTTGATTATTTTCACCCCAAATAGATTTAGATTTTAGGAATAAAGGTCCAAATTATAAAATCTGAGGAGCCTGCCTCATAAAAAATCCTATAGGTTTGGTCTAGTTATAAGCATCCCATAGCCTTAGACCATTCCCATGTTAGTCTAGGTATGGGTCAAACTTGAACAAATCTGACCTTTATTTGGGTTCTATCTAGATAGCTAATACTATAGTGTGGAATAATTCAAATATCCCATAATTTGTATACTACACAACACAAAAACCAAATGCACTGTGGAACATGGCAATACCACGATAAGAAGAAACATTTCCATAAAATTAATAAGCACTTAATATACCACAGACCAAGTAAGTTATCCTACATATAAAAATAAAAATACAAAGAAACAATAAAAATATATTTTAAATGTTTTTAAAGAAAGGTGGTAATACATAGTAGCATTACCAAAATATATTTCCATAAATAGACAAAATACCACAGATAATAGGAAAAACTATTTTAGAGAAAAATATAAAATACAACTACAATAGAAACCCCATAGAAACTAATCAAAAGGGAATTTTAGTTGGGTAAGGGGGAATCACACAATAATTTACCCAAATTATCAAGAAGTGGTGATGTCAGAGCATATTTGTCATAAAATGGAGAAAGTATTACCCAATGAAACAACATGCATGAAAGATCTATATGATACATTAATCATCAATGGCATAATATGGTGGCAATGTGTAAGGAATATTTTAATAATTAGATTATCCTTATCATTATCATTGAGATATGGTAAATTAAAAAATAAGGGAAGTTCATAGATCTTATCAAATACACATGAAAAGGAAGTCTATGTCAATGTATCAATCGATGTGAATAATACTATAGATATATTGGTGAAACCAATCGCAAACTCTAGGTATAATATTTCTATTGGAACTTAGGACATATACCATAGACATGGTATATACATCAATATATATGATGAGAAACCAATAATTTGGATAAAATCCTTTAATAATTCTTAACCACATTGAACTTTAGAGATCTAGATAGAAGAGTATGTCATGCTCTGAAAATCCAATATTTTCTAGTATCCTCTAATGAATATATAATAGCTTGATTTGGAAACCATGAAACAATAAAGATAATAGAGAATAAAAAGTCCATAGAAACTTTGGATTATATATATATATATATATATATATATATATATATATATATATATATATATATATATGGGGAATCATCTAATAAAATAAGATATATAACATCAAAAAACTGTATAATTCCTTAGTAAAATATATCAAAATATTTCAACAAGATGTTACATAATAGAAAAATTATAACCTGAACAAGAAAAGGAGAACAATCCAAAAATATGTTTTATAATATCAAAGAAGAGAAAGAGAATTGATTGACACTACTAAAAATAAGACCCAATATTTTTATCAACCATTAAAAATCCACAAAGAATATATATCTCATGAAGGAGATTCTAAATTTTCTAAAATTAGGGATTACTCAGAATAATTTATAGTCCTAAAAATAGTGGAATTACTCAAATAATATGGATATCTATTTCCAAATAATTATAACTAAATTTGCAACATTAAGTTTGAGTTGAGAACCATGAAAATTCTATTAAAACTAAAAGACAAACCGATCAGGAGGAGACCCTATCGATTAAATCCTAACATGATAATCAAAGTCAAGATTTAAATAGATAAAAAGTTAGCTACATTTATCATAAAGCCAGTAGATGACATGGAATGGATTATCCTAAAGGTGGTACAAAAAAAAATAGTAGTGAAATAATAATATGCATGGATTTGAGAGAGTTACATAGATCATGTATCCATGATATTTTTCCCACACCATTAATAGAATAAGTTTTATAAAATATTTTAGGGAGAGAAGTGTATTCTCTCATATATATATTCTTTGGATATCACTAGGTTAAAACTAACAAACAAAACATACTTCAAACAACATTTGTTATACAATTTTTGAGGTATTGTCAATTGTGTCTCCAAGGTATCAAAGAATGTCTATTAGGTGGAAAATAATGTTCTTATTGTGTCATGTATGATATAATTTCAATGACAAAGTGTTCCTTAGTGATCAAGCATGGAGCTTGTAGGGTTTGCTTTGTTAGGCAAGGTGATAGATGTTGGTGATGTGTTGACCATGTTTGATGGCTCATATAAGGTGCAAAGAGTTCTTGGGTAACTTTTATAAGTCAAAGGAATTAATTATAATAGCCTTATTAATGTCTATGTTAGCCTAGTCACATTGATATATATTCCTAAGCAAGCATATTGATAACATTAGCATTATCATGTGTAAAGGTGTCAGATGAAAATTGTCACATGGGTTTGTTTCAGTTTGTGTCTAGTTCTTGTGTTTTCAATTTAAGGTCTTGACATGAATCATATAAAAATTTATGAAGGTAAAAATATGGTATCCTAGGCATATTTCTCTATTTTCCATACTTTACCAAATTTTCATTAAAAAGTGACTGTTGGAATTCAAATATTTGAATTTACAAAGGAAGACTAGTCCTCGCTATTTTGGTTATAACTTTTGTTGGAGGGTGAATTTCATGGTGGTATAAAAATAAAAATGTTAAATAAATTTAAGGGATATCCAAGAAAAATAATTTTTAGGTTTTAATGATAGTACAACTACATTTATTGTGGTCAAAAGGTGACTAAAGATTTGACCTTCTTCTACAAATGACCCACAAAGGATGTTTGAGTTTTTGTTGTTGGTGTTTGGATGTTTCAAGGTGAATTATCAATTAGAGATTGTTTTATAATATTTAAGTATGATCTATATGTATTTTTTAGGTTTGAATAATCCATATTATGTATAAAAAAATGCCCATAAGTTGATTATTTATTTGTTCATGGTGATTTTGTGAGGAAGATAAATGATTGATAGGTTTTGCATATGTAGAGTTGAGTAGGGATGAATGTAATAAATTTAGGGTGTATTAGGGGTCATTTGGTGAGGAATTATGGTATTTTATGTGTATTTATGTTCCTATTTTTACTTGTTAATGTGATAAAGGGGCGAATAGGTCTCCATGAGACCTATAAAGGCTATTAAGGCCTAATTGAAAGGTGTAGCTACTAAAGGGTGACCCTTGGATGCTATGGTCAACATATGAAGTTGGTATTAATATATTTCTAAATTGGATATAATCCTTAAGAGTTAAGTAAATTTCTATGGTTGACCAAGAAGGTGATATACAAGTTTACTCTATAAAGAGCTAAATCAAATGTGATGGTTTCTAGAGTTGTTGAGCAAAGAATAAAGAAGTTTGAGTGTGCTTGGTGGATGGATTGAAGAGTGTATCAGGTTGAGTAATTTTTGCATGACCTATAGGTAATAATTATAATTTTATAATAGTGTATTTGTATGTTTGAATATTGAGGATGATTTAAAAGGTTGAGAGTGATCTAAAAGGGTATTTTGGATGCATTAATTGTGTGTGCAAGATTGAGAGAGTATGAAGAGTTAAAGTAAGGTCTTATAAATTATTTATCCATTATATTAAAAGTAAATTAGATTTTTGGATTTGTTAATTTCATAGGTGTTGTGAGGGTTCTCAACAACTAGAACAAGTTAGTGTTTGTTCATGCTTAGTGGTAGGTGATCTTTATAAAGTGGGTGCTTCATTAAAAGGTCTCATGTTTGTGATCATCTTATAGGAAAATTAGTCCATGTGTTTGAAGGATTAAGAGTGGGTTTTATTCCCCATGAATTTTTCATACATATAGCATGTTTTGTGTGTGTAATTTATCTAGATAGCACCCAAATAGAGGTTAGATTTATTCAAGTCTTACCCATATGTGGACTAACATGGGAATAATATAAGGTTGTGGGATGCCTATAGCTAGACCAAACCTCTAAGATTTTTTATGAGGTTAGCTACTCAAATTTTATAATTTGGACCTTTATTCCTAAAATTTAAAACTATTTAGTGTGAAAAGAGTTAATAAATTTGCATGAAGTAAAACTTATTCTAACATGTGTTGATGCACCAAGAAATTGTAAGATCTACTCCTTAACTTGGATTCTTTATCACACTAATGGACTATGAAAGAAGCTAATGCAATGATTAATGTAGTTTATATGTAATAGTGTTTCATATAGAGGTTAATTTTATACACTTAGATTAGGGAACAATAAAAATAAGGTCTGGTTGAAAACACTTAAAGTTATCTATCCACTATAGTTTTGAGAGACCAACATCGAAACTCATTATATGACTTGAAAAAAAATATGATAGTATTTATGTTGATCTTGGACATGAAATAAGAATATAACATCCATATTTACTTATTAAAAAAACACAAAATACTAAATAAATATTAGTAAAATGACTACAAAATACTCTACTTGCGACTCTAAGAGGAGTTGAATACAATTATGGTAGAGTCTAGTCATACCAACCTAAGGGATGCAAAACAATATCTCAAAGGATATATTTATATAATAAAATAATCAAGAGAGAGGGATATTTTTAGTACTCAAAATGGAAACAACAAACTTAAATTTATTTGAAAATTTTTTACCATTGCCTCCATAACTCAATCTCACTCAAACCCTTCCTGATTGATTTAGGTCACTCTAGCCCATTGCATCATTACATTTCGATTCTCTCAGAGATGCTCCATGATAGATGTAATGTGGGATCAAGTTATTTTCAACAAGGTATTGATATTATTATAGTTATAATTATCAGATTCACACTTTAGAATCATATATGTTACTAACTACTCTTAATTGGTTATCATGGCATGTACTATGGAGAGAAAATTCCCTTTCATGTAGCCTAGTCTTGGAGATGAACTATTAGGGTCCAATATTTTTCCTTTGTGGCACCCTTTGAAATATTATCTCCTTTTAATCAAAAATGGCAAACATAGTCAGAGTAATATCCCTTTATGACACAAACCTATAAGCTAAAGGTTTATACTTAGCCACATGAGCAGTCCCTTTATGTTTTCCATGTTTTACTACCCAAATTAAGGATTTTTTAATGGTGTTAAATTGAGATTCAAGGTGGCAATATGTCCCTAAAAAATCATATTGTCCATGGTTTAAAATATCCTCTCAAGCTTCATCAAGAATCTTAGGCTCACCTTTGCTCCAATTGGCCATCAAAATCTGACTCAGCTTGTTAACACATTGACTCATCTCACTCCAATTTTAATGGATAAAAATGCCTGTGACACATCAATATTCTACTAGTTGAATATTCACTTATCATGCACACATTTGCTCTTGATATTTAGTGACCATTTGCCCTTTACTCACCATTAGATCTAAATGTATGATTAAACATGAACTATTAGATCAATTGGGACCCATTATTTGAAATCCAATGACTATTTCATGATCTTAAAAATGAAATCCTTACTTTTATCAAATGAAATGCATGTAATCATCATTAATGTTCATGAAACCATCAAATTTAAGATCAATAAGATTGGTCTTATTTTGTCTTAAAGTTAACATCTTATCGATCATCATTTGACATCCTACAAAATGTAATTAACATCCCATAGACCATCAAATTTAAGCACATATGGTTTTTTTACAAAGATTTAATTTGAAATTCATTTAAACATATCTCATTATTTGAGAAACTTTTCAGATTTATATCTTGAAGCATGAGAAATATGGAGAACCCAAACTTTTAAGAGATGCTCTTAAGGTCAAAATGAATAAACTCATTTGATCTACTAGTTTTAGGAGCTTTCATTATGAAGATATTAAATGCTCAAGTTATCTGGTCTATATCTACTCCTGTGTGATGTTTAGATTATGGTCTAGCTCATCTAGATAATTATGGTAAACTTATAGAAATATAACTAAAGAGCCAACTTTGCACATACATAACTCCATTTGTACTTTAATAGAGGATCTAAGACTTTGTACATATGTTATTGGAAAAAATATGAATAAACCCATATGACCATTTTTACATACAACTTCTACATGTGAAAGATATGTCCTTGTTAAGATTCTCACTTGGCTCTACTAAAACCTCTTTGAATATGGCAAAGTATGGGAAAACATGCAGAATGTGACTGAGGAACCAAATTTAAAACCTTTGTAACTTTTGATGCACATCAAGGGATGACCCAAAAATTGGCACATATAATCTTGGAATTAATTTAAACAAACCCATATGACCATTTCTCTTTGAATCATCACACATGGTAATGGTGACATCAGTAAAGTGCGTACTCAAAATTTTTGCCACTAGGTCCAAGTGTCTCAATGAACACAATGAATAACCAAATGGATCCCATGCATTTATAATCCATTATAATCATTCTTGGCATCTCATGGAGGTTATGAAAACCTAGTCATGTCCTTATAAACTGCCAAATTACACTTTAATTGAACTCAAAGTGTTTCTAAAGATTTATAGGTTGCATGATCCCTTATGTCATCTCACTTCTCCTAGAACTTGATAAACTCTTATTCCATATTTTATATTTAGGAAACTATATTGCATCTAAGTAGAACCCTAATATGTGGGCCAAAATTACCAACATATAGTTTTTTTGTTATGTCGTATAATTCATATGTTATGTCAACATATGTCTTGTGGTATTTGTTATTTTCACATGGCATTGTGAATTTTTCCTCTTTCTGTGACATTGCATATGATGTTTTCATCATAGTCCCATGTTTATATGGTATCAAAAAATGTGCCTTTATCTTCATATATTATTTAATGGTGATTTGGTTCATATTCCTTGGTTAAAAAATAGTCTTATTCATTCATTGATTCTTTATGGGATATGGTATTTGCATGTTCCTAGTCAATTATTATTAAGTATAATAGTTTATGAAATCTTATTTGAGGTGTATCATTTAACCATACTTATATATCCTCTTCATTATAAAATTCAAATTCACAATTTTCTAATTTAATTTAACCTCCTTCATTAGGTTTAAAATATTTGTCAAAGTGGGTTATTTTCTCAATAGTATAAATCCCTTATAGTGGCTTGAAATATTTGTTTTCATCATTATTTTCCCATATTTCATTGGTCCAAGTGGAATTCATTCATATTTATAATGGGACATGGGCCATGATGTCATTCCCTTCCAAATTTATCTCTTCATATTCACCTTTTATAATACCATTGCAATCCACAAACCACACTAGTGATAAAATTTTGGAATATGATGGATTTTTAAAAAAGCTTTCCATTACCTCAAAATCTATTTTTTTTGTTTTTCCCATAAAATTCAATTATAACCAATTTCTAAAGTTTGATTGGTGATTTTAAGCTTCTTGTAGAACATTTAATGTCCAAGTAGTGTAATTATAAGACCCTTATTACATTCTAGGTGTAAACAAGGATTACGTAGAAGGGAAGTTAGTATAGTGTTAGTTCAATAAAACCAAATCAAAATAACACAATAAAAACTTAACATCTCTCTCATAGACACTAGGGAGATCATAGGTAATAATAATAAAATGAAAACACAATTAGAAAACAAAGGAAATCATCCTTATTCCTTCCTTGTAGATCCAAAAATGACTTGTTGAAGTGGATTACTTGGATTAATACATCAATAAAACTTTACCAATGAAGTTTCATTTGATCCACCTTTCGTTGGAACCTTGGCTTGGCTGGTTAGCTTATGAATTTATCATGGTAACTCTACTTGAAACTTTTCTTTGCATCTATTTGAGCATTATAACTTTGGCTTTTCCGAGCTTGTTGATCAATAGGAAGGGCCTTGTACTTATAGCCTCCAAAGTTAACTCTCACCCAAGGTAGGTTAAGGTTGATTTTAAACATGGAATGATATCAAACTAACCCTAGGTAAGTTGACTAGTTGAGTTTAAAAGGTAATAGGCATGGCTCTCAAATTAGATATTTTTATAAATTTGTGATAACTTGACAACTCATGAAAGCAATGATGAAGAAGCTTAATATTTTGAATTTTTGAATTTCCATTTTTAAATATTCATTAATTTAAAATGTATAATTTATCTAGGCAATTAATCTAGTATAATTAGTTGATCCATTTTGATTAGCATTTTAGCTCTTTTAAGAATAGTTCAAGTGCCCTACTTAATGGGTTTATAGGCCAAACTGCTAGTTATTTGGTCGCAAGGTGACTGAGGATGAATCTGTGAGAGGTTATTATTTCATAAGGTATAATATCCCAAATAGGTATTCCTCAACATGATTCTAAGCATTAATAAATGATGTGTGACTGAATATGAGATGTTTAGTGATTCTTAGGCTTAATTTTCAATGTTTGGTAGAAATCAGTCTAAAGTCTGGTTATAAGCCAATTGTGGATGGAATGGGGTATATATAGTTTTCCCATATTTGAGAAGGTGTTTCAAGCTATAGGAATAGTAAATTATTCTCAAATAATGAAAAAATATTTAAGAAGGAAAGAAGATAATGATTAAAAAACAAGCTCTAAATAATGTTTGAGAAGCCTATAATGATGCCCCTCAAAGGAGTGGCCGACACATATGATTGATGGATGGTCCATTGAAAATAATAAATAAAAAGAAATAATTTAACCTATGGGTGATATTAATCCAATTGAGATAATTATTTCATGCATTTATTTAAAATTATTGATTTTTTCAAAGGTAGTTATAATCAGTCATAAAGTTGAGGCACTGATTTGCCTAAAGGTAGTTATACTCAGTGGCATACTCAAATGCCCCTGTAAGGTGGATGAATTAAAATAATTATTTGCCTATAGGTGGTTATACTAATTAATATTAATTATATTAAATAATTATTTTTTATTGTGTCCCAGTAGGGAATATTTGAAAGCATAACTCAAGGATATAACATATCATACAAATTAAAGATGAGTGAATGCAAACGTAGCTGTGATGGTCTAATGACTGAAGAATCCACAAATAACCAGACACATGAGGATGTTAAAAGTGATGAAATATATGATGTTAATAAATAAGGTGGTTGATATGACCTATGATATGTCATGTATCCAAGTGCTACCTACATAGTCTAAATAGACATCAGGCCAATGTACTTCACCTAGAAGTGGGAGAAAATGGAATGAAGAATAGAATATAATAATAAAAACTTATCAATGTGAATGATTCAATCATACCACAAATGTGGAGATGTTCATCCTTACTAGCATTGATATATCTAGAATGGTCAATGGGTTGATTTGATCAAGGAGGGTGGGGGATTTACCTCAGTGAACAAGGAGAAGTTTTTGAAGTGCCATTACTTGTAAAATTTTCGAAGCTAATTTTTTTGTATCATGTGAAAATATGCATCATGATATAAAACACCATGATGAACTATCCATAATTTGCATTAGTACTTACTCTCAATCCAATAAATAATTGAAAACAATGCACCAATGATAAAAACCATGATGATAATGTTGACACATGAATATGGATAGACTCAAGAATAATGCATAAATAATAACCTAATAAATGCATATAGACTGATTCAAGGAAAAATAATGAAATCAAATATATAGGAAAATAAATAAACAACTAAGCAAATAAAAATACATAAATCTTGAAATCAAAAGCAACAAAAAACATCTTATCTTTAACTAAGTCAATATCTACATATGGAGGCTCAATGGAATAATAAATAGGTGGTACCACTAAGAAATGATACATGTAAAGGGAAGGTCACACCCCTAATGGTGGTGGTATGTATTTTAACTAACAATGGATTTACACTAGTAAGGTAGAATTAGGATGAATGACTAGGTTTAAATAAGACACATGTTTTTTTGATTTTGAGGCTTTATATCTCTCTAGGAGATAGTAAGCTAGTTTTCTAATTTTTAGGATTTCTTAGATATTTTACAAATGTTTTTGAAATTTTTGAATCATCTCAACTTGATTGATAATTATGAATTAAAAAATGGTCCAACTCCCAAAATATGAAGAACACGTCTTAGTTTACTCGTAAAATGGCAAGAGTGTTCAACTTAAAAATGATCATAAAATGATGAGAGCATGGATAAGGGGTGACTAAGATGACCTAAACATAAATTTAGTAATGCCTAAATAGTCCCATTAGGACGTCAAGTCACTGTAGTTCCACCTTAAAATAAAGGATTCAACTAGGTAACAACAAGTTCTCAAATTAGGAAAATGGCACAATTAGGTAATAGGACTAGCAAGGTGAGGCGATATTGTATGATAAAGGTGTTACCCCTAATTTTTCCATAGGTGGTTATAATTAAAAAATAAAAACATAGGTCAATGATATTAATTTTCCCAAAGGAAATTATAATTAGTAGCATGGATTGGGACACTAATTTTCTCAAAGGTGGTTAGAATCAGTAGTACTCATAATGAAATGGAAGAACAAATGAAGGATGCACCTACCAAAATATTGTCATACTATTCTCAGATAATGCCTTTTTATATAATACTAAATCAACTACTGAAACTTGGTCTAAATCCCCTTTTTTGAAGGGTTCCAAAAAACTAATGGATCCAAACCAAGGTCAAAAGGGTTGGGTGGGTGGGTGTGTGGGAGAGGGCATAAAAAAAAATTATGCAATAAGGAAGGTATGGTAGAAAAATATACATTATGATATAAGGAAGGTGATGTTTTATGATAAAATGGGTAGAATGATAATAGGGATGCTCCCAAGTGATAAGGTAAGGTAAATGGTAGGGTATGAAATAATGGAAAGGTGAATGGTAAATGAAAATGGCAAGGTCAATGGAAAGGCAAAGATATGGTTTATTTGTTCCATCGATGTGGAGATGCATGTCTTGATCAGTGTATGATACAACTAGAATAGTCAAATGTTTAAATTTTTAGCCCATGCCTCTTATAAATAATTTATCTAACAAGAACCTATTGCTGATTTATACTCTAATAACGTTTTTGTGCTCTTTTTTGGTCATTAATTTTGTTTCCTTAAAACATCAAGACAAGATGTCTTCATAGCCACTATAAAAGAAAGTATAGCCAGGTAAATAATGATAAATAGTGGATAAAATTTTTGATTTGGAAATGGAGAAATGAAACATAATGGAATGTATAATGGTTGGTACACAAATGAATATTGGGTTTTTTAGGCACACACAATGTTTTTTATTCTAGATTTGACATAAATTTGGTTATGTTAGGGCCGAAGACTTATGAATATGCTCTCGATAGGACCACCAAATTTTTTTTTATTTGAGCTTGAAAGTAGCTAGCATTTGATTATGTTATAAAATGGAGTTGTTATTGATGTTATCTATAATAATGTCTTCATCAAGCAATGAATAACTATTATGCTCAGTTATTATCACCTTGAAGAGGTTTTCAACAATGAATTTATCTTGATTGTCCCAAAGCACCTTTAAAAAGGTTTCACTAAGAAATGTTGACTTTTGAATTTGATTGCTTTATAGTGCCTTAAAAAAAATTTCACTAAAAGGTGTTGAGTTTAGAATTTGATTGTTCCCTGTCCATTTTTAAAATTTTCACTATGAGATTGTTCTTCTTCTACATTAGTGTGGTCTTGGTCCCCTAATATTCTTTAACTGATATGTCACCATGGATGCAGTTTAGCAAATTATGATTCTATCAATCCCAATCGACACTAATGGGAGGTGAAATTTCAATATAAAGGCTATGTTGGGTGGTTTTAATGGCATGTGGAATGGTAATGGAATTGGAAGAGGCAACACCATCCTTGTATAGGATATTATGATAACTTGTGTCAATGTTGAAGTAATCATCCACAACAATAGTAGAAGGATCACAAATGATTTAAATTTATCTACAAGGCATGTGTAACCAACATTGTAACAATCATGAATTTATCTTAATTTTAAAGCCAAGTCTAACTCAAAAGAATTTGAATCTAATGTTAATACTGATGTTAATTCTACTTATCGTACTAAATCTAATATCAATTCAAGAATATAACCTAACTTAAATATTTATTTTTCATTTGGTGTGTATGTTGCTATAATGATGTATTATTGAATGTTTGGTATTGGAAAAGTAATGACTTATGATGGAATAATGGCATATTCAAAAATAGATTCATATAATAAGGGTTCAACATAGACTGGCTCATGTAGGTGAAGCCTCTCAAAGAGAGGAAACAACTCATAAAGTGACTCCATAGAGGCTGGCTTGTCAAAGTGAGACTCTTCAACAAGTGGAAAAAGGTCAAGAGACAACTCCATAGAGATTTGCTTGTCAAAGGGAGGATTTTTCAAAATAGGAAAATGATTGAGATAATAATTTTCCCAAAGGTGATTATAATCATTAAGAAGTGACTCAACAAAGATTAGATTATCAAAGTGAGACCCCCAAACCAAAGGGAAAGGATCGAAAGGTGACTCTTCATAGGTTGACTCATAAAAAATAGGTGTTTCAACAAAAACATCATGGATTGGTTGGTTCTCTCAACCTTGGTTTATAATTGGTTTTAAAATATTAGTTTTGAACACATCTTGGTCTTCGAATGATGGCTCTTGGGCAGGTACTGATTAGATTTTTTGTGGCTCAACAATCAGCACATATTTTATAAAGTGGGGGATGGTTGAAATTGGATGAACAATGATATATAATTGGATAGTTATTTATTTTTAAATAGGCTCATCTAAGATGGGCTTAGCTAAGACTAGTTTTTGGTCTAGGATGGTAACTATGACCCATCTAGTCATAATTATATAACCTTGTTGGGATAATGAGATACCAAATTTGGAAGGGAATGGAATGGTAAGGAAAGTACACTACAAATATTAGTTGATAACATAGGCCAAAGGATGAGGTCCTAAAATTCTAATGGATGTTTATTACAAAGATTAGTTACTAATGCAAGTTAAAGGATGAGGTCCTAGAATGATAATGGAAGGGTGTTACAAAGCTTGGTTTCTAGTACAAGCCAAAAAAACAAAGTCTTGGTATGGTAATCCTTATATGATATGGATTTTTATTTCTCACACAAACCAAAGGAGGATCAATGGTATAGGTATGGGATCAGGTACTGTTATCATTAAAAGGGAAAATTTGATACTCAAACTAGGCAGTCAGATTAAAACATAATATTGACCTTTGGTAAATTACATTAGACTTTTAGGCACATATAATATGGACCACTTCCCAAATTTAGGCACAAAGATTGCTAAAGCAAATAGGGAATTAGTCCAAGTTGCACAATCCAAAAGTGAGAGGTAAATGTCTAATCCAAAATTATGTGAGGCAAAGGCATAAACAAAGGAATGTTTGAATCTAAACTTATCAAGACCAATATTTAACTTGATTTAAAAATATTGGTTCTTAAATGGACAATAAGCTATACCAAAATGGATAGCATAATGATATTATTCATAGACTAAAAAGGCACACGTGGTTTTGAAATTGTAATTAGATAGAAGGAAACAAGTCTTTGAAATAAGGTGAGCAATGTAATGACATTATCTTAATATAAAGGTATGATAATTAGTTTGTTTCAAAAACTCTAAGGCACAATACTTAGAATTAAATGGTCATTTGTAACTATGCCCCTTTCAAACAAGTGAAACACACACATAAAAGTTTTGACAAAATGACTAAGGCAAAGTGTGGCATCAAATAGACATCATAACACCCCTCAAAAGGGTGATGTACAAACATGAATTTTTTTGGATGTGGTTTGACAAAAAAAATTGACTC
The DNA here is from genome assembly GCA_037957365.1 of Torreya grandis. NCBI lineage: Eukaryota > Viridiplantae > Streptophyta > Pinopsida > Cupressales > Taxaceae > Torreya > Torreya grandis. The sequence continues at coordinate 226,026 of JARHVA010001985.1, forward strand.
AAGACAATGCAGGTTAGAAGGGAAAACAACAAAAACACCTAAGCATAATGTCTCATTCCTAAAAACTAACAAGGTGTCTTCATACTGTCAAATTTCATCTATATACTTACTCTTGATAAAAAATTATGATGTTAATCTAGAAATTAAAATGCACATGAGAAGTAAAGTTTTAAGCCCCCTATTTTCTCAAGAGTTCATATGGTGACATGTAACTTTGGGATACTCACCTTGCATTGATAGTATATTTGTGGCAAGTGAAGCTTTCTAAAAACTATCAATTCTCATACATTATAAATGGTCCCATGTGTGTGGTTAATACTAGGTCACAATAAATCATTTAGATCCATGTTAACTATCTTGTTTTTAAAATGTCTTATCATTTTCACAACCACTACATCCATCAATTTCTTTGTGTAGTGAGATGTCTGAGTTAAACTACATTCCTAGGCAATCTCTTACTAATAGAGCCTACCTAACCACTCAAACAAGCATTATAATAAGTTGACCTAAATTTGTATACCCCTACCATGGAGTGGGGTTGAATTAATTCCAAGAGATGAATTCATGGGTCAACACTTCCCTAGAGAACCAATGGGAAGGTGATGAACTCCTATCCACAAGCCAAAATGCATGAAAGTAAAAAATATGGAAGGACTTTAGGGTCATTTTGGGGTCACCCACATAACAAATTTTTGGGAGGGACTTAGAAACTTTCCCTTCATATTTTTGTACAAAAGTGACAAATTCAATAAGTGAGCAATTTTATCATCCAAGTTCCCTAAAGGGGATGGGGGAGGGCATACACGTAACACTCATCTTACAGAACAAACACTCAACAACAACCATAAAAATGGAAACTCTTATGAGTATTTTAACTAAAGTTTGAGTTCATTTTTATAGGACCAAATAAAATATGTCATGAAGTTTATCCCCTTGTCATTGTTTTGAAAATTTTTGACAAAAAAAAAATAACTAAGAAAAATATTTTAAAACACCAAATTTAAATGTGAGTTTTGAAACTTAGAGTTTTTAAAACCATCTTTTATTGGTCTTTGGATCCTTAAAAATATGTTAGGGGGTCCTTGTGCTTAGAAGCAAAAAGAAAGTGAGAAAATGACTTTTGAGATTTAGCTCTCAGGTTTCAAATTTTCTTCACACAATGTAAAATCATAGAAACACAAAGTGATACCACAAATTTTCATTCAAAACCATAACTAATTAGTAAAAAATTGAAACTACCTATTGTTGACGCTAGAAAGTGCACCCAGCAGCAGGAAAGCAGATTCCTACCCTCTCCCTGCAACATGGAAACCCCTCTCTCGCCTGTGGGACGGCGAAGCAGGAGAGGAGAGTTTCTAGATATGGGCTAGTTCCCTCTGATGTATCTTGTTTGTTTTAGGTAACGCAAAATATAGGTATATAGGTATATACTGGGGGGGATGAAAAGAGAGAGAGAAAAGCATGAAAACAAACAGCCTACTCTAAAAGAGGTGATACACCAAAAATAGGAGTGACCTTCCAGATCCACTCTCAGAATCAGGGGAAATGCAAGTATACTCTACACTAAAACTTGGTAGAAAAGATCAGGTTGCTGGGATGACAGGGAGGTTTTAGTGAAAGATATAGGAAATAGGGACTTACCAAGATGCTGTGGAATGCATACTGTAAGTGACCTCCTTTGTTTCTGCACCCTAGATGGAACTCTTCACCTGTAAGCTGCAAATTGACATTCTGTAGATAGCTGATACATTAGTATTTAAAACCTGTGAGAGCATTTAAAAGGAAATGACTGAACATAGATTAAACATACAGAACATACACAGAGTATCCATCCAAGAAAGAGGTAAAAACTATATTTTTATTGATTCAGGTGGAGAAAATGCAGAGCAGTGCTCTTTATAAAAGTCAGGAAGATCTCTAGAAAATGACTAAGTCCCTGTATTTATAGTAGAAGAGCCAAGAGAAGTTTCATTGGAAAGCGTGAAAAACACTATTGATGACATCACAAGTCTGCCAAGACCATGCTTGTTGCCTCATTTTGTGTGCTGGTCTTCTCCTCCAGTGGCTGGGCAGGTTTTTTCTTGTGCATTGCAGGTGAATTTTGCCGCCCTTGTAGTGGGCAGCGATTTTGCCGCCCTTTGCATGAACTTCATGTAGGATTCTCTGCCGATGTCGGCTGATAAGTTGCCAACGACGGTAGTCTTGCCAACGTCGGTTCTTGTAAGCTACCGACATCGGCAGTATTGTGCTGTGGGCAGCAATTTTGCTGCCTTCTGCATGTGGGTGGCCCTTTCTCCTTCCTCGCCATGGGGCGGGGTTTTTATTTTCGCCACCCGAGGGTGGGGTTTTCATTTTTGCCACCTGAGGGTGGGGCTTTTCATTTTGCCACCTGAGGGCGGGGTTTTTCATTTTGTCGCCTGCTGTTGTGTTGCCGACATTGGCGGTTCTGCCGATGTCGGTCTTTGTAAGGTGCCGACGACGGCAGTATTGCCAACGCCGGCCGATGTCTTTCTTTTTCTTTGTGTTGTGGGTGGTGAATTTGCCGCCCTCTGCATGTTTTTAGGTGGGCTCATTTTACCCACCCTTGTAGTGGGCGGTGAATTTGCTGCCCTCTGCATTTTTTCTGCCCTCTTTTTTGCCTAAGTGTTGAACACTCCATTTTCTTCTCTTCTCTCGTGGACGTTTGAAGACTCTCCCTTTCGCTGCCTTTCATGACCAATGCTCTGCAATGGCACTATCAAAACTTGAAGGTGGACCCTGCAACCCAAAATGACTGGCCTATAAAGCAGGTGTAGGAGGTGACTGGAATTTTGCCTGAGGGGCAAAATTGGGTCAACAAATTGGTGACTCATAGGGGAAGCGTGCCTGCTATGCTTAGAACCCAGTTGCCTTGCATATCCATTGGGTGCGGAGTCGGATGGTGACTTTGAAGCGAGTTCACAACAGCTTTGATAATCCCAGAATCAAAATACACAGAATTTACCCCCAAATAAAGGGAAACACACAAAGCTAAAAACAATTACTTGTGAAACTGCACTTAGGGAAAACAGGGAAACAATTGAAAGAAAACTATTATATACAGCTAACCAGGAATGTTTGTATCCCTCCTAGATCAAAAGGAAAATTTCTTAAGTCCCCTTCCTAGTGAAGAGACTTATCGTGACAGGCAAGTAGCTGAAAGAAAATGAGGTTTGGTGACTTGCCCTTCCTACCTGTCACCTGAGTTGGCTGGAAACCGAGGGGATATTCAAACATGCCTCTGATATATATGTACTCTAATTGTTTCGAGAGGCCTATTGGATGCTGGTCCTTCAAATTGGTGCCCCTCACCAAGAAATCAATTGCTGCCGGTTTATCACCGTAAGCCTTCTGATCTGCATAATTCTTCTGCAATGTATCATGGTCTGATTTGTTTCCCTCTACTTCACTGAAAACTCTGTCAGACTCATCCTCTGCTTCTTTGTGGTCTTCTTGAAGAAAGTTGACTGTGGTGATGTCTAAAAGGGGCTCACAAAATGATTGCACATCCCACAAGACTTCACTTTCTTGTCTAAAGCTCAGTACTTCAAGGCATTCCTCCAAGAAGATGGACCTCTCCTTTTCCTCTTTGCTGATCAGGTTTTCTAGATTTTCAAAAACATTCTCCTGATCTTCCTCTTTTTCAGGCTCTTCAATGTAGTCATCCTCATCAATACAGCAAGAAAGTTCATCAAACTGAGGGGAAGAGAGCTTACCACGCATTTGTTCCTCTTTGAATTGCTGGAACATCTACATATACGCAAGGCCTGCATCTTCTCTACTACTGATAAGGTCTTCACAAAGAGTGTCAATGATGATTTCTTTTTCATTGTCGCTCATAACAACCTCCTGAAGGACTGTAGATTGGATCTTTTGTTCCTCCCCTACCTCTTGCAAAATGGGTTCTTCCTCGAGAAGGGGTGAATTGGAGAAAACATGTGGGAGAGGGGCCAGCCCTTGAGCTAGAATCAGATGATTCTCCTCTCTCCACTTAATCAATACATCATCTATATCAGGCACGGCCTGATAACTCTCTTGGAAATGTGTAGGTGGGGTGTGTTCAGGCATGGAATACGCTATTTGGTCTGAACCGTCCACCACACATTGGCTGAGGAATTTCTTTTTAGACTCCAACTCTGTAATTTTCCTACTCAGATCTTCTTGGAAAAGCTTTTCCTAGAGGCTACCAGCATCATCATAGGTAGGCACAACTTCAGCTTCTTCAAGGTTTTGAGAAAAACCTTGTTTTTCTTCTTCCTCTTTGCCGCCCCATGATTCCACCGTCTTCCCCTAATTCAGGATCCCTAAATTTGAATCTTGCTCCTGTGAATAGGGAGCAACTTTATTTTCCACAAGGGCCTGAGGCTCTTTCGCAAGGTCTGAAAAATTTGACTCTCTTTCAAGGAGTAGCTTCATCCTAGCCTCTAAGTTTTCAATCTGTCTGGCTAGGTTTTCCTAGAAGAGTCTTTCTTGGAGGTGGCTAGCATGATCCTCTTCAAAGCTCTGAGCTGGGCCTTGGCATTCCTTCCTCCAACTCTGAATTTGCACATCATGCTGGAAAACTTGGGGAGGCTGAGGAATGCAAGGAAAACACTGTTGACACGTTGGAGGAGCCTCTAGAAGAGGGACGTGCTGGCTAGTGGTACTTTTCTCAACAAAAGATTCCTGATCTGAGGAGTTGAAAAGATTGATCTCCATGGGAGGTTGCTCTGATGCCCTTTGGTGTTGGAAGGCCAGGTGTACGGGATTGGGAGCAGCAGTATTTGATGAGTTGGAGTGAGCAAGTGCAATTTGATAAAATGGATTTGGTGCAAAAGAGGGGGTTTTCTTTAGGTTAGGAGGGGGTACGCAAGGCTGGTTGCCTTGAATAGATGGATTTCTCCATTTTCTTACCTCCTTCTTCATGGACTGTACGGCTTGTGCTTGCCTAAACAAGCACTCCTCTTTATACATCAGCTCCTGCTGATACTTGTGTTGCTCTTCCAATCTATCGATTTCTTTTGTCTGCTTCTCAAATTCCAATGCCACTTCCCTTATAGTTGCAAGGCAATTGGGAGAGCTAGTTGAGGGGATTCCATAAATATTTTGAGCCTGGTCGATATTATATGAAGGAGAACAAAATCCATGATTTGGTGCAAAATAAGTATACATACAAGAAATAGATGATTTTTGGTGGCACCAGGCTGCTTAACTAGCAGATTTACTCGGAGTCGCCAGATGCTGAAGAAACTTGATTGTTGTAACAGGACCAGCATCAGCCCTAAAACTTTACTGCGTTATCAAACTAAAGGTCCCACCGGGCGTGCCAAAACTATTGACGCGCACGGTGTTGTATTGGTGGTTCCTCTACTTTAACAGGATCAGTGAGTAACCCTGCAACTTTTTTGATTAAAAACTTGGAGTCCCACCAGGCATGCCAAAACTATTGATGCTAGAAAGTGCACCCAGTAGCAGGAAAGCAGATTCCTTCCCTCTCCCCGCAACATGGAAACCCCTCTCTCACATGTGGGATGGCAAAGCAGGAGAGGAGAGTCTCTAGATATGGGCTAGTTCCCTCTGATGTATCTTGTTTGTTTTAGGTAACGCAAAATATAGGTATATAGGTATATACTGGGGGGGATGAAAAGAGAGAGAGAAAAGCATGAAAACAAACAGCCTACTCTAAAAGATGTGATACACCAAAAATAGGAGTGACCTTCCAGATCCACTCTCAGAATCAGGGGAAATGCAAGTATACTCTACACTGAAACTTGGTATAAAAGATCAAGTCGCTGGGATGACAGGGAGGTTTTAGTGAAAGATATAGGAAATAGGGACTCACCAAGATGCTGTGGAATGCATACTGTAAGTGACCTCCTTTGTTTCTGCACCCTAGATGGAACTCTTCACCTGTAAGCTGCAAACTAACATTCTGTAGATAGCTGATAGATTAGTATTTAAAACCTGTGAGAGCATTTAAAAGGAAATGACTGAACACAGATTAAACATACAGAACATACATAGAGTATCCATCCAAGAAAGAGGTAAAAACTGTATTTTTATTGATTCAGGTGGGGAAAATGCAGAGCAGTGCTCTTTACAAAAGTCAGGAAGATCTCTGGAAAATGACTAAGTCCCTATATTTATAGCAGAAGAGCCAAGAGAAGTTTCATTGGAAAGTGTGAAAAACACTATTGATGACATCACAAGTCTGCCAAGACCATGCTTGTTGCCTCATTTTACGTGCTGGTCTTTTCCTCCAGCGGCTGGGTGGGTTTTTTCTTGTGCACTGCAGGTGAATTTTGCCGCCCTTGTAGTGGGCAGCGATTTTTCTGCCCTTTGCATGAACTTCATGTAGGATTCTCTGCCGACGTCAGCCGATAAGCTACCGACGGCGGCAGTCTTGCCGACGTCGGTTCTTGTAAGCTACCAACATCGGCAGTATTGTGCTGTGGGCGGCCCTTTCTCCTTCCCTGCCATGGGGCAGGGTTTTCATTTTTGCCGCCTGAGGGTGGGACTTTTCATTTTGCCACCTGAGGGTGGGGTTTTTCATTTTGCCGCCTGATGTTGTGCTGCCGACATCGGCGGTTCTGCCGACGTCAGTCTCTGTAAGGTGCCGACTACGGCAGTATTGCCGACGTCGGCTGACGTCTTTCTTTTTCTTTATGTTGTGGGTAGCGAATTTACCGCCCTCTACATGTTTGTAGGTGGGCTCATTTTACCCGCCCTTATAGTGGGCGGCGAATTTGCTGCACTCTGCATTTTTTCTGCCCTCTTTTTTGCCTAAGTGTTGAACACTCCATTTTCTTCTCTTCTCTCATGGACATTTGAAGACTCTCCCTTTCGCTGCCTTTCATGACCAATGCTCTGCAACGGCACTGTCGAAACCTGAAGGTGGACCCTACAACCTGAAATGACTGGCCTGTAAAGCAGGTGTAGGAGGTGACCGAGATTTTGCCTGAGGGGCAAAATTGGGTCAACACCTATAAAATAGAGTGTTAGCACAAAATCACAACTCTTAAAGCAGTATCACATAAATTAAGACAATATCACCATTCTTAAGGAAAAATTGTAACTTATCTTGTAACAAAATGGTTAGTTTGAAATCATGACGATTAAGGCAATATCTTGACTTATCAAGTAAAATTGATACTTATCATGAAAAATCATAACTTATCATGCAAATTCCCTAATTATCATGTAAATCCACTACTTATCATGAAAAATCACAAATCTTCCTACAATGCAAAATGATTAGTTTAAAACTACAATAGTTAGGGTAATATCGTGACTACAAAATCATGATATTATGTAATATCATGATTCCTCAATGTAATACCATAATTACATAAATAAAAATTGTAATTACATAGAATGAAAATATGATTTCTTGCAGCATGTTTGTGAGCCTCCAATTTCCACTTTTTTAGATAACAAGTTTGGATTTTGACATGAAAATTGTTAAGATGTCCTAAAATGCCATAAAAATAAATTTTTGGGGTGTGTGTCCCACCATGAATGCCATCATGTGAACAAGGATTATGTAGAGGGTATGTTAGCATAATGTTAGTACAATAAAACCAAATCAAATTAACACACTAAATACTTAACACCTCTAGCCTAGTCACTAGGGAGAGCATAGGTAACAAGCATATAATGAAAACACAATTATAAAAAAAAGGAAATCATCCTTATATCTTCCTTGTAGATCCAAAAATATATTGCTAAAGTGGCTTGCTCAAATTTGTGCATCAATAAATTTTTACTAATAAAGCTCTCTTTGCACCTTGGTTTGGCTAGTTGGCTTATGAATTTGGCATGGTAACACTAATTGAAAGGTTTCTTTGTATCTATTTGAGTATTATAACTTTGGCTTGTGAGAGTTTTTTTATCAATAGGTATGACCTTGTATTTATAGCCTCCAAAGTTAATTCTCACCCAAGGTGAGTTAAGGTTGAGTTTAAACATGAAATGAGTTCAAACTAACCTTAGGTGAGTTGAGGTTGACTCTAGTTGAGTTAAAAAGGTGTCATGTAATTATGATTTTAAATTAATAGGCATGGATCTCAAATTAGATATTTGTATATATTTGTGAGAGATTGACAACTCATAAAGACAATGATGAAGAAGCTTGATATTTTCAATTTTTGAATTTCCATTTTTAAATATTAATTAATTATAAATGAATGATTTAGCTAAGAATTTAATCTAGTTTAATTAATTGATCCAATTTGATTAACATTTTAGCTCTTTTAAAAATTGTTCAAGTGCCCCGCTTAATGGGTCCATAGGTCAAACTTCCAGTTGTTAGGTCACAAGATGATTGATGATGATTCCATGAGAGGTTATTATTGTATATGATATAATACCATAAATAAGGATTCCTCAACATAATTTTAAGCATTAATGAATGATGTGTAACCAAATATGGGATGTTTAATGATTCCTAGGCTTAATTTGGAATGTTTGGTAGAAATTAGTCAGAAGTCTGATCGAAAGCTAGTTATGATCAAAATGGGGTGTCTACACTAGAAAATTAAATAATAATTATTTATTATTTATTAATATGGGTTAACAACCTCATGTAAATAAATAATAAAAAATAAGTTTTTTGTTACTTATCAGTAAAAATAATAATTGTTTATTTTATATCAGTGATTTTAAATGTTTTCAAGATGGTTGGACCCATTGGTTACAATGGTCACCTCCCTTTAAGTTTTTTATTTAAAATAAGGTTTACCCCTATTGTTCAGTCACATCTTGATGCATTTAAAATTACTCAAGTAATTAAGAGTTTTGTGAAGCCATTCTATGAAGAAGTGAGAAGGCAAAAGAATTTGTATTGGGAGCTATTATTGTTTCTCAATCATTGAATATCACTCATGGGATTTTTACCTATTGGAGGTTTTCCCACTTTAAATGCTTTTTTTATGTGTAAATTGATTTGTGTTTATTTCATTGTGTTTTTCTATCAATTACTCTTTGAGATCTTGTGTATTGGTTTATATATTTTGGCATGGTAACAAAGTCTGAGGGAGTATAATTGTTTAAGCATGCTAATTATCAAATTTAATTATATTCATTTGTCAAAGAATATTTTAATTGTCTTTTTAATCTAGTTTGGCCTGGTATGAGATAGAGAAAAGAAGAAGATTTTTTTATCATGAAGGTTGGCTTCTTAGATTTGTGATCTCCCATCCTTATAAAAACTAAGATCTATATTCAAAGCTATCATAAATTAATGTCTTAAACCAGAAATATACTTAGAATGCCATTAAAGTTGTAGTATAGCCTTGTACAACCTAATAAAATAATAAATTCTATAAAAAAATTAAGTTTTTTTACAATCTGAAAATCAATTTGTTAATGGCTAGGTCAGTATCATTTTGGCTTACAATATCTCTTGTAAAATCCCTGAAGCTACCATTTAAATATCTAAAAATTCTAATCAACCAAAGTGCCATTGTATGGCCTCCATGGACTGAAATTTAGTTAAAAAAAATAGATTTGTTGTTTCATTGTCTGTTTCTAGAGTTTATTGGTTGAATCTTTAATTTATAAGCCTATCTGAGCCTCTAAAAGAGAATCTAGAGTAGGAGAATAAAATTTTAATACTTTTAGCCACCATGAGTACCATAGTGTACCTTGAGTGGGTGAAATACCTATTTTATACATCAAAAATCAAGTTTTGAAGTTGTGGTTGGCATTCTCTAGTAATTTCAAGAGGAAAGACAAATTTTCATGTTGTTTAAAGGCTTATACATATTTATGTAGAGATCCAAAACTCCATCTAAGTGTCATTATTATTGGCACAACTACAGATACAATTATTATTTTTATTGATATAGGTTTGATATTTATGTAAAAAATACTTTATTTTGTAATTTTTAAATTTCCATGCAACCCTGGGCCCCATTATTGTTTAAATTATTTTTTACTAAAAGGGTAAATAGCTTTTTACATTTTTTAAAATATTTTTACATGCAGGGTAGATTTAATTATATATATATATATATATATATATATATATATATATATATATATTCAATTAAAAAAAAGATTTAAATATTATTTAATGCATGCAAAAGTTGAATAAAAGTTTCTAGAAGGGTTGGTGTTAATAATTTTGCTAAAAACTTACAAATAGGGTAGTTGTGTATTCAAAACCGCTAAAATAAAAATTTTGACTTATTTTTGAATTTGGGTAAATTAAATTAATTTTAATTTCATTATTGGTTTGTGTTCCAAGTTTCATGTGTTTAAAACCCTAGTTAAGTTGTTGACCTTATTTTAATATTTAACCTAGTCAAAATCTCGATAAGCATAGTCGTGTAACTAGTTGATCCCTAGATTTTGGTACCTTCCAGAGACATTTATGTGGTTAATTTTATGTTTTAAAACCTTATACTATTAAATTTATAAATTTTTAATAAGTGTCTAGGTGGTTATTTTTAGTGTGACTCCTTCAACACCTATTTTAGTACAACTCTATTTCATTTTATTTGCATTGTTTGGAATCTAAATAATGAAATTAATCATAGTTGCATGTATAATTCTCTTTATTTTGGAAAATAGTCTGAAAAAATCTTTAAAAAAGGTTAATTTATTAAATTATTCTTACATTAGTGTATTTTTGTGACCCTTGCTACACCTTATTTTATCATAATTTTTTTACTATATCTAGCATTAAATTGAACAATAATTATGTGTTTTCACTTTAAATTTGTTTTAATATTAAATAAAGTTAAAATTCACACTAAAAATATTATTTTTAAGTATTTTATTAATATCTTGTTTAAAGGGAAGTTATGGCTTCACCTCATTTTTCCTTAGATAATCTCAAATGCTTAATAGAAATAAATATAATATATGAAAAACTCATGTTAAAGCAGAATTTATGGCCTAAAATTTTTGGAATATATTGTTGGAACTAAAAATTACCCTTTTGGATGACATGTGACCCCTGAGCTTACCATTGCATTTGAATAAAATCTTAAGAAACCATGTCTATTATATTGTGGAGTTTTAAGGATGAATTCCTTCTCCACATTGGTAATCAAGAGTCTCCTAGTGATGCTTAGAAACTCATTTAATCCATGCATGAGGGCACTCACCTCTCAAAAATTACTAAGTTAAAATTTAAATTACTAACTACGCCTATGAAAGGTGATGAAAAGGTTATGAATTTTCTTTGCTAAAATTAAGAACATTAAAGCTCAATTAGATGGTTGTAGTTATAATTTTATTCAATATCAATTACTTTATTTTATTATTCAACTTAACATTCATGAAAAAAATTCAATTTCATTTCTATTCTAAATTATAAGTATCAAACTAAGTAAGATATCCTTGTTCTTACCACTTTGTCTGCGCTCCTAATTCAAGAAGAGTAAGTTATGACTAATTTTGTTTCTAAAGAGAATACCATTCAGGAACTTCTTGCCTTAAATACTATTTATGATAACAATAAGAACTAGAAATATAACTTAATTCTATTTTTTGCTCAAATAAGAATAATAAATATGCTAATAAGAATCATAACCTTGAATTTAATAAGAATTACAATCTGTGTGGTAAATTTGGTCATAGAAGGGAAACTTGTTATAAAAACAAATATTGAGTTAACAATAAATCTTATAAATATAACAAAGTGAATAAATCTAATTAAAACAAATATAAGAATTAAAACCCTAATCAGGATAATAATTAGGATCATAATGTTACTATTTTATAGGCTACTTTATTTGCTTCAAATAAAAATGAATGGATTTTAGATAGCAGTTCATCTCACCATATGAATTTCTTATCTAATATTTTGTGTGATTCTAGAGATATATCTATAAATATTTACTTAGGAGATAATTCATTTTTAGAATAAACTAAGCAAGGAAAGACAAAAAATTAAATGTTGTTATTAATGATGTTATCTATATACCAAAGCCTAAAAAGAACTTGTTATCTTGTTCACAACTTGCTAATGATAATTTCATTATAACATTACTTAAAGATATATGGTCCATTAGAAACCAATCTAGGTCTCTAATTATTGAAGGGGTTTAAAATAATGATTTATACATTTTCTCTCCTTCTTCTGCATGTTTTATGTCATTGCATAGTAAGAATAAACTTCAATTATGGCACAAAAGATTAGGACATATTAATTTTATAAGTTTACATGATATGTATGCAAATATATTGTTATTGTATTTCCTTATATCCCCTCTCATTATAAAACTTGTGAGGGTTGATTATGTAGTAAGCAACATACTAACCCCTTTCACAAGAATCATAATGTGAATTCTTCACATCCTCTAGAATTGATTCATAGTGATGTTGTAAGACCTCTTGATTTTGTATATCTTAATGGTTATTTGTATACTATAAATTTTATTTATTATTACATTGGAATTATTTGGTCATATTTCATTAAAATAAATCTGATATGTTGCCTAAATTCAAGGAATTTAAAGTTGTTATTGAAAATACATCTAACTTTTTTTTATAAAGAGATTAAGAACTGATAATGGTGTTAAATATATTAGTAAAGAGTGTGATTATTTTTACATTATTTATGAAATTAAAATGAAATTAATGACTCCCTATTCCCCTTATCAAGATGGTATTATTGTAAGGAAAAATTACACCATTATTGAGATGGCTAAAACAATATTACATTCTACAAATATTTCTCCTCGTTTTTATGGTCCAAAGCCATGAATAATGTTTTACATAGTATGAATAAAATCCATGCTTAATATTTTTATTTTTATACATAAAAATACATGTATTCTCATGATATTTTATTTTCTTTGATAAAACTATTTTGTTTCTACTTTAGAGATACTAACTATATTGATAGTGTCTCATATACATTGTATTTGTTAGTAAATTTATTTAGTTTGATGTTTGAAAACATACTTATTACAAATATATTGTAATAAATATATTTTTATTAGATGATAATTCAAATAAAATATATAGATATTATAATTATTTCAATTCATATGATTTGTCATTGAAATACATTATATGCATAACATCATGGTTAATTTGAAAAGATGATCATGTTTAGTTATTGCATTTGGTGAGAAGATCATGATCAATAAGTTTAGATATTTTGTGTTTTGATTATTATTTTTTTTAATTTTATTAGTGGGTCAATTCCATGTTAATATGATTAAATACTCTCATTTGATTGTTTTATTATTTTATTGTTTGTTCTAACATTTTTATACGCTTCATTTGGTAATAAAATATGTTATGAAGTGCAACATGTAAATTGAATTTGTATTATTAAATCTTCATCAATTACTTTATTGAGAATTATATTCATACATATCAAAAATAATTTGTTTCATACTCATGTCTATTTTATTGGATGGTTACATATGCTAAAATTATCCATATTTAATATATGAAAGGTTATACCTCAATCTTTTATTTAAGCATATTAAACTTATAAAGTTTTGATAACACTTAAATTATAAAATGAGTTATTAATAATAATATATCTAATGTCTGGATTAACTTAGTATCATATTATTAGTAAATTATAGTATGCACATCACATGGAAGTTGGGAGTGCTCATCTTGTCATTATTGTTGTCCCCCAAAAATATCATTCATTCTTAGGACAACATTTAAACTATTTTGGTCCAACAGACCAAAATCCTCTCTCCCCTTCTCAAAAATTGTTCTGGGCATTCAAATTATTCATTATTCAAGCTTTTTTAGATTTCTATACACTTTGTAAGCTTGAATCTACGGACTCTACAAGCTTAAATCTATGGACTCAGTTCTATAGACTTCATAGGAAGGAATCTATAGACTCATTTCTATGGACTTCATTAGTTCTATGAACTCATTTATATAGACTCTGTAGGCTTAAATCTATGAACTCTGTAGATATGTTTCTACAGACTCAACATGCTTGAAATTAGTAGGTTCAATAGGTTCAACAGGTTCAAAGGCTTCTAAAGGTGAGTTCAATCAAAAGAACAAGTTTCCAACACTTAGTCATCTTTAGGATTGGTTTAATGCCTTGGCTTGACTAAAAGAGTTCATCGGCAAGCTTCTATGCAGTGTTTGAATCATTGAACCATTTAACCTTGAACCATTTTGATTCAACAAGTTTAATGGGTTCAAAGGTTCAACATAATCAACAAGATTTAAGCACATTTGTCAAGGTTCATAGTTTAACCGCTTCAAGGTTCAACGGCTTCAAAACACTTATCAAAGAGAAGAAGGCTTGAACCATTCAACCACTTTGGTTCAAAAGGTTCAATGAGGTTTAATGGTTCAATAGGTTCACCAGGTTTAATGACCATATGGTTCAATGCATTTAGTTCAAGAGATAAAAAAAGACTTAGTCAAATAAAGAGATTAAACCGATTAAACCATTGAACCATTGAACCAAAGTTGGTTCCATCAGTCGGTTCAATCGGTAGGTTCAAGGGGCTGCCCCAAAGCCAAAGGAAAGAGTGCCCTTGCAAAGGGTAGTGAACCATGTTGAATGCCCTTGTGAAGGCAATGAACCAAGTCGAGTGCCCTTATGGAGGGCAGTGAACCAAGATGAGTTCCCTTATAGAGGGAAATGAGCAAAAGTGGATAAAGAGAATTCCTTTAAAAAAGTGAACCAAAGACAAACAACCCTTTTAGAGGGAAAGTGAGGAGTAGATGGACTATTGCAAAAGTCTGAAGAATATTTCTGGGCTTGAACAGTCCTTGCGGAGGGCACAGTTTTCTTTTAGGAAAAGAACATGGAAATATGACTAAGGCAAAATGATTAAGGCATTTCCTACAGACAAAATGTCTGAAGGAATTCCTTCAGACTTTTATCCAAAGAAATAAACCTGAAGCAAATAAAAAAGCCTGCCAAAAGAAAGCCTAATGGAAAGTAGAGGCAAAGCAAAGGAAGATTTTCTTTAGATAAATTGTCTAAAAGAATTCCTTCGGACTTTTTGTCTGAAAGAAAAGTCCACCAAAAAAGGAAAAACCTGTCGAGGAAATAAAAGCTTGAAGGCCACCTAAAAGATCCCAAAGGGTAGGTACCCTTGTGGGAGGCTCTCACCAGGGAAAGTGGACCATTTCTCAAGACCCTAAAGGGCAAGTTCCCTCTGAGAAAGATGAAACCTCAAGTTGTAGCAAAATGCACCATGTGTCCCTCATAAAGTTGTAGTGGAAGCTGCCACGTGTCCCTTATAAATTTGTAGCAAAAGATGCCAAGTGTCATCTTCTAAGACATAGTTTCTAATAATATTAAAAGCTATAGATAATGCCACATGTTCCATTATACCTCAATGAAATTCACCATGTGTCAACATCCATAGTTTCTTCCTTTTGTTTTGTAAGGACTGTGGTGGGCCCCGAGTGAGGTGCTAAGGTCAAGTAGAGCATGACAAGTGTCTATGTCTGTGTAGATCCAAAAGAGTCTTGAATGTTTCTAAAGTACTTCTATAAGATTAGCAGATGCTACCACGTGTCCTCACCTATTTCTCAGCAGATGTTGCCATGTGTCCTCACCTATTTCACAATGGAATGTGCCATGTGTCACTTATTAAAAGTAGTGAAAATCAGCCAAAGCAAACAAGAAAGACATGAAGGAAGTGCTAAGGAGGATGATAGGCCCGTAGCTATTAAATTTAGGGAAACCAAGTAGACACTGACTTTCAAACAATGATGGACCTGAACACATCAAATTTGTGATGGTGAAATAACTGTTGATCCTTACAGGCTTCAGCACAAACCCTATGAACAAATTTAGTGACTGGCCAAAGAGATATCCCAAGAGCTCAAATCACATAGATAAGGGAAAAATATATCTAGGAAAGGGGGAATGATGAATAAGGATAAAAAATATCCATGCATGGGATATGTTTCTAGAAGGAAAAGTAGTCTACCAGGTAGACATCAGAGAGTGAAAACATTTAATGGCGTGGCCAATTTTTTTACATTGAGTAGAGTGAATAGCTATGCACACATAAGGAAACACATCAAGTAGTCCATATTTAAAACTGATGCTCGATTCTAGCATAACCCATTGATAGAATTTAAAATGCATTAAAGGCATTGAATGCATCGTAACACATTTTTATGAAATAAAGTGCCCAAGTCTTTCTTGGAGCACTATAAATTGGACTCTCTCTTATTATTTTAAGGGATCTCTCTCAGTTATCAGAAATAAAACTCTACCCATATTGAAAGGCATTACTAAGATTTTGAGCTCAGATTGTTGATCATATTTTATTATTTGAATAAGAAAACAAGTGACTTTTCATACTTTGTGTTGGAATAGCTTGGTTGTTGGGGAATTTGTTCTTATGTCTATTTCCTTAATACATTTTTTTTCCATTTAATTAAATAAGTAGAATTAGTGAAAATAATAAAAAATGTGTCCTAAAGCCAACTGTGGAGAGACTTTGTGCCTCCACAATTGTCTTTAGTGTGTTTTCTTTCTATTTCTATGTAAAGGATCTTGGGATGACTTTGTGGCCTCATTATCCTTCATATTTTATTTCTATGTAAAGGACCTTGGGATGACTTTATGCCCTCATTGTCCTTCATATTTCACTCTTTGGTAGTTGAGGTGGAGACTTTGTGCTACATTTCATCCTACTGTGTTACTACACCATGTTACAGTTACTTGTTACCATCTGAAAGGTTCCTTTTGTCTGTTGAATAGCACTTCTGAAAGAAGAGGAGTGATTTATGTCATTTCATCAGGATTTCTCCTTTGATTTGTGAACATCATCTCTGAAAAAAGAGAGATGGATGGTTTATCCTACCCCTAAGTGTTATTTTCTGCTTATATATAGTATATAGCTCCTGCATATTTATAGGAAACCTCCCCTTGATGAGAGGAGAGATTTATCCCCTTTTGATGTAGTAAACCTACACATCTGGCTGACTAATTTCCCTATGTTGTGGTTGAAGAGACCTATTTTTCTCATTAATTAGTTGATTGACAAAATATTCACCCAACAATTTTTGGCAACTCTGCTAGAGAATTATGTGCAATTTAAAGCCTCAAGTTTTAGATTGAAATAGTCCCTACCCTTATCCATTATAGACTCTATAAAATCCATTATGTGTCTTACCCATTATCATTATATCCTTACCATATCCCTTCACCTCCATGCCAGCTGGGATAGAATGCGCAGTTTGAAGCCTCAATCTTCAAGCTGAAGTAGGGCTAGTTCTTTCTCATTTTTATCCTACAATTTGGCAACTCCACGCTATACCAAAAGCTAGAGATCCCAAGGTATTGTTGACCCTCTATTCAAGTTGGTAAATCAAAGTAATTTTGATCCATTTTTTTCACCATCTTGCCTCCAACGAACCAGGAACTTTCCTCCTACTAAAGTCAAGTCTCCATTACTATGTAAAGCATCCATTTATGCTATTAATAAAGCTTTGTCAATACTTACCCCTCTAAGATTTGTTATCCCACCTTTCCATAGTCATACAATGGCCGTTTAAGGTCCTTGGGGTAGCTCTTTTGGCCCTCTCAATTTAATTCCACCTCTACATGAGCTACCACACAGTTCAAGGAAAAATTTCCCCAAATTCTATGGTGATGGGAAGGTTCATCCTGATGAACATATTGCAGCTTTTAACATATCCTGTGGTGTAATAGATGTGGAATATGAGGATGTAGTAGTCAGGCTATTCATGGAAACTTTACAAGGTGCTACTATAGATCGGTTATATCATCTGTAGGGCCAAATTATGACTAACTAGAACACCCTCAAAGCCAAATTTGAAGCTAGATTCAAACTTTTAGAAGATGTGCATGCCCTATTGGCTCAAATCACACAAATGAAGGAGCCTCATGAACCAATGAGAAATTTCATAGCCAAGTTTGACAAATTAAGGAACAAGATTCTTGTAATTGCTCAGCCAATAGCTGAAACTTCAAATATTTCTTCATCAACTCTCAGCTACTTGAAGTGAGTTTTATGTTGAGACATGCTATCCAAATAGACCTTGCTATAGCTCAAGATTTGGCCATTAAGGTGGAAGATGACCTTATCTTAGCAAGAAATATAAAGAGAGATCCCAATAGATGTAAATATTCTTCATCTTCTAAATATCCATCTATAGGTACCATTGATCTAATGGTACAGAAGCTAGCAAATGAGTTGTTAGCTCTTAGAAAGCAAATGGCACAAGGGATATCTTCATCTCCTTCATACAGAGATATGCCAAGAAGGACATTCCCAAATCAGTCATACCAAGGCAATGCTGCCAAAAATCAAGGACAATCAAATCATCTTCCTCCCCCATAAGGGAAACTTGCCATTGAAGCACCCCCAACCAATTTAGTAGTTGGATATCTCAAAATAGAATATAATTTCTCTTTCTAGCCTAAATTAAACCAAGAAAATGATGTTGATCTCCTTGCAGAAGATTAAGAAGAGTCAGCTGGCGACTCCAACATTGGTTTCCTAAATTACTAGGATGAACCCAAAGGTAAAGGTGAAGTAGTTGATGGTTCATATGTTGTATTCACCTGATCCCAAAACCAGTCAGCCCAACAAGTTGATAAAGGAAAAATAGGGGAAAGTTCTCAGCCTACAATTTCAATTTCCAAATGAGGAACTTTTCTACCTTTCTAGCCAAAGGACCTAGTGATTACTAGAAAGGTAAGTACATCAAACATCTTTGCACCTTCTACTTTAATTTTTTAGATCAGACCTCCCCCTATCAAAAACCAAAAGGATGAAATCCTATCCTCTGTTATTAATCCATTATAGTCATTTGACATAATAGATCATGTCAAGAGACTAAAATTCAAATGTCTGAATTTGAATTCCTATAATCTAATCTTGAGTAGTTGGATAGGTTGGTAGAGTGTATAAAGAATAAATCCATCCCTATAGGACAAGATGTTAAAAAAGTAACTCATGATCCCCTTAAGGAACATGTCCATCCGAAACAATCTTGTCATTACTCCTCTAGCTACCCCTAGAAAAATAGAGCCTTTCTATGTTTCCCTATTGATAAATGGTTATAAACTGAGCAATTGCATTATAGACTTAGGTGCATCTAAAAACATCATGCCTACCAAGGTGGTAGAATCTCTTAGACTCACACTAACTAAAACCTTTGGGAGATGTTTCTGCATAGAGAACAAATAAGTACCTCACTGGGACAAATCAAAGATGCCCAATTTGCATTTGAAGCATTCCCAGATAAAAGAATCAAGATGATAGTCTTGGTGGCCGATGTTCCAACCTCATATGACATTCTTCTAGGGAAAATATTTTGCAAGGATTTTGGTGGAGAATTCAGCATGGACCTGTCTGAAGTGAGGATCCCTATTAAAGGCATCATACAGAGGCTACTTCCTAAAAAGGTATCAACATATGTTGTCACTTAGACTTCATCCCTTGAAGCTCAAATTCTATTTGAATCTTCAAGCATGGCTAATTACTTCTTAACCACAGAGGATATTCATGTTTTAGTAGATAAAATTCCTTTATGTGGTGATCCAAAATCTGACTCAAATGAGACATTAAAAGAATTGGTAGGGTGTAGTATAGATAAAAAATAATTTCCCCTTCCAAGCAAGGAGAAATCTAAGAAAAGATTAATTTTTAATGATGTTTGGATCCTGGAATTTGATGGCAATAATTCTTCTACCGGCTTAAGGGCTGGGATTGTGTTGATATCTCCTTAAGGAAATATTTTTCCTTTTTCATACAAGTTGTATTTCAGCAACAACACAACTGAGTATGAATCTCTATTGCTTGGATTGAAAGCTGCTCAAGATAAAGGCATCAAACTCCTTCATGCCAAAAGAGATGCTGAACTGATGGTTTGTCAGGTAAGGAACCTGTATCAAAACAAAAATGAGAGATTATGCCATTATCGCAATCTAGTCTGAGATCAAATTGAAAGCTTTGATGCTTTTAACATCTCTACCATACCCAGGGAATTTAATGACTGAGCTGATGCACTGGCTATTTCAATAACCCTCTTAGTTCCTCATCTAGACTTCAAAAGAAATTGGTACACTATCGAATTGGTCTTTAAACCAAGTGTGCATAATAATTCCAATATTGGCAAGTGTTCAATAGTGACAACCAAATCATCACCTTTCTAGAACAAAAAGATAGCTTCAAACATCTTCACTTTGAAGGTAGTAAGCTCCAAAAACTTGAATTAGCTCCTGAAATGAATTCAGATATAGGTGAAGAATTCCTGTAGCTAAAAGGGAATAAGATTCCTAAAGGATTGATTTCTCTTGAGAAACTATTTGACAAGCATGATAGGTTCATCAAATAGAAACAAATGGATTTGAGCTCCCCCTAGGGGTTTGATTAGATAAATTTGGGTACCAAAGAAAATTCCAAGATGGTAAACATTGGGAAGTGCTATACTCTAGAGGAGAAACTCAAATTTAATGACCTACTTCACCATTACATGGATGTTTTGGCATACTCTTATGATCATCTGAAATCACTCAGGCCTGAGGAAATTCACCATGAAATTCATCTCAAGGATGATTCGGTGCCTTACAAGCAAAAATCTTGGTAGTATAATCCAAAGATATTAGGTACTATTCTGTTTGAGATACAGAAAATGCTGAATTCTAGGATAATTTTTCCAGTCCATCATTCCACATGGATTGCCAACATAGTCTATGAGGAAGAAGAATGGAAAAATTCACATCTGTGTGGATTTTAGGAATCTAAATCAGTCATCTAAAGGATAACTATCCTTTACCCATCATGGATCAAGTGCTCTAGATAGTGATCAACTCAGAGATGTTATCAATGCTAGATGGCTTCTCAGGATACAATCAAGTTGAAGTTAGTGAAGCAGACCAACACAAGACTGCCTTCACCACACCTTGGGGCATGTTTGCATATAAAAGGATGCCTTTTGACTTGATAAATGCTGGCACCAACTTTTAGAGAGCAATGGATGTTGATTTCAAGGATGAGATGGGTAAGTTTATTGTAGTTTATCTTGATGACTTGACCATTTTTTCTAAGCATCTCCCAGATCATATACGCCACTTACAACAAGTGCTAGAGCGCTACCACTAGAATGGAATTTCTTTAAACCCTAAGAAGTCAATTTTTGGATTAATAGAGGGGAAATTTCTCAAACACATTGTGTCCAAAGGAGGCATAAAGATTGACTCAGATAGAGTCAATTCTATCTAAGAGCTTACCTTGCCTACAAGTAAGACTATTGTTCACTCTTTCTTCAAAAAGGTGAATTTCTTACGAAGGTTCATCCCTGAGTTTGCTGAGAAGACTCGACACATTGTGAACATGATGAAGGGAAAGGCCACCTTCAGCTAGACTGAAGAAGGCAAGTCAGCATTTGAGGATATCAAGACTGCCATTGCTTATGCCCCAATTCTGGTTTGTCTAGACTACAACAAAGAGTTCATCATATACAGTTATGCTTCTAAACACATGCTTTCAATAATTCTAGTTCAACATAATAAAGAAGGTATGGAATCTCCCATTTCTTTCATGAACTTACCTCTCAAAGCTCATGAGCTAAAGTACTTGAACATGGAGAAGCATGCTTATGCAGTGGTGAAGGCAGTCAAGCATTTCCACTTCTACATCTTGAATTCTCACACTACTACCTTGGTTCCTGATACCATGGTCAAATCTAAACTAACTCAACAAGAGTTTGGGACAAAAAGAGGTAATTGGATTACAAAGATCTAGGAATTTGATTTAGTCATCAGGCCAACAAAGCTGGTATGAAGAAAAGGCCTATGTCAATTAATTGTTAATAACAAACCAAAAGAAATAGAGCATGAAGAAGCAAAGGTAGAAGACACACCAATAGTCCTCTTTGTCTCCACCACAAATGAGTGGTATTCAGGTATTTCTCATTTTCTTACTTATGGTGAGTGTCTTGCTCACTTATCTTACAAATAAAGGAGGACTATCAAGTTGAAAGATGCCAATTTTGTCCTTTGGGACAATGGCCTGTACAAGAGGAGCCTTGATGAAGTGTTCCTTCACTATGTGGACAAGGAGTAGAAATGCCAACTTTTGAAATCCTTTCACAATCTAGCCTATGGAAGACATTTTTTTGCTCCTGTAACTGCCCATAAGATTTTGTAGGCTAGGTATTACTAGCCAAGTCTTTTCCAAGATGCATATAAGTGGGTAAGAAAATGTGAATTATGCCAACAGTTTGTTGGGAGACCCAAGTTAGTTTCCCTACCTCTCAAGCTAGTGGTCATAGAGGAACCATTATAGCAATGGAGAATTGATTTTATTAGAGCTGTAAACCCATCTTCAAGTGCTGGACATGAATATGTCCTTATAGCAATTGACCACATCACCAATTGGGTGGAAGCTATCCCAACCAAGCATGCTACTTTAGAATTAGTATGAAATTTCCTCAAGGAGAATATCATTTCTAGGTTTGGGTTTCCAACCAAGATTATCACAGACAATGAAGCTTGTTTCACTTCTTAGGAGATTACCTAGTTCTATTTTTACTATGGGATCACTCTCTCTCACTCTTTTGATTACTTTACACAAGGGAATAGACAAGCTGAATCAAGTAACAAGAACTTGATGACTATCATCAAGAAGATGGTGGATGACAACCAAAGGACATGGCATAAAACATTGATTGATGCTTTGTGGGTAGATAGAATTACACCAAAAAGGGCAATTAGTATGTCTCCTTTCCAACTTCTTTATGGTATCAATGTTGAGATACCAATCACCTTGGAATTGGAAGCATTAAAATTGGATAAGGAAATTGAAGATCAAACATATGAAATCTCCATTGATAAGAGGGTCATGTACTTGACTGAGTTGGATGAGTAGAGAACTATGGTGGTAGATCGAATTGCTGCCCATCAAAGTCTGGTGAAGAAGTTCTTCTACTAGAAGGCAAAAAACCATGATTTCTAGGTTGGAGATCAAGTCCTATTGTGGGACAAGAGAAGATAACTAAAGGGGATGCATGGAAATTTTGATTCTCTTTGGAGAGGCTCATTTATTATCCATCAGCTCAATGGTGAGAATAGCTTCCTATTGAAATATCAAGATGGCACGCTCTTTTCTCTGCCTTATAATGAGTAGCATTTGAAACACTTCACCTCTTAAAGTATCAAATAAGATCAACTTGTACATGTGTATATTTTTATAGTATTTATTTCTATTTTTGTGCTTTCATTTTTGTTTTTGTCGCCCTTCTTTTTGGGTGGCATGACTCCATAGCCCAATGGCATACTTTAAGGCACTGGAGATTCTGGTTTCTACTCCCCTTAGCTATTCTAACTGAAGGAAGTTCCCCAATTAGAGCCAGTTGTTATCCCCCAAAAATATCACTCATTCTTGGGACAACATTTAAAATATTTTGGGCATTTAAGAATTGTTCTCCCCTTCTCAAAAATTATTTTGGGCATTCAAATTCTTCATTATTCAAGCTTTTTCAGATTTCTATGGACTCTGTAGGCTTGAATCTATGGACTCTACAAGCTTATATCTATAGACTTAGTTATACAAACTTTACAAGAAGGAATCTACGAACTCATTTCTATAGACTCTGCCAGTTCTATGGACTCATTTCTACAGACTTTGCAGGCTTAAATCTATGAAATCTACAGATATGTTTTTATGGACTCAACATGCTTGAAATCAATAGTTTTAATAGTTTCAATAGGTTCAAAGGCTTCTACAGGCTATTTTAATCAAAAGAACAAGTTTCCAGCACTTAGTCATCTTCAGGATTGGTTCAATGCCTTGGTTCAACCAAAAGAGTTCATCGACAAGGTTCTATGCAGTGTTTGAATCTTTGAACCATTGAACCGTTGAACCTTGAACCATTTTGGTTTAACAGGTTTAATCGGTTCAAAGTTTTAACATCATCATCAAGATTTAAGCACATTTTTCAAGGTTCAATATCTTTAAAACACTTATCAAAGAGAAAGAAGGCTTGAACCATTAAACTATTGAACCATTGAACCACTTTGGTTTAAAAGGTTCAACAAGGTTTAATGGTTCAATATTTTTAATAGGTTTAATGGCCATATGGTTTAATGAATTTGGTTCAAGAGATTAAAAATGACTTATTCAAATAAAGAGATTGAACTGATTGAACCATTGAACCATTGAACCAAAGTTGGTTCAATCGATCGGTTCAATCGACAGGTTCAAGGGGCTACCCCAAAGCCAAAGGAAAGAGTGCCCTTGTGGAGGGTAGTGAACCAAGCTGAGTGCCCTTGTAGAGGTTAGTGAACTAAGTTGAGTGCCCTTATGGAGGGTAGTGAACCAATTTGAGTGCCCTTGCAGAGGGAAATGAGCAAAAATAGACAAAGAGAATTCCTTTGAAAAAGTGAACCAAAAACAAACAGCCCTTGCAGAGGATAGGTGAGGAGCAGATGGACCATTGCAAAAGTTCAAATAATATTTATAGGCTTGAATAGTCCTTACAGAGGGCACAATTCTCTTTCAGGAAAAGAACATGGAAAATATACTAAGACAAAATGATTAAGGCATTTCATTCAGACAAAATGTCTGAAGGAATTCCTTTGGACTTTTGTCTGAAGAAATAAACCTGAAGCAAAGACAAAATCCTGCTGAAAGAAAGCCCGATGGAAAGTAGATGAAAATTGAAGGAATATTTCCTTTAGAAAAATTGTCTGAAATAATTCCTTCAGAATTTTTATCTGAAGGAAAAGTTTTCTGAAAAAGGAAAAACCTACTGAGGAAATAAAAGCCCGAAGGCTGCCTAAAAGATCTCGAAGGGTAGGTACCCTTGTGGGAGGCTCTCACCAAGGAAAGTGGACCATTTCTCAAGACCCCAAAGGGAAAGATCCCTCTGAGAAATATCAAACCTCAAGTTATATCAAAATGTGCCATGTGTCCCTCATAAATTTGTAATGAAAGCCGCCACGTGTCCCTTATAAAATTGTAGAAGAAGATGCCAAGTGTCATCTTTTGAGACACAGTTTATAATAAGTTTAAAAGCTATAGAATGTGCCATGTGTTATGTTATAACTCAATAGAAGTCACCATGTGTCAACATTGGTAGTTTCTTCCTTTTATTTCATAAGGACTGTGGTGGGCCCCGAGCGAGGTGCTAAGGTCAAGCAGAGCGCGATAAGTGTCTACATCTACGTAGATCCAAAAGAGTCCTGAATGTTTCTATAGTGCTTCTATAAGCTCAACAGATGCTACCACATGTCCTCACCTATTTCTTTGTGGATGATGCCATGCATCCTCACTTGTTTTATAGTATAATGCACCATGTGTCACTTATTAAAAGTAGCAGAAAGTGGCCAAAGCAAATAGGAAAGACATGAAGGAAGTGCTAAGGAGGATGACAGGCCTGTAGCTATCAAATTCAAGGTAACCAAGTAGCTGTTAGATTTTAAATGATGACAGACCTAAACACATAAAATTTGTGATGATGAAACAACTGTTGATCCTTGCAAGATTAAGCATAGACCCTGTGAACAAATTTAGCGACCGGCCAAAGAGATAGCCCAAGAGCTCAAATCACATAGATAAGGGAAAAATATAGCTAGGAAAGGGGGAATGATGAAGAAGGATCAAAAATATCCTTGCATGGGATATGTTTCTAGAAGGAAAAGTAGTCCACCAGGTGGACATCAGAGAGTACAAACATTCAATGGCGGGGCCTATTTCTCTGCATTAAGTAGAGTGAACAGTTATGCACACATAAGGAAACACATCAAGTGGCCCATATTTAAAACTAATGCTTGATTCTAGCATAACCCATGGATATAATTTAAAATGAATTAAAGTTATTGAATGCATCGTAACACATTTTTATGAAATAAAGTTCCAAAGTATTTCTTGGAGCATTATATATTGGACTCTCTCTTATTGTTTTAAGGGATCTCTCTCAGTTATCAGAAACAAAACTCTGCCCAAATTGAAAGGCATTACTGAGACTTTAAGCTCAGATTGTTGATCATATTTCATTATTTGAATAAGAAAACAAGTGACTTTTTAGACTTTGTGTTGGAATAGCTTGGTTGTTGGGGAAATTGATCTTATGTCTATTTCCTTAATACATTTTTTGTCCATTTAATTAAATAAGCAAAATTAGTGAAAATAATTAGAAAGGTGTCCTGAAGCCAACTGTGGAGAGACTTTGTGCCCCCATAATTGTCTTTAGTGTGTTTTCTTTCTATTTTTTTGTAAAGGATCTTGGGACAACTTTGTTCCCTCATTATCCTTCGTATTTTGTTTCTGTGTAAAGGACCTTGGGATGACTTTGTGCCTTCATTGTCCTTCGTATTTTACTCTTTGGTAGTTGGGGTGGAGATTTTGTGCTACATTTCATCCTGTTGTGTTACTACGCCCTATTATAGTTACTTTTTACCACTTGAAAGGTTCATTTTGTCTGTTGAACAACACTTCTAAAAGAAGAGGAGTGATTTCTATCATTTCATCAGCATTTCTCCTTTGATTTGTGAACATCATCTCTGAAAAAAGAAAGATGGATGGTTTATCCTACCCCTGAGTGTTATTTTTTTCTTATATATATAGTATATAGCTATTGCATATTTACAGGGAACCTCCCCTTGATGAGAGGAGAGATTTGTTCCCTTTTGATGTAGTAAACCTACACATCTAGCTGACCAATTTCCCTATGCTATGGTTGAAGAGACCTATTTTGCTCATTAGTTAGCTGATTGAAAAAATATTCAACGAACAAATATTAGAGATGTTCAATAATGAATTACATACAATAATTTATTTATTTTTTCATTAACTCTGTAATCAAAGTAGTGAACTTGTTTGCCTAGAATATGACTTGATTTTTTAAAAGTGTTTTACCATAGAAAAACATATGTCTCATTTTATATGTATTTGGTTATTATGATCTTAACCATATTATGTTATCATGAATCTATTTGTGGATATATTTTAAAGTTTTTTGTAGATGCACAACACCAATAATTTAATCATATTGGATTTCATGCATATTTTATTTGTGAGAGTCCTCAATGGTGATATTGATCTACATTTTTTTCTTGTGGCTAAACAAGTGATAGATATCTTTACAAAACCACTTGGCGCTACCAAGTTTTGTTAGTTTCATGCAATGTTAGGCATCTTGGAGTTGTCATTAAGGGGGAGTGTGGATGATAATTAAACTGAATAATGGCCATGTGTTCTTATCCTTCTCTATACTTATTCTTATTATAAACAATTGTAAACTTCATGTGGAAGTTATGTGATTTGGGTAAAATTCAAGTGGAAGTCTTAATTTTATACCCCAATACATTAAAGAATACTTTGTAATGGAGGTGCTTATGTTATAAGAGGATCTAAATATGGTTGGGTGATTATTCATGAGAAACTATGAGATGTAGTCTCATAATCATGTTAGCCTAAACTTACTTTCAAGTAATTTATAGATTATAATTCCTTTTGTTTTATAAAGTGATGTTTGGCATGATGAAGATTTTTAAATCCTTTAAATTTACAAATAGTATAATTCCTTTATGGTGACTATGGAATTTATCCTCGCTTGGCATCAAGGGGGGTGATAGAACATTCAATGTCTAAGTAGTGTAATTATAATAACCTTAGTACATTCTATGTAATTAAATAATAATGATTTATATTTATTAACATGAGTTAATAACCACATTTAAATAAATAATAAAGCATAAATTATTTATTACTTATTGATAAAAATAATAATTATTTATTTTATTTCAATGACTTTAAATGATCTCAAGATGATTGGAACCATTGGTTACAATGATCACCTCCCTTCAAGTTTTGTTGTAAAATAGGGTTTACCCCTATTGTTCAGTGACATATCGATGCATTCAAACTTACTCAAGTAATTAAGAGTTTTGTGAAGCCATTCTATGAATAAGTGAGAAGGCAGAAGAATTTGTAATGGAAGGTTATTATTATTTATCAATCATTCAATATCACTTGTGTTTTTTTTTTACCTCTTGGAGGTTTTTCCACTTTAAATACTTGTGTAAATTTATCTATGTTTATTCCATTATGATTTTTTATCAATTACTCTTCTAGATCCTGTGTATTGGTTTGTATATTTTGATAGCTTCCATATGCCATAGCTATGTTATAATCTATTTGGTGTAATTTGGGTTTTCCTAACACTTCCTATGTTCGTTCTAACACAACATTCGCATCTTCTCATATATCTAGAAATGCTTTTGTAATCTCATGACTTTCAACCTTGACATCTAAATATACCATTGATTTTTTCCATGCTTTTTGTTTTTGAAATTCACTTTTTATTTTTATTTGTACATGGTATGTGTTTTCATATTTATTCCAATATTTAAAAAAAATAGTTTTAATTTCAATGATTACTTGTTAATCATTTTTGACATTTTCTTTAACCCCATCATTTATTCTTATTTGAAATATGTTTTCTTCTCTTCTTATTTCTACTAATATTTTTCAAATATATTTTTTATTTGTGTTACTAATATGTTGTGGGCTTTAGGATTGGAGTAGGTTTCCTTGTAACTTTCATCACTTCACATATCTCCCCAAGGTGTATCATTTAGGTTATTTTTAGCACCACTCCTTTTTAGTACAACTAATCTATAATTTTACATGGTTTTGTCTATAGTCATTTTCTTCATGGTTTTCTTATTCCCATTATCTCTTAGATATTATTTTGATTTTAACTTTTAACTTATCTTGAGGTTTTTGGTTGGTCTCTTTTTTTTCATTTATAGTTACCTTCCTATGATATCATTTTTAGATGTTGAGCTCCTTTAGTGGCCTCATTTAGAGCATTTATCTTTGTGTCATAGGTTTTAAAAAACTAGGTAGATTTGTGCAAGTATATAAATCATGGAGTATGAACCAAAACATTGATCAAAAAATGAATACATGATTATATACAAAAACTCTCTAGCAAATCAATGTACTATAAAAACACATTGTCATTAATATATACTTCATGTATTCCCTTCTCATGAAAAAAATCACAATAATTTTGGTCTTGTGTAGTGAAATTATGTGCCACATGTC
Organism: Torreya grandis; assembly: GCA_037957365.1. Lineage (NCBI taxonomy): Eukaryota > Viridiplantae > Streptophyta > Pinopsida > Cupressales > Taxaceae > Torreya > Torreya grandis. Next base: position 255,032 of record JARHVA010001985.1, read on the forward strand.
CTTATTTTCCACATTTGTAACAAGGGGACCTTTGTCTTGTCTACATTATCCTTCTTAAAAAAATTCCCCTTGGTATCCTTGATAATTGTTCCTTTGGTAACTATGATACCATTGGTATCTTTTCCATCTTCTTCTGTAATTATCTCCTTGATATGCCTCTTGGTAGCCTCTACACTATCCTAGCGTATAAGTATTGCCTTAATAACCCATGTCCTATTTTGATAGACAGTTATTACCTTAATAATACCTATGGTATCCCTTATAGTACCATTTATGGTATCCTCCTTAATATCCCCCGTAATACTTATTGTGATAAACATTCCCGTTTTATTTATATGAAAAAGGAACCATGCAAGTCAAAGTTTTAAATTATAGCCCTTCATCAAGGCTGGTCTAAACACCATCTGACTTTGAAATCTTAAGTGTCTAGTATATACTAACCTTTGATATTTATATTATAATTATAATGGAGACCCATTTAATTTTATTTGAGTATTTTTCATGGAATTTTAATATGTAAAAGTTTGGTCCCATTATGTTTAAATTTCCTTTTATACTTAGTCACTTTTTGGGCACTACCTACTTTTTCTCAAAAGATGTTTAAAATAAGTGGGTCATGGAGTCTCAGTCCTAGATTCTAGCTGACACTCTCTAGAGGGTTATCTTATTAAAATTAAGCATCCCTTTATTTGTAAAACACTTTAAAATGACTTACTATTTTGTAAATTTTATAGGTCCTAGAGTTTTTAGAGTTATCAGAACCTTAAGGACCCAATCTAATCAGAGATCACCACATGTAGTTATATACCTAGAGTTATAAAGATTGTCAAAGCCCTAGAAGGCTTGATCCAATTAAATATTTCCATTTGTACCCATACACTCCTAGTATTCATAGATTTCATATCCATGAAATGACTTGTCCAATCAAAAATATCCATGTGTATTATACACCTAGAGTTGTCAAAGCCCTAAGAGGCCTGATCCAATTGAAGATCACCATGTGTACCCATATACCTAGAGTTTTAAGAATCATCAAAGTCCAAGGATTCATGATATAATTATAGATATCCACATGTACCCATACACCCAAAACTATTATACCTATTAAAGCCTCAAAAGGCCTGATCCAATCAAAGATAAACATATGAAATTTTACACCTAAGTTTGTCAAATCTATCAGAGCCTTAATATGCCTAATCTAATCATAGATCACCACATGTACCCAGAAAACCAAATTTTTTAAATTTTGTAGATCCCCTAGAGGTCTAATCTAATATAATATTACCACATGTATGCAAGTACACCTATAGGATTGTACACCTAGAAAATTCATGTTATGTCAACATATTATCAATATAAAACACATGACACTTGGAAATATCCAAATGTATCTAGGGTACCATTAGGGATAAGGATATGTGTGTTCCCACTATACTCTATACATTTGTTTGCCCATTTGGGAGGTTAATGATTCGACACCTAGAAAGGTCCACATGTCACCAACTAATATAATTAAGGTTGATTCTACATAAAATCAAATCTAAGTGAAAAATATAAAAATGGATAATTTAAAATTGGGCCATCAACTCAAATTTTAATTCACATGCCATGGAATTTTAGAGTAATTACTATTTAAATATCATAGATCCCTTTCATGTCCCATTTATATTGACCTCATTTTTATCTATGTTAAATTATTTGAAAATTTTAGAACTCTCTACCTAATTATTCCTAAATCCTAAAGTATATATTTGTGAGAGTCCTATAAAACAACATCCAATAATGGCACCATCTACTTCCAATCATAAGATAGAATAGAAACTCAAGGAGACCATGTTCCTTTAGGGTATCACACATTTCAAACACTATGAAATCTTCAAGATAATTAATGTTATCCAAAGACCTAGTAGTAATGATGAACTTGAGGAAGATGATATCAATATTGCAAGTGACTTGATATATCTCATAGCCTTAGGCCTACAAAAAACCATGGCCAAGCCTGATGTCTTCCCTTGAAGTAATCTCTACACCAATATACTATGTAAATCCAAGTGCACCAATGACATCATTCCTGCACCTAATCAAGTACTCCAAATTTTAGATATCTCTAGGGTTTCCTTCAAAAAATATTGAAACCTTATATATTATGACATTTTGTTTGACAAAAAAGTCACAAATACATGGATAAAGACCCAAAACCTCCATGAGACCGTATAATATTGGGTTGAATACACTAAATGCTAGGTGAATTAGGAAGACATCAAATCTTACACTAATAGTGCCTTATAAGAGTTATTGTACATAAGCATGATGTTTCTCAATTACCTATATAGGATGGACAACACCATGCCTATTGACAAATATTGATTCTCCCTGATATGAATAATCCTCTAAGGGATTCATTTTTTAACTCTTGGAGACATCATCATATTCAACATATCAAAATAGTTCCCTATGTTCCACACTTGGGGAAACTTATATATGATGTCTTATCTAATTTTTTCCACATACACCACCCTCGACTTCAATAAAATTGCATTCCCCCCATGGAAACCTATAGTTTCCTAGTTCATGTGTTATTCTTAAACTTGTACATTCACTATTTTAGGCACCACATCCAAGAAATTTATGATCACTTATACCCATGTATATTTATAATTCAATAAAAATCCTATGTTAAGTCTATTATAGGAGATTAGGGCCTCAATCCTAACCATTAGTTCCTACTAGTACTGATAGGACCACACAAGAATTAGAGTAAAAGTGTCTTGGGAAATCCTCCTAAGATTCCCCACCTCATCCTTGACTGACTAGTGGAGTAGGAGATTACCTATCAACTTGTAAATGCTATGTGTATATCTCATAAAAAGACATAATTCCTACCCTTTACTCCCCATCATCATAGGGTACCATGAGTATATACCTTATCTTCCATTGAGTTTATGGCCACACAAAGATTTATTAAATCTCCCAAGAGATGATGATAGGTAGTGGGATCCTTAAGGTAAGGTAAAGGCTCATGTGGAACTCTATCATAATAAGCTAAACATCAATGATCATCATAAGCACCACTAGGATGATGTTATCCACCTCGACCTTACCAATTATGATAAGGTAATTTTGAAGCTAGAAGTAATATTTCAACATATATCCAAGCAATCATAAATTATGCCCATACTATAGGATATCCTTGTTACCCCTTAGCCTACTATAGAGGTCTCAACCACTACAAGAAGCCTTTTTGAATTTGTCTTGTAAGGGATACCAATAAAAACTCCTATTACTTTTACTTTCACTTCACCTATAGAGAATTGACATATAGGCTAATCTCATGTTACTTTGGCTCTTCATCTTTATATAATATCTAAATCTCAAGGGAGATCCCATTGGGCCCAACCTTTATCATCCTTAGAATTAGGAATTCCCACCTCTAACATGATTGGGTAGCATCTTGTTGCACCTCCTAATTTATAACCTATACACAACCCTACCCTCTAGTGATTTACCTTCTAGTTTCCCCAACAAGTTTTCCCTTTGGGTCCCTTGATTTATTAATCCTTGTAACTCTAAGTGTTCCAAGATTCCATGCCTCTTGAGATTACACTACAATAACTTGACCTAATTCCATAATTATATTTGGACTAGTATAAGTGATTGGCACAATCCATGTTAGTGCTACAACTCTTTCTCCCATGATCATAGTTACTCTCCTTATATATTTGGTCCCCCCATTTCTCTTTATCCCCCATAGTTTCTTTGATCCCAAGTGTGAAGGCCTCTCCCACTTTTTTAGATTTGAGTACTATAATGATTCCAAGTGTAATGACCTTAGGTAACCCACCAACCTCAAGAATCAATAGAGTGTACATGAAGAACCTCTTTTCACTTCATACCCCTTTTATTTATATCCATATAAGTGAATCAACCTCAAAAATGAGCCCTCATCATAACCCTACTAACCACCTAAAGGTGATTACCCCAAAGCCATCACTATAAATCCTCTTACACCTACAACCCCCTCTTGTACTTAAAACACCATCTTGATCCTTTCTCTCTCTCTCTCTTACACCTATTTACCCATGAATTAACTTTAATTAACCCATCTCCTCTTTCAAAATGAACATGAAATTCCTAGGCATAATTGATCCCCAAGTCTATATGACTTAAGATCAACTAAGATCACACTTGTTCTCATGGGCAGCTCCCTTGTCCACTCCTTTGTTTTCACCAATGCCCCCTCCATATTCCATCTCATTTAATATCCCTAATCTATTATTTCCACCTCCACCCATGCCTCCACCATCCACTTCAAATATTAACTCATGTTTGATAACCTTGGGGACTATGTGAGGACAAGGATGGATTGGCCCTCTAGAAGCTTTAAGTTCATAGAGACTAGATATGGTCTACCATGGGGATATAGACATCCAACTATAATTTGACATGAACTCTAGAAGAATGAAGAGGGTGATGACCTATACCTTTACCCAAGATGGGGTTCTTATTGTATGGAGAACATAATAGGACCTCTTCTCCCTCACCAACAAGACTCATTTAGGAGAAAAAAATATTACAAAGGATCCTGTATCTATAGTACATGCCACAAATGAGCTGATGAAGAATCTTGTGAATGATCTTAAGGAACAAGTCAAGGTCTTAAAATCCTAATTCATGAGTTAATTTCCAATTTCCCTTAGTTTTAGGATGGAAAAAAACACTTGTGGAATTGTTTTTATCCCTAAGAGAGGTGACCATATATCTTTTAAATATAAGTGTGTTATTTCAAAAAGCACAACAATACCTAGATGGGATCATCAAAATTAATAATAAATTCAATAATATGGTGGTCATCATCAATAAGGGGATTTTACTCAAGTTAGTAAGCATTCCCATAATATACCTCAATTAATACCATATGTTTGTAGGGAGCATGATGACAACATTAAAATATTGGTTTAAGGATATCCAAGTTATCATCATACCCTTGGAGAAAATCAAGGACTAAATCCTTGCTTATTTTAAGGAGGTCAACATTACTATACTCTTCCACCCTAATGGCACACTACTAAACACCAAGTAATTTGGGGTCCATCTTTAACATTTAAACATATGCATGAAGAGGAAGGTGGTGAAGGACACCAAAAATGGGGCCCATGCTATTTTATAACTTTCCATGTAGTCCACTACCACCATCTTTTAGGTCAACATGTTAAAGGTCTCTATTAAGGTAATGATATTCCATTTGACACCTTTCCCTATGTAACTAAGGTTGGAACTTATGTGAAACTCATAATGCATTGGTAAAATTATAGTTGGGATCATGTTCAGTCTTAAGTATTAATATTTATATATTAACTTATAGATATCTCTTTTTTTCCTTACCCTTTATCTCATTTTGAAGTTTATTTTATTGACCCTTTGAATTAATTTCCCATGCTTAAATTATAAATCCCCAAAATAGTAGACTAGTAGACCCTTAGGAAGGATCAGTTGGTATAAATATTACTTTGTGTGTATACCATTTTGGGATTATGGTGCTAATAACTAATCTCTTGGAAACTTATTCCAAGTAGACTATCTAATGGGTCTCAATACCTAAAAGTCATGCGTTGGATTGTTCTATAAGCAACCCTAAAATAGTAGGATGCAAGTTCCTTTAATTCTTCCATGGTTTCTCAATGTACTTAATCTAATAGGTTTACTTTGAGTTCCCAATAAAGAGAGAATAAAAACTAGTGATAGAAGAAGGGACAAGGATAATATACTGACACTAAGACCACCATTTAACCCAAGAATAGTATGGAACTTCCTACTTATACCTCTAGATCTAGATTTAGTCCTGGTCAATTATTGATCTCACCCATATAGTTTCATAGAAGAAGTATGTGCCACCATAGGAAGACTAGGGTACCTAGTTACTCTATCTAAGTTCATCCACCCATTCCATACCCATGGCTTGCTATTAATATCCTTAGAGATATTCATGACCGATCCATAAACCTAGAAAGATAGCTACTATAATTCACACCCAATGGGAAACATACTATGGAGGAGCATGTGATTTCATATAAAATAATTATTAGATTCCTAAACATGGATTATAAAGATGTATCTTGTAGACTATTCTTGCTCACCCTAATGGAAATTACTTATGATTGGTTTTTATACCTAACTAAGAATTCCATTGTAGGATGGGACCAATTTAGCAACACCTTCCTAGCCTAATTTAGGAAATTTATTGACCCTAGTGTCTTGTACCAATATTTATATATCATAAAGAGGGAATTAAATGAACCCATAAAAATACTTAATGCCATATTTTAGAAATTATATAGTCATTTTATAAAATTATATGTACCATATGCCTAATTATCTTTAGATATCTATGAGAAAGATTTGGACACATAGACTATTATGTTCATATGTAAGTATCCCCTTATAGTGTATTTACCATTTGCCTATGTTGAGGCCATCAAGGATGATATAAAATTGAACCCCCAATTTCAAATGGTTGTAGCCATTTCAAATGTTGTGCCAAATTTATCAGTTATAAACCCCATCCTTAACATCAATTAGAATATGGCCATACCACATCCAATGTTAGTCACCAACTAGCTCCCCTTAAGTCATTCTATACCTAAACAACATCTAAGCTTCCTTATCCCAACCAATATGGAATTATTCACTCAAGATCACAACCAAGTATTGGCCCCTATTGTATATAACATCCAAACTATACCCCAAGAGTCTTCTAAGAATGATTTACATGCCATCTAATGCATGTTATAAAAACTCATTAATGACTTATCAAGTCTACATAAGTGAGTTTGAAACATAAATATGAAAATTAAAATAATAATTTTACATACTAAAGATGCAATCATCCTTTTAACTGATCAAACAACCAACCAAAGTGTTCACCTCACAAACTTCCTACTTTTTCCTAGTAGGAAATTTAATAACATAGTATAGGATATGAAAAATATCAAAGTAAACATCACTCTTCATGAGATAGCTTCTATCACCAAATAATGAGATAACCTCTTAAAGTCTTTAATATACAAACCAACCCAAACTAAAACCAAAAAAATGTGCATACCAATATGATAATACATGAGAACAAAGTTAGTGTCCCTCCTTTCTTCCTCATAATCTGGTTATTCAGTAAGAATTTACATACCTGATTGGTCAATTCAAAATCCTCAATAAATGTTATGTAAAATGGAATTTACAAAAATTTGGGACTGAACCATATCAAATATAATAAAATATTAGTCTAATTAGATCAGTCTTAAGTTAAGATGGTAGGTAAACTCTTGATCATGCATATGAAATTAGGGTATGATCTTAGAGTCCAGTAGTTTATGTATATTCAATTAGTATAGATCCCTAAAGCATATGGTATGTTACTTAGTAGGGACTAGTCTAAAAACTTGAATGGGTATATGTCCATAGAATTATCACATATGTGGTTTCCTTGGAGAGGTGTGGCAAACCAAATCCATATTAATAGAGAACCTAGGATAAAACACACAATCATAGAGTGTAATGCCATAAATGAAAAGATAAACATAATATATTATGACATTGGCATCTATACTATATACATATAAAATACAAATAGCAATACCAACAAAGATTAATAATCATTAGGCTTATGGTCTCTATACTTTGATGGGGCCCATCCAAAAAAAATTATGGGTCAGGATTCTCTCAATCAACTGACAAGGAAAGTAACACTTGGTATCCTATAGGCTACAATTTCCTTGTACAAAAAACATTGTGGAGCATGAAGACTTGATTTTAGGCATAAAATATACCATTAAGTATAATTTTAAAGAGCTAAGGGTATATGGGGACTCTAAGTTAGTGGCCAACCAAGTCAAAATTAAGTTACAGAGTAAGTTGTTTTACTTGAGGAAATATAAATATTAAGAATAGCATTTGATATAAATTTTTAATACCTTCAATGTCATCCCTATCCTTAGGGAAGAGACCTAGGTTTCAAATTATTTATTAGCCTTTTTATGTGAATCTAGCTCCTCTACATGACTCAGGTCTACATCACTTCTCCATAGAGCTCATATGATGCCCCTATATCCCAAGCAACATTGATTTTTTTAGGTTTTCAATGATGGTCACCACATATTAGATTTCCTAAACAATTTGGGAGTCTTCAATACCCAAGTTATACATGAAGTGGATAAAGACAATCCTTATGATGAGGATTCTAATGAAGATGGTTATTTCATGTAAATTTTCACTTAAGTTCTAAAGAAAGAGAGAAGAGAAAGTTAATACAGGTTGTGCTAGGAATACCTATTTTTTTATGCACACATTGAATCAGAAGATGTGAGAGCTCCTCTTTGTCTTGGGTAGGAAGACCAGTAGATAAGAAATCACTAAAGAAAACTTGTTTATTGGATAGAAGTTGGGTGGATTGCCTAGTGGGAGCTAGACCTCAAAAGTAAGAGCTTCCTTAAGGGTTCTCAATACAATTTTTTTAAATAATCAAGTTGATAAAATTGGAAACAAGATACATCAATAATAGAATATTATTTAAAATGAATACAAGAAAATCTTGTTTAGAAAAGAGACTAGAAATGATCTAATTAGTGATAAACTAATTATTAATAGTGCTAACTGGTTGGGATATGGCTCAAAAAATTAGAAAGGGGTCTATGAATAGATAAGGAAATATAAAAGTGAGTTTTTTTAGGTGTAAGAGGGTAAAATTAGGTTTTTAGTTTTTGGTGCCATAGGTGATCATCATCAGTCATGTAACCATCACCGATTAAGGGTAACCATCATTGGTTTCCTATTAGTGAATCTGGAAGTGAAACTAGGGTTTGGGATTACTAATTGATGGGATCCAAGAAGTGGATTTATGTAGATAGCTTAGGATTAGAATGAAAACCTAGTAAAATAATATAATAAAACAAATACTTATCTTACAAGAAATTTGTTGATGGGTGGTTGATGTGAACTTGCCTGTTTGTGGAACCTGGGTTGATTTTGGCAGCATAATGGTACTTTGGAGTTTAGTGGAAGTTTGAAAGCAATTAGGATCCCTATGTGATAATCAATATCACTTAATAATAAAAATTTACTTGATTGACCTATAAAAAGAGATTTTGGATATAAAGAGCTCTTGATAACAATTACAGATGGTTTGACCTCCTAGGCCTCTCTCTCTTATAGGCATAAGTAAGAGGTGGAAGTGTTTGTCCAAATTAAATTTGAAGAAGGATCATAAATATAATTCATCCATGTAAAGGTCTCACAAATAAATTTATACTACAATATTTAGAAAAGTAAGGTAGTGGTTTGCATGTAGGTTGCAAGCTAAGTCTAGCCTATCCAACTTGATCATCCCTAGTTAGGGTAACCATCATCATTCACCCTAACCATTTCTAGTTGAGGACCTAGGAAAAATATAGGTTAAAATGGGTGAAAAAGTGAGTTAATCTAGACAAGTGACTAACTTGACTCCAGATTAGGTAAGTAGGCTAGGCTAGGTAGGCTCATGGGTATTTTCAACATTTGGAATTATAGGTGTGCAGATTTTTGGTGTCTACATTTTTCCCCTTTTTGTTATACATCTTGCATGAATGAAAAACAAAACAAAAATAGAGATTTTCTCTAGATATGCTTAGACTGAGAGTAGGATGAGGTGTTACCTCCTCAAACCAAGAGATGGTGAGGTGAAACATAGGTGGGTATGGGTTTGATAATAGGTAGATGGTAGGTCATGAGGTAGGTGACAAAAAAAGGTAGGGCATGTGTGGTGAAAAATTACACACAAAATGTGACAAAATCATGTGATAATTAAGATCATGTAAAAGACTAAAAATTGCCAATGTTGTTAAAAATTAAGGGCCATCACTAAGGAAGATAAATGACAAGTGAACCATGTGACTGCTTATAGGCATAGAAACTAGGAACACTCATAAACATAAGTCTCCTAAGTGATATTTGTGTATCCAATGGGTAATCAAGGTAGGAAGTTCTTCCAGGTAGAACACAAATGGGTCAAGTATCATGGGTGTCTGAGGTAGGAAGTGTTCTCATTGACAAACAAGCAGGTCAGTGTGTGTGAGGTGGTGAAAAATATAAAATGTCAACATGGAAATGTTGTCACTATGGTCAAGGGACTAGGCAAAAAAGTGTTATAAAATTGTGCACCAAATAGGCCAAAATAAACCAATAGCAAGGTGATGAGGTTCTTGTTCATGGTCGAGATAACTCCATGTGATTAAGGCACATAGACACTACCTACATAGTTACATGAATGTAATATCCAACAAAACTTTAGGCCAAATGTAGTTATTCACATGTGGGAAATATATAACTGAGTAACTAGGTTAGTTGCTAGTAGTTGCTAAAAAGTAATGTGGAGACCCTAACCGGTGATGGTTAGGGGAATGGCCCAAGGGTTGATCGATGTTGATCACCTTGACCAGTGATGGTCAAGGTAAAACCCTAAAATTTGTAAGGTAAAAATAAAAAGTGGATATTATTTTAATTTTACATTTGTGCTTTGGTGATTTGTTTGTGATTTTTGCATGTGGTGGGCTGAGGTTGCTAAGGTGGAAGCGAGCTAGTGGTGTACTAGCTAAGAAAAGATAGAGAGGATAGAGGCAGGTTAAGGATGTGGTGGAGTAGTTGGGAAAGGATTGTGGCCATAGCATCACTCCTAGAATGAGGTATGAGGTGTTTTTTGTTTTCAAAATTGATAGCTAGGTTGGATTTTTATTTTTGTAAAAAAGTAAAGGATTTTTCTATTTAGGCTTTCTTCCTATAAAAGCCCTAGTTAGGGATTGGGTGGGGTTTGGATAATATTTAAATGTGGGTAAATTAGGTTTAAGTAGGGTTTGATTCTAAAATGAGGGGTTAGGGGTGGTTTGTTTGAATAGATATAAATATTTATTATTTTTTTAGATAAGTTATATGTTTGGGTGGTTAAATTTAGGAGGTCAAGGGTTTGAGTTTCCACCACTAGGGTAGAGACAATGACTAGCAATGGTTCAATTTGACCATCTCAGGTTGACCCTAAGGGGATAACCATCCCTAGGTGATCGATGATGATTAAGGAACCATCTATGGTCAAGGGTGTGGGCTTAGGCCTTTTGAAAGCTAAGAGTTGGAAGGTAGTTTTTGTATTATGTTATTTAGCTAGAAGGGTAAATAAATGCATTTTCTGGAATGGGATGGATTGGTAGGTGATTGTGATGGGTTTTCTTAGCTAGGTTAGGTAGGTAGTTGGGCTAGGGGGATAGGGTAAGATGGAAATGGGGTAGGGTAAGGGTAGGTCAAAAGGTAGTACTTAGTGTAAGGTGAAACACTAAAATATAGTGTTGTATATTATGCTTGTAGGCTAAAGAGTAGATTAGGCTGATAGATCAAGTGCTAGTTCTCTTTGATAAGGTCTAAGATGCCATGACTATAGAGGAGTGGTGATACATGGAGGATATTTTCTTAGGTGTAATGCAACATTATCAACATCTATCATGTGACCCTATGATGATCATTGCACTCATCGAGAGATGGGACCCCATGATGAACACATTTTGGTTGTCGACAAGAGAGATCACCATCTTACTAGAGGATGTGTATAAGATCACACATCTACCGTTTTAAGGAGAGGTAGTATATTAGATAGAGGGTGAGGATGTATATGACCTGATAGAGATGATCTATGGTGATGATCATACTTAATCATGGTACCATGTAGGAAGGTTTAGCTATAGCTCATTATACCACATGGATCCAGTAGATAGATGCCTAATTATGATGATGATGATGGCATTGATAGTATTTATGCTTCTTGAATTAGTTTCGGGATGGTTTCTTATGGAATTATTAGGTATACTTGTTGAGATTTTATTAGGGGGACTATATTCAGTTGGACGCTAGTCATATTAGTATAGATATATCAGGAGCTTTGGGGTTTCAAACACCACATGTGGTATGGGATTAGTGTCATATTTATTATTTAATATTGGGCGTTTAAGCATATTTGAGTACTTATACCCCTTATATTGTTGGTAAAATGTTATCTTTCGATGGATTATTTAGTGGGCTTCTTCTAATGGAGGAGAGGTAGAGCTATGATAGGGACATATAGAGGACCTAGAGACATTGAGTGGTTTTCATGGGCATTAGATGGCCTTGTAGTTAAGCACATGATATGGAGGCTCTAAATTGAGTGGGTAGGGATGGGATATCACACCTTAGGTTTGTAGAGCTGGTGATAGATATACTACCATAGAGAGGGTGAGGATGATCTTCTCCCATTTGATCATGTGTAGAGATAGTTTAGGCTTGATCAGAAGATCCCACCTAATTTCCCTAGGTATAAGAGAGAGGAGGTAGATTTTATGTTACCTACACCCCAACCATAGGAGGGTTTGCTTTATTTTGAGGAGCTATCAATGAGGACTCTTATTAATGATGCATGTATTGATGATGGTTATGTAGCTTGGTACCAGGGTAGGTATGTTATGGTAGACTTTAGATGGGGTGATGGGGGTCAGTAGCCCATGGATGTAGATCTGACCTAGGCATAATGAGATGGATAGGTAGTAGTAGCACTTGCTACAACACAAACCCAAGTTATCAATTTATAGGGATAGATGGTTGCTTTATATTGATAGGTGGCCACACTATAGGTATAGGTGCAGGCATTATAGGGTTAGCTTACTACTATTATAAGTGAGAGAGATATACTTAGGCAAAGGGTTGAGATAGGTACTACAGTAGTAGGAGGGCCACCAAACATAATATCCTAAGCATGGTATTTAGCTACTATTATGGAGCTCCGATATTATGAGGAAATGGTATTAGAATAGTTACCCCAAGATATGAGGTATATAGAGTACATAGTGACCTTAGCCAATGGGCCATTGACAGCTACTCCTAGGTAGTGGGATTCCCTAATTGGATAGGGAGGGGTATCAAGGGGACCACCACCAAGTATAGGTGTAGACATATATGGGGCCATTGGTAGTGTTGCAGGCCCATGCTTATGTTGAGATATATTATTTTGAGATAGAGCTGACACATTATGCCATGTATTATTTTTCTAATGATTCAATGTATATGATGTATGATATTTGATTTTTTATATATGATGGATGCCTATAGTTTATGTGATGTTCATACCTTTTGATATATGGTTATGGATGTTCATGGTTATTTAACTCGATAGTGTAGGTATGTGATGTTCTGATTATGATCATGGTCATGATAGGATATGTTATGGATGGATACATTCTTTATTTACTGTTATATGGGTAAAATGGGAAATGGTATATGTCCTAATATTATGTTTAGCTTGTTTGGTTTATGTTATTTATGGTGTAATGACATGCTCATGTGTTATGATGTGATTGATGTTCATGGGTTGTTATAATATGTTGACATTATGTCTTACTCATTGATGAATAGATGTTGTTGCTTGATGACATAGCTCATGATGTTCATGCTTTTGATGTGATGTTTATTGTTCATGTTCATAGTGATAGGCTTACATAAGCTAATAAAAGATAAAAGAAAGAGCATGATGCTTTTTCATTGGTAAAGATTGACATGAAACCCAAAATTGGATTCGATTAGTAAAAATAATCCTTTCACATTAGTGGGCTAAGGTTGATAGATAGGGATCTTGATAACATTGTGTCAAGTAAGCTCATAGTCCCATGTATATGATATGTGGAGGGAGAATGGGTGAAATTAGAATCGTTAGCAAAACTAATATGCATTTTTTATACGTGTCTAAAGAGGTAATATAAACAAGTCTTTGTCCATATATAAAGTGTAGACTAATCGATGTGGGAAGTCTACTAAAGAGATCTAATTGTGGCTTTCCAATATTATTGATGTTATGAAAACTTATTGTAGCTTTAAAAATTCTTTTGTTCTTGATTTTTCTTTTACTTTTATTGTTTGCTTGAGGTTCAGAGAAGATGATTGATGTGGGAAGCTTCCTAAAGATTGCTAGCTTTGACTAATACCTTACTTAGCCATCCTTTAAGGTAGTGGTCTAATCTTATGTGATTAGTTTAAATACTTTTGATAGTTGTCCATCAAGGTAGTAGTCCACCTTATGTTTTACAATTTCAGAATAAGTTTTCAATAGATGTCCTTTAAGGGAAGAGTATATGGATGCTAAGAGTGACCCATGTTTTGTTTTTTCTTTTTGATATTGCTTTTGTTTTTATTTGATTTATATTTTCATAAACTTTCTCATACATGCTCAATGGATTACATATATGAAGGCAAAACTAAGCTGACATGATGGTTTTGTAGATGAAAAAGAGGTATAGGTGACAATAACCACAAGAACTGATCTCAAAGAGATGGGAAGTACTATGAGAATCATGTTATGGATGAGTCATGGTAGCCATAGTTAAATAATAGGCTATAATTATGACTAAAACCACATGATTTAGTTTTAGTCAGTTTCCCCTAAAAAGAGGGAAATGAATGTGGTTGCAAGGGATGAGCTCAAGGTAGACAAATGATGAGCATGATCCCTGTCTAACAATAAAAGGGACACAAATGTGAAGTGTTGAGAAGCTCAGGTTCTAGTTTGCCTTTGAGAGAGGACAATGATAAGCTCCTAATCTATACTTATGGGTGATGATTTAGGTTCTAAGCCAAATGAAATAAAATTTGGCCCTTTTGCTTTTCTCCATAATAGTGACATGTTGGTTTTCCTTCAGTACAAGATCTCTATTATTGAATTCTCAAACTTTTAGGTGTTTTTTATAGGCTCACTTAATTTTCTCTTGATAGACATAAAGATGGAAAAGAGTAATTAAATGACATTCATCAAGTATCTTGAGTTGAGATAAACTTTCTTAACAGTAATCTTTTGAAAAGAGGTCACGTAAAGATACATGAAGACAAGGCATTTTAATTTTAAGAGGTAAGATGGCCTCAGCTCCAAAGATGAGAGAAAAGGGTGTAGCACTAGTGTGGGTTTAGATGATAGTACGATATGCCCATAGGGTAAAGGGGATGTGCAAGTGTCAATCCTAACTTAAGGCATTAACCATTTTAGTAAGCATGTTGTTAAGGGTTTTTTTAGAGGCTTCAGCTTGTCCATTTTCTTGTGTGTGATAAGGTGATGAAAATCTAAGATTAATACCAAATACATCACAAAGGCCCTAAACTTATTTGTTTTTAAAGGAATTGTCATTATCGGTGATGATTTTATGGGGAACACCAATATGGTAGTTGATATGGTGGATGATGAATTTGATGATCTTTTCAACTTTTGTTGAGACAAGAGGAATAACCTCCACCCATTTGGTGAAATATTTAGTTATGGTAATGATAGAATGATGTCATTGTGAAGAGTGGGTGTTGATTTCACTGATAAGGTCTAGACCCCATTGTGAAAAGGGCCAAAAGTCTATAGAAACACAAATATTATTGCTTGATGCATGATGTAAAGTAGCATGCTATTGACATTTGGCACACCTTTTCACATAAGCATAGTAATATAGGTTAAGGGTAGGTCAATAATAGCCTAAGTGAAGGATACATTTGGCCACAACAAGTCCACTAAAGTGACCCCAAAAAATACCATCATGTGTCTCTTTGATGCCATGAGAGGATTCTGGACCATGGAGGTAATGGAATAGGAGGCCATCCAAACCTTTTTTGTAGAGGATTCCACCCATAATGGTATAATGAGATGTGCTTCAAAAAAATGCTCGATGGGTGTTCCTAGAGAGGCCAAAGGGAACTATGTCAAGGTAAAGGTATTTGAAGGTTTGTTGGTTCTAAAGGTTAGGTAGAGTTTCCTCCATACTAAAGATGGTTGAAATGTCTGATTTGGTGTAGGAAGGTTGGGTGAGGTGATGGACAATGATGGATAGTTTGGAGCCTGAGGGTGCTGATAGGATCTAAGAGGTAAGAGAAGCCATGGTATCAACAAATTTCTTGGTAGACTGAGGGGTGGTTTAGATATGGTAGTGTTCAAATGAGGCTAAAATTTCTATGATGAGTTATTTATATAGTTGCATTATTTCATTCTTACATTGGTAAATGCCATTGACATAGTTGACCACAAGCTGGGAATCCCTAAAGATATTGATTATTTTGACTCCTAAGGCTAGGGCAATTTGGAGACCTATTATTATGGCTTTGTACTCAACCACATTATTGGTGAATTTGAAGTCAAGTTTAAAGAACAAGGGAAGTGGTTCGCCAATAAGGGGGACAAAGATGATATTAGCTCCCCTACCATGCTGACATTTGAAACCATCAAAAAACATGGTTACCTGATTGGTGAAATATACTTGAGATAGGATTATGATAGACTCATTTTGAAATTTAAGAGGGGGAGGTTGATTATTCGCTAGGGGTACCTCAACTATTTGGTCAATAATTACAAGCACCTTGATTGACTTTTGTTAGAGGAACTCAAGGTCAAACTTAGCTAAAATCATGAGCCACTTATCCATATGATGGTTTTGGTATGGTTTGGAGTACATATATTTGAGGGGGTCGATATTGGTTATGGAAAAAAAATTGTGGTTAATAAGGTAGTGGAAAATTTTGGTGGCCATGAATAATAGGGCCAGACATAGATTCATGATATGTGTGTACTGAGTCTCATATTCAATAAGTGTGTGGATAATGTAATAGATAGATTAATCTTTGTGTTATTCATCTTAATGGGCAAACATCACCCCTAGGGAGTGGTTTATGGTAGAGATATAGAGGTAGAAAGGTTGGTCATCCTTAGGAGGTGTAAGGATAGGTGGAGATAGTAGGTATTCTTTGAGTGCATCAAAGGCCTTTTGAGAATCAATATCCCACTTGAAAGAGATGTCCCTTTTTAAGAGGTGGTAGAAGGGTTGACACTAATTAGAGAGCTAGGATATGAAGTGATGAATGGATTAAAGTTTCCCCTATAATTTTTGGAGTTGTTTAAGATTGGTTAGAGGTAGCATCTTGAGGATGGCTTTGATTTTGGTCAGATCAACTTTGATTCCTCAAAGGTAAATGATGAAGCCAAGAAGTTTACCTAACAAGACCCAAAAAATACATTTCTTAGGATTGAGGTGGGCACGATAATAGATAAGTAACACAAATTTAATATTAAAAATGACTAAATGGTCTTTTCAAAGTTTGGACTTCTTGAGAAGGTAATCCACATAGTCTTTGATGATTGTATGGATAAGGTCATGGAAAATATAGGTCATGGAATGTTGGTAGGTTGTGTCAATGTTCTTAATATCAAAGGGCATGACTATGTAGTATAAATTCACCATGGGGTAATAGAGGTAGTTTTATGTTGATCTTTAAGGGCAATCAAAATCTAATTATAACTTGAGAATCCATCCATGAGAGATAACATCTCATGGCCTTCTATAAGATCAATGAGTTGGTCAATGCTAGGTAGAGGAAAGTCATCCTTTGGGTAGGCAAGATTGAGGTCATGAATCTCCATATAGATACATAATCCCCTTAAGGCTTTAGTGATAGGTATGATATTCAAAACCCATTGGGGATAATCGATTGGTTGAATAAATTTGACAAAAAAGAGGTGTTAAAACTCTTATTTGATAAGGAGATCTATATGAGGGTGCACTTGGTGAAGTTTCTATTTAAAAAGTTTGGCATCATGATTGGTTACAATGTTGTGGTTGGTGATGGCTGGGTCAATATCAGGCATGTTAGCATATGACTAGGTGAATGTGATACTACGGTCTTGGAGGAAGGTAGAGAAGTCTTGTAGTTCCTTAGAGGTGAGAGTTTGGCTAAGTTTGATGATATGGGGGTCATTTAGAGTGCCTATTTCAATGTCCATGGTAGATTCATTTAACATGGTTGAGGTATTTAGAGGTAAAGATTTATGGATGGAAGAATTTGGTGCATTATAAGGTAGGTGATAATAACATCATCATATTGACACTAAATAGTGTTATTGGTAGGAGAGTCATCTCCCATGAGTTTAAGTAGGTCAAAGGGATGGGTATGGATGCCCCTTAATTTTGATAATTCAAGGGGTCTAGGGTAATCATGTTGATGGAAAAAAAAAGTTAGGTGGGATGATGTCCTCATCCTCATCCATATGTGGAGGGGGTATTGGTGAGGAAGGGGTTTCTTCTTCAACAATGGTGGGGGTAGTTTGTTTGTATTTCTTCTTATTAGGTAGAATGAATCTAATTCCATGTTTCTTATGAGGATTTTGAGTCTTAATCGAGGTTAATGTGTGTGGGTCATGCTCATATCTTCCTAAAATGAATCCCTTCCACACACACCTAAGAAGGTATAGTTTGGCAAAGTTTGGGTTGTCCAAATAAATGAAGGTGGAGGTGAAAGGATAAGGTGGAGAGGGAGTGATGGTAGTATTAAGTAGTTCATCAATTCCCCCATAGATAAATTGGGTTTGATAGCTCGAAGACCCCAAGGGGGTAATGGCTCTAATGTTGGGGTCATAACCCAATTGGTGGTTGAGTTTCCCATATTACTGGGGAGTAAGGAGGGAATCAAGGGTGAGGAGACAATATTCTCCAAGGGTGAGGTGTTGGAAGGTAGGTTCTAAAGGATCAATGATGGGTATCTAGTCTGCAGGGATAGATAAGCTAGTGGATGCTTTAGATGAATGGGAAGAAGTAATAGGTTTAGCATCTATGGGTGAGGGCTTGCTAGTGGTTGATTGTAGTGCTTTAGATGGAGGTAGAAGAATGCCATTAGGCTAATAGGTCATATTTCATGCTATAAAAGGGATATGATCAACTTTTATGGTAATAACTTAACCTTCATGTTCAAACTTGACACAATGATGGATGGTAGAAGGTACACATCCCATGGCATGAATCTAAAGTCTCCCAAGTAAAAAATTGGACTAGAATTCACCTTTGACTACATAGAAGAGTTTGGGGAGCATGTAATGTCCTAACCAAATGTGGAGGATAATAGTTCCCAAAGTAGTGGTCATAGTGTCATTACAAGATCTAAGGATGGCTGAAGTTTTAGACATGACATTATTCGATAGCTTGAGTTTCTCATAGGTATGGGAAGAGATTATGTTGATATTATATCCCCCATCAATCATAACCCATTTGATGTAGGTCTGATTGATGTCAGATATAATAAAAAGAGGAGGATCTAGGTCTTTAAGGTGGATTGAAGGTATCTTCAAGTCTTTCAAGGTGACAAGGGTAAAAATTTGGAGAACACTGACAAATACTACTATAGGTTGGGAGTCTCTTAGTATAACCTCAATGGCTTGCAGAGCCTCAATCATGGCTTGATGGTGATGAGGTGAGGTGGAAATGAGCTCATAGAGGCTCATTTTAGTAGGGGTATAATGGAGTTGTTTAAGGATGACTCTCCTAATGGATTCAAAGGGGTTACTCTCTAATGTACATAAGATAGTGACATTGGACTTAGGTGTAAGTGTGGAGGTTTGGGTCTAGTTTGGTATAGGGTGATTTGGAGGGTGTATCTATATAATGGATGCTTTCACCTTCCCTTTATCCTTTTTTGTGATCATGTGACCACATTAATGGTATGGATAAAATGGGAAGGTGTGATGGGGGATTGGGTAGATTCTCTATCATTATGAGGTGAGAGTGGAAGATTAAGAATGTGTTGGTGGCCAATTGTTGTGTATAATGGTGGATGAATGGATGGAAGGTCATCTACCAAGAGATCATTTTTTTTATAGAGTTGGTGGATAATGGGTTAAAGAGATTTACAATGATCTGTGTCATGCCCAAGTGTCCTATGATAGGAGAAAATTTGATGATCATTATAATAGGTTGGCTTCAAACTAAGAGGATTGAAAGGTTTGATGGGAGGTAATGTGAGTTAGGAGGTCTACACTAACCTTTGAATAATGGTTATATAGGATTCTTCCATAGGTAAGGAAGGTTTTGGGCTCATAGTTTTGGTTGGTAAGATGGGTATGTGGGTGGTAATAGGTTGGGTGAGAGATGGCTTAGGTAAGGTGGTTTGAGTAGATGGTCTTGACCTAGGTATTTTGGTAGTTGAGGCAACCAAATTTAGTGGTCTAACTAGTTATTCTTTGGGAAGGACCAATATATTAGCTAATAAATGTGTTGGTGTAATCAATGGTAATGGGTGACATATGTTGAAATGGGTTTGCTTTTTAAGCAAAGTGGAAGGGTGAGGCCCTATTATAGAGAGAAATGTAGAGGGAGGTAAAAGCTTAGTCATGTGTCCTTTTAATTCTTTTAACCTCTTTGTTGGTATGGGTCAAGACCTAAGTATAGGCTTGGGTGAAGTTAAGTCTACTTTCAAGGATGGGTGAACCAAAATTTGAGAAGGGAAGGCACCAAGATTTTTGAAAGGTTTGGTTGGTGAAGTGGTGGATTTTTTGGTTAATTGAAAAAGTGAGGGGTTGTTAGAGGTTTGTATTGGTTTAAGAGGTAGTGGAGAGATGATGGATCGATTGGTTAGAGGCATGTTATAAGGTTTAAATGTGTTGATGGAGGTAAACCCTAACCATTTATAGAAAGTGGTTTGATCCATGTCTAGTTTTAAGGCAAATTCTAATTTTTATATTAATGTGGAAAAAGTTTTGTGTATTGGTCCTGATCTATGGGTAGTGGATGCAATAGGTAGGCTTGTAGGTTAGGGATGATGGTTGGTAGGTTGATTGAATTCTTAAGGTGAGGAAGGTAGGGTTGGGATAGATAGTTCCTCCATTATAGGTATTGGTGGAACCAATTCTCCTCTAGGGATGATGTCCATAGATGTGGAAGTTTGGTGGGTAGTTGGTGGAGGTGGTGAATTGAGAATGTTAATTTATCCAAATGTGCTAGTTGAGGTAGTATGTGGTGATTCCAAGACTTATATAAGGGTAGCTAAGGAGAAAGGAACATCTTTGGTTTAGCTATCCAAATGAGGGTAAAGTAACCCCATTACCTCAATAAGCAAAGTGGGGGGGGGGGGGGGGGGGGGGATGGGTAGATTGATTGATTGGGTCCTCATGGGTAAGTGATCATGAACCATGTTGACCATGTGGGCATTATGAGAGCATTTAGCCTATGTGTCCTTGATTTTGATAGGGGCATGGGTGGGAAAAGGTTTAATGAATATTTTAAGAGCTTGATTTTAAGGGGAATTAGGATTATCCAACATGAGTTACCCTTTGTCGATAAGACTCTAAATAATATAATTACCTAATGAAAAGCACAGAGGTTATTTTCATTGTACTCAATAAGTTATGGATGAGAAGAATCAAATTTTGGGGGAGGTTTGATAGGTGGAAGTTGTATAAGGTTAGACTTTAGTAGCTTCTCTAGAACTAAGGTGTAATATTCTCCAAGTGGATTGAATTATTTTTGGTTGCTTCAATTTGGGTTCCTTGCATTTGGATTAGAGGTAATGGGATAATTTTTTTGGTTGACATTGGGTGAAGGGGTGGTTTTAAGGATGATGAAATTTGTGATTCCCCTAGTCTTGGTTTTGTTATTGGCCAAGTTATCAAGTTTGGAGGAATAGGTTTTGTTGGTCTTAAAGGTAGAGTTTTTGTTTTGTAAATTTAATTTACCCTCATCTATGGTGTAGTTTTTTAGATTACGTGCCATGGTAAAAGCCTCATCAAAAGTTCTGAATCTCTAGACATGTAGTGTAGAGGATATATGTTTGGATCAAGCTCGAGTGAAGATTTATATAAGTTTAAATTGAGGTAGGGAGAATGAAAGATAATTAATCACAAGCAAAAAAATAGGCAATAGACTCATCTTCAAATTTCCTGATTGAATAGAGGTCTATGATAGAGACCTTCTTGGAAATGTTAATGAAAAAGTGATCCAAGAAGACTTGTGATAGTTGGGTAAAAGATAAGATGGAATTCTTGGTAAGGGAACTATACCAGTTAAGTTTTAGACTGGATAAAGACATAGGGAAGGTTTGGAGGAGAAGGGCATCATCGTAAGCAATCATATAACATGCATGTCTAAAATACCTAAGGTGATGCTGGGGGTCCTCCTTGTTTTGAAATTTGGTAAATATCATAAGATCTCAATGAGGAGGGTAAGGTCTGATAGGAATAGAAGGATGAATAGGTTCATTACAAATTTGATCATAGGATAAGATGTTATGACCTCCTAAAATAGATGACTCGGTTGGTCATCTTGTCCATGAAAATTTTCATTAGGTTGGTTTGAGGTGGTGCACCAAAAGGATTGTAAGGTTGATATTTTGGTTGAGGTTGGGTAACATATTGGTGTTTACTTGGCAGTTGAGAGGCTACCACATATTGGAATGTGGTTACTAGAGGTTGGGTAGGGTAGGTGGCTAGTGGTGGTTGGGTAGTGGGTCCATATTTTTTGTGGGTTAGGGATGTATCCTAGATTGGGTGCATGGGTAATTGTTGAGAAGTCCTTATATATTTGGCATGGGTGGTAATTGGGTTAGTGATAAGAGGGGAGCTAGTGACCTTTATGCTAATGTGTGGTGAGGTAGAAAGGATAGATAACCCTAATATTGGTAAAGGGGTATTAATTGATGGGTTAGGTTTGATAGAGGGGAGGTTGGTAACATTGATGGTGGGTGCTCTAACTGTAAGCAAGGTATGATGGGTTAATGATTGGGTTGTCCCCAAGGTAGAGGATTCATTAGTAGGGGTGAAAGGTATGAGGGTAATAGGTGGCTGAATATGTTCATTCTCAGTCATAACATCAAAAGGGTTAGTAGATGAAGATGCCTAGGTGGTCAAAGGATGTGTGGAGATTGTAGCAATGGGGATACCTTTCATAAGATGGGATGTCATTCCATAAAGAGGATCCTAAGGTGGGGTTGAGGTTAGGATATGGTGAGGGGAGGTATTAAGTTAGTGTTGAAGGGCAACTGGATTATTGTTTATAAAGGTGGTAAAATCCATGTCTCTTTTGGGAAATACTTAAGTGAAAATAGGAATTCTCAATAGATGAGGTGAATCTTTTACCTCAAATATGTACGCCATATATGATGAGGTAGAAGAGGTTGATTTAAGTGATGGGTTTTATTCCACTAGGTATATCCATTGTTGATGAGTGAGAACCATACAAGAAAAAAGGGAGAGAAAACAAGAATAAACTCAACACTCAAATAAGAAGAAGATAAGAAAATGATCAAGGCAATCTAGACACATACTATGAAGTATATTAATCCTAGAGGTTAGTTTTAATCTCACTTTTGGCTTATGCCTTAATTTATGAGAATGTGTGATAGAAGTTGGATTTTAGATCAGGTACTATATAAGTATTCTATGGTTGGTTTTGGGTTATTTAGGTGCTAAAAATAATTTGTATTGGAATCAATATGTGTCTTGAGATTGGGGCCTAACCCCTCACTTCACAGTCTCATAGCGATAAGGGTGTGAGGTTCTTAGCCAATATATATTGATATCTAAATTTTATACTCAAATAGAGAGCTAAGTTGGTTCTCCTCTTGGTAATGACCTCTAAGTAAGATTGTCATGAATGGGTAAGGTGACTACTAGGTGATGAAATCCTAGTTAGGCCTTATCTCAAATTATCTTGATGTTTGATTGATGAAAGTGGTTCGAATAGTGTGTGCAATAAAATTGGTGATACAATAAAATTACTATGCTTTAATTAAAATTGAACTAATGTTAAAATCAAGCAAATGGATGTAGTATGTTTTAAGCCCAAAAGATATTTTAGTTTTAATAATAAGCACAGATAGAGAGAAAAACATATAGATGCAAAGAAAACATGAGTAAAGACTCTAGGTCCCATCAGGCATGCCATAATGTTTGATGTAAATTTTCACTTAAGTTATAAATAAAGAGAGAAAAGAAACTCAATATGCGTTGTGGTATGAATACCTATTTGTTTGTGCATGTTGAATCAGAAGATTATGAGAGCTCCTATTTGGCTTGGGAGGAAGACCTACAAATAAGAAAGTACTAAAGTAAACTTATTTATTAGATAGGTAGTTGGGTGGATTTCCTAGCCAGAGATAGACCCTAAAATTAAGAGCTTATTTAAGGGTTGTCAATCCACCTATTTTAAACAATCAAGTTGATAAAACTAGAAAGAAGATACTTGCATCAATAGTAGACAATTACTAAAAATGAATACAAGAAAAGCTTGTTTAGAAAAGAGACTAGAAATGATGTAATTAGTAATAAACTGATTAGTATTAGTGCTAATAGGTTGGGATATGGCTCAGAAAAGTAGAAAGGGGCATGTGAATAGATAGGGACACACAAAAGTGAATCTCTTTGGGTGTAAGAGGTTTAAATTAGCTTGCTAGTTTTTGGTACCATAGGTGACTGTCATCAGTCATGAAAACATCACTAGTCAAGGGTAACCATCACTGGTTAGGTAACCATCATCAATTTCTTATTAGTGAATATGAAAGTCAAACTAAGGTTTGG
Source organism: Torreya grandis (assembly GCA_037957365.1). Classification (NCBI taxonomy): domain Eukaryota; kingdom Viridiplantae; phylum Streptophyta; class Pinopsida; order Cupressales; family Taxaceae; genus Torreya; species Torreya grandis. The sequence continues at coordinate 279,417 of JARHVA010001985.1, forward strand.
GCTTAATGATTGATGAAATCTGAGAAGTGGATTCTAGGAGATAGATTAGGCTTGGAATGAAAACCTAGTAAAAGTATACAATAAAATGAATACTTATCTTACTAAAAATTAGTTGATTGGTGGTTCATGTAGACTTGCCTATTGGTGGAACCTGGGTTGATTCTAGTAGCATAACGATACTTGGGAGCTTAGTGGAAGGTTGACAGTAAGTAGGCTCCCTATGTGATAGTTGATAGCACTTGATAATGAGAATTGACCTAATTGACCTACAAAAAGAGATTCTTGATACAAAGAGCTCTTAATAACAATTATAGATGGTTTTACCTCCTAGGCCTCTCTCTCATATTGGCACAAGCAAGAGGTGGAAGTGGTTATCTAAACTAGACTTGAAGAAGGCTTCTAAATGTAAGTCATGTATGCAAATGGCTCACAACTAGATTTAGACTATTTTATTTAAAAAATCAAGGTGGTGGTTTATATGTAGGTTGCATGTTGAGTCTAAGCTATCCAACTTGATCATCACCAGTTAGGGTGACCATCACCATTCACCCTGACTATTGCTAATTGATGACCTATGAAAATTATAGGTTAAAATGGGTGAAAAGGTGAGTTAATCCAAATAAGTGACTAACTTGACTCTTGATTAGGTAAGTAGGCTAAGCTAGGCAGTTTTAGGGGTATTTTTGACATTCAAAATCATAGGTGTGTAAATTTTTAGTGTCTAAAATGGTTTCATGAACTTAAGATAGAACTACATCCTGAAGGATATGATTTCACTCAAAAGAGTGTTTGACATAGATTAGCCCACACACAAACATAAAAAAACTAGCTTACATCAACCAAAAATCACACACAATCAACTTGGGATCCTTTAAATAGCCTAAATATGTTAACATTAGTTATAATTATACTCCAACTAAAGTATAGAGGCTCAAGAATTTACTTCTACAATATATATATGTCATTACCTAGACATACAAAGACCTCAATGTCTTTGACCCAAGCATAATAATACACACTATCCCACTTAAGCAAGGTAAAAAAGATTTAAGCAGGGACAACAAACCATAAACCCTATATTATAACCCCTTAATCATAATTAAGTTGACAAATTACTATCAATGGGAATTATTTTTTGAATCCACCATTATACTTGGGTTGCCAACCTAATTCTTGTTCACAATAAAAATTGAGAGATTAAGTTGTGAATCAATTTTAATAATTTAAATATAACCTTAGATAAATATAATTAACTTTTCCCTCCTTAGATGAAGTGACTCAAATGGTAAGTATATCTTATATGATGTCCTTTATGGATGGATTCTTGGGGTATAACTAGGTCTTAGTGAACTAGGAAGACAAAACTAAGACCACCTTTAAGACAAAGTGGGGAACCTTTTCCTATAAAAGGATTGTATTTATCCTCTTTAATATAGGAGCCACTTTCCAAAGGGATATGTATTTTTCCTTATAGTTTATGATCAATAAATGCATAATAATATATATGAATGATCTAATTGTATTTTCATAATATATGTCTAAACATGTTCACCACTTGCAGAGTGTACTTGAGAGATATAAAATGTATGGTCTCTCCCTTAACCCTAGTAAAGTGTCTTTAGTGTCACAAAAGGTAATATCCTTAGTCAAATTATCACTAAATAACTTCTCTATTGACCCTAAATAGGCTAATTTGATTTTATAATTACCTCTCCCTAATAGAAATAAAGAATTGAAACTGTTCTTTGGCAAGATTCATTTTGTACTGAAGTTCTTATATAGTTTCATTGAGATTGTTAAAAATTTGAATGTTATGTTGAAATAAGAAGATAAAGTGGAGTGGACCCCTCCATAAAATAAATAATCCTATCAATACATTAATAATTCCAACATGTAGGCACCAAAATTTATCAGTTTGGATTATGAAAAATATTTCCACCTCTACTCCTTTGCTTCTGAACACACCATTACATTCATGCTCACTCATAAAAATTGTGAAGAAGAACATCATATGGCCTTCATGAGTATAAACTTTAATTATTCTTAATTAAATTAATCTACCTTGTAAAAACATTATTATGCCTTAGTGAAGTCCATGAATAAGTTTTAGAACTATATCTTTAAAAACAAGGTACATGTCATTATCCTTGATCTAACCATAAATCTCATGTTAGGATAAGATGGATTAGGGGAATGTAGAGGCTGGTGGATGAAAAAGTTATAATAATATCACATATAAATTAAAATTTACATAATGTTAAGGTTTAAATTATGTACTTAATTAATCATAGAGGTTGACCCTAGAATCACTATGGTGTAGCTGGACCAATATGAGATGACTAGCCAAGATTGGTATAATTTGATAATCCATTATCTACTTTATGGGAATCATCCTCAGGTACTCAAAAAAGCCCAAAAGAGAGATATTATATTGAAGGTAACTCATAATATGATGAAAAATGGGATACTCTATCTTAATAACTATGAGGTCATATACCTCTGATGTTTATCAAAGGATGAAGCCAAAGAAGTTATGACTAGCTTCCATGAAAATTCGCCAATGGCCACCCCTTAGGAATAAAAATAACCCAAAAATTTTCTTGAGCTATATATTATTGGACCAAAATCTTAAAATATGCACACATACATTTTTTCCATGAATGTTAAACCTTTACAAAAAAGGAGACCTATGTGTTAATGCCACTCCAACCCAGAATAAAAGAGTTTTCCTTTGCTAAATGGGGGATAGATTTTGTTGGAATCATCAATATTGATTTCTTAGTTGGCCAAAATTTCATAATTACCACAACCAATCACTTTACAATATGGATAGAAGATATAGCCACCATGAAAGTCACTACTAAGGATGTGATGAATTTCTTTGAAGATAATATAACCATGCATTTCAACACACCAGTCTCTTTGGTCTATGACAATGGCCCTATTTACAATTATCTAAACTCACTGATGGGGCCTATGATAATAATATCACCTTGAACATCTCATTAAATTACTATCCATAGGGAAATGGTTTAGATAAGTCTACTAAAAAGTGACCTAGGAATTGACACTCCTTGTTGAAATATGCACTATGGGATGATCTCACCGGATATAAAGGATCCCTTAAAAGTTCACATTTCATAATGATATATGACCTAGATATAACATTCTCAATGACACGTAGACTACCCATTTAAAAATTCATGTAATAATACATGTATAATATTTAAAGGGTCGGCTCAAGGTTGTTAAACATCATTCAAATGGAAGACACATGAGAGGAAGCTCTTGATAATTTTATCATACATCAACACACCATAAAAATATGGTTTTACAAGAAGGTTAAATTTAAGTTGTTCAATAGATATAATCTAGTCCTATTTTGGGACAATACTCATGAAAATAAATGCCAACATTCCAAACTAGAACCACTCTAGATTGGCCCATATTAGATTATTGAGTTATTGGGATAGAATTGTTTAAGACTAAAATATGTACAATGTAAAAAAATATGTTTACCTATGAATGGAAAATTATTAAAGCATTACTTCTTGGATGTGACATTCACTATTGTCTTGGAGTAGATGTAAGTGTAATTTAAGAGTAGCATAGTATTAGAGGAATTTGTTTTATGTTGTGTTTTTTATTTATATCATGTGCTTACTTTTTGTTATATGTTTACTTTATTTGTTTATTTATCTTTTCCTCATGCATGATCTTAAGCATCCTCATTTAAATTTGTTACAGAACATTTATATACCTACATCTCATGATTTTATCCCATCAATTGTTTGACAAAGCATTGAAAATGTAGTCTAGGGATCAAAAACTAGAAAAGCATATCTTCAAGGTTAAAATGTGTGATCAACATGGAGAATATTTTATAATTTCCAAAAAATAATGAATCCATTGATTCAAAATTGAGTAGTTAAATTAATAATTGTTTTATTATTGACTAGAGGTCATCACTATACTAAATACACTAAGAGACCACTTTGAGTTCATGAAATGACAAAGGGTCTCTTAAGGTGGTAATATCTTTCTTAATAAATCATTTACTTTGGATACAATGTTTTCCAACCCTCATGGATAAAAAAATAGATTATAAAAGCATAGGGAAGTTTTTAAATATTGATAAAATTTTAAAGTTTCTTCCTAAGAAAGGGTGATTTGAGAAATCTACATTGCAAGGTTTCTGGCCTAACTGGCAATGGAGCAAGGCCTAATGTGGATCCATAGGTATATATGTCTAGGTCATGGATGCCTAGATGGAAAAAAATAAATTCCCAATCCATCTCTTCCCCAATTAGTGTGAGAAAAAAAAGTACCTTTTAAGAGTTTTGAGAACCTAAACCATCCCCAACTTTTATCATGAATTCAAAAGGAGAACCAAGGCAATGAATCAATTTCTACATAAAATGGCCTTTTAGAAGAATTGAAACCTAGTATGTTACATGTTGGATCATTTATGATCCACATTTGTATTTAATTAATTTTTTTTGTTTAATAAACTCAAGGAATTAATCTCACTAGGAGACACCCTCATTATGTTTGGTAATCATAAATTAACATACATTATGTTATTAGTTTAGGTTTCTAATACATTGGTAGTTATGTCCTATAGAAATGGAATTATAATTTACCATTTGCTATATTTATTTGGTATGTACTTCACTTGATAAGTTAACATGGTTTTACTACAATAAATCTTTCATATTTTGTTTTCCCATGTAAATGTCTGAATGAACTTATTGAATCACTAACTATTAGTGGTACCAGAGCCTTATCATTCTAAGAGGTTTTTTCTTGAATAAGCACACACTATGATAAATAAGAAAAAATATGGTGTTGGCATATCTTCCATGAATAATCTTGTCATAAAATAGCTTGAGAAGAAGTGTGATGCACCCTTCCTGTACATAATTTTGAAGACCAATGATGTCATGAGTCCTTGAATGCATGTCATTGTTCATGTATTGTGGAAGAACTACGAATCCCAAGCCAAGCTAAGCCAAGCCAAAACTCTTAAACAACACTTATTTTTTGGGTAAGAGCTGATATTAATGTGAATTTATTGAAACTTTAATTATCACATGCTTATTGTTTTATATTAGTTTAGAAACAATGCAAACATATTATGTGAAGAATGGACTCACAAAAGAAGCAATAGATGTGATTATTTATGGCATCGAAGATCAAACTTGTATGTTGATCTCTATTAGTGTGGTGTAACAATACCAAAAATAAAAATGGTGAAGTAGGTTTTTACATATCTAAAATTAATTGGCATTGGGTTGCTGATATTTCTAGTGGATAATAGTCCTCTCTAAGCCATCTATATGGTGCTTGAGTAGTGATTATTTTTATACCAACACTCAGACCTTAGTATACATGTATGGTGATAAGTGATGTATTCAAACAAAGCACAAAAATAAATCAAGGTAAATATGATTTTAGGTTTTTAATTTAATTTTTTATGGGATCCAATAGGGCATTGCACTTTTTGTAAATAATTACCATGAAAATCTAGTGAATTAATTTTAATATGTAAGTGAAATATTAAGTGAAAAAATTATCGTATATATCTTTTTTTTTCAAACCTAGAAAATAAAGGACATATAATTTTTTTTAATTTTGTATTCTTAAATTGATTTATGTGAATTTGGATGGATTAAATTTGTTATTTACTTGCACAAGAGGAGTTCAAGGGTTCAAAACCCATTAGACCTATATTTTGGTCAAATTTTATTTTTGACCTTAGTTTTGTATAAATAAGATTATCAATGAAAATGTTATAAATGGTGATATAAGTGTGTAATAAAATTATTATATTTTACAATCTATGATTAATAAATTTCCCTATAAACATTTCTATTATATTTTGAATCTACTTATGAGGGTTGAGCCAAAGAACCATTTAGAATTCATTTTTTTATCATTATATTTCTTCGTAATCATGGCCAAAATTGTTAGTTTAATCTCTAAAAATGGTAGATTAACACCTAAAAACTAAAAGTAATAGAAATTACACATGGATAACATGATAATTTTTAATTAGTTTTGGGAAATAATAGATAAATAAACTACACCACCCACTGAACTTGCCAAATTGATTGAGTACCAAAAGTGTGATAAATGTACACTTGCACTCCTAAAAACATCCTGCATTGCACAAGTGATTATTCACATTGAAGTTGTTAAATGTAGCACATGAAAATTATGTAAATAATTAAATCACTTATATGAAAAATAACCTACATACCATAAAATTGACCTTCTTATGCAACATTTAAACAAGAAACTAACAAATGATGAAGATGTTTTTGAATATATTTCCTAAATGATAACATTGAAACAAGAATATTACATGATAGGTGAAAATATTTATGATGACATGTTAATTTAAATCACATTAATTGGAATTAGGTATACATACACCAAATTTATTTAAATGTTTTAGTTTAGTAAAAAACTCAATGGTGCAACATTTGACTCTATTTATGAGTTGTTAACTTAGCATGAGTGATGATTTGTAAAGAATAAGAGTAACCTTACTGAGGAGGCTCAAAATACAAAGGGAAAATTCATATCATAGAGATATTCACCATGTATATAGTTATTTTCTTAAACATTCTCTGAAATAATCTCTAATATATTCTCAACACCATTCTAGACAATCTCCACATCATTCTCATCCACACTCTCCAAGATCTTCCAAACACAAACATCACCATAAGCACTCTTCTCACTCTAGTGTTTCATCCAATGATTTAGATTATTATGGATCTCATAAACATATTAAAAATCCCATATGCTTCAAATATGGTGGTATTGGACATATTACAAATGTATGTCCTTCTTGATAACCCTACTCTCCAAACAAAACCAAAGTTGAAACAAATTATGTGGATCATTCTAGTGGTAGATATTATAGTTACTCCAGTTATTCAAATTATTATAACTCTTCCTCTAATTAGGAAGTGTCCTATATGGTTAAGGTCTATGGTCCCAATGGATTTGATAACCTATTTTTATTGATCAATTATTCACTCATCTTATGTGAGCTACTAGGCTCAAGATTGGGATCTATTGTAGTAGCATTTTTTGGCTTGTATTTTTCCTTTCTTATAGTTTTGGATTTATATCCTAGATAGTCATGACATAGAATAGATTGTATTATTTGATTTTGTTTCTCTTGATGCATAGATTCTCACATCTCACCTAATAGGGGAGAAGATATTGCATTGGTTGGTCTTCGATAAGTGGTTGATGACAATATGAGTTGATAGGGATTATTATCACGTTTAGTATTGAGTAAAAGTCATCAAAATTTGTTGGACATCAGGGATATGTTTAATACATAATACATGTTGGTCATTTTAATGGGATTTTGGGTGGAACCTTATGTAGATCAATGTTGTTAGACAGGTTTTGATTTGGTTCTACTATATTATAGTATGAATGATCATGGGAGATGAGTGGGCTTTGATTGTGTTCATCAACCTTTTATGCCACAACTCATAGGATGGGCTTCTTTATGGAACAATATTAGGTTTGATCAGTACCAAGAGGTACACAGCACCAATTCTAGTTGGTTTAAAGTTTATTTTATGACTTAAAAGTCATTTCTCTAGTTCTTTCATCTTCTATACCCCTTTAGATCAAGGGGATTTTTTTGGGTCATTTATGATCCATGGTTGTATTTAATTAGTTTGTTTATTTATTTAATAAAATTTGGGCATGTATCTCATAATGAGACACCCTTAATATATTTGGTGATCATAGATTACCATACATTAGACTTATAACCTACCATTTGCTCTATTTATTTGGTATGTACCTCATTTGAGAAGTTAACATGGTTTTATTAGAATAAATATTTCTTGGTTTGTTTTCTCATGAAAATGTCTAAATTAATTCCCTGAACCACTAAATATCATTACATGTTGAATAAAACTCAAGTTCTATATTTCCTTTATGGTTCTTTTCAAAGGGTTGTCATCATTTGCCTCATAGATTTGAAGTGGAAATTTGAGGTATTGAGTTCTAAACATTGGACAATGTTTTCCTCACATAGTCACCTTTTTAGTGACCAACACACCCATTTTAATCATAAGAAATGGGACCTATAAGAAAAATTTATAAATTATCACCATTCATCATGCCCAATCTAAACCCTGTCTGACTTCAAAATTTTGGGTGCCTATTGTATCCTGACCTTTGAGATTTCTATTAGTGTTATAGTGGAGACCCGTTTACTTTTATTTTAGTATTTTTAATAGGATTTTAGTATGGAATTTTTTTTATTGCCATGTTTAAAGGTATTTGTATACTTAGTCATGTTTTGAGCACTAACTAATTTTTCTTAGAAATTATTGAAAGCATATAGGTCCCAAATTCTTAGTATTGGATTCTAATTGATGCTCTCCTAGTAGTTCTCTTGTGACTGGTGAGCAAACCTTCATTTGAAAAAAACTTTCAAATGACTTAGTATTTTGTACATTTTTAGGTCCTAGATCTAATCAAAAAACATGTTTACCCATACACTAAAATTTTTAAGAGATGTCAAAGCCCCATGAGGCCTGACCTAATTAGAGATCATTAGTGTACCTATATACCTATAGTTTTTAAAGTTATTAGAGCCCTAGGAGGCTTGATCCAATTATAAATCACCATATATACTTGTATAACTAGATTTATATAGCTATCAGATCCTTGAGAGTCTTGATCTAATTAAATATCACCATATTTACTTGTACACCAATAGTTTTCAAAGTTTTTAGAGCCTTAACAACCTTTTTAAAATCATAGATCACCATGTGTACTTGTACACCCAATATTGTTAGAGATATTGGAACCCCATGAGTCCCACCCTAACCAAACATCACCATGTATACCCATACATCTATATTTGTCAAAAAAATTAAATCCATAAGAGGCATAATCCAATCGAATACTTCCATGTGTACTTTAGTACACCTAGAGCACCATAAACCTATAAAATTACTAATGTGTCAACCTCTTAGCATTATTATAAATATGACATTCAAAAATATATAAATTTATATAGGGTTCCAAAATGGATAAGGTTGTGGGTGTTTCCACCACACTCTCTACATTTATTAGACCATTTGAGAGTTTTATGATTCAATACCTAGAAAGGTCTTATCATTGCCAGCCAATTCAATTAAGGTTGATTGTATATAAAATCAAATATAATTGAAAAACCCAATAATAACTAATTCAAAATTGGATCATCAACTTGGAGTTTAATTCACATGTTGAAATCCTCTAAATCCATTACTTTATAAATTATCAAAGATCCATATAAGGTCCCATCTAGATTGAATTAATCATTATCTATGTTATTCCAATCAAGAAATTTAAAACCCTTTACTAATTTGTTCCCAAAGCATGAAGTGTATATATATGAGAGTATTAAAAAACAACATCAATAAATGGTATAATGTAAATCCAAACCCAAAAAAAACAATAATCCATATATACCACACTCATGTAGGGGATCATGCATTTTAAACACTTTAATGAAATATTCAATACAATTGAAGATATCTAGAGACTTAGCAGTGACGATGAGACTAAGAAAGATGATATCAAGTTTAAAAGTGATTTTTTATCTTTAAGAGCCTTAGGTTTTCATAAATTTATATCCAAACCTAAAGTCTTACCCTATGGTGATATCTTTGATAATATATTATGTATGTCCAAGTGCACCAACGACATCATTTAATTTCCTAATCAAGGACTCCAAATTATAAATATATCCAAGGATAATTGAAAAATTACTACAATCTCATTTACTATCAAATTTTATATGAAAAGTAAGTTTCTAATGTATGGATGAATAATCATAACCTCCATGATACCCTATAAGATTGGGCTAAGGACACTGACTTTTGGGTGAACAAAGAAGACATCAAATCCTACATGTTTAAGACCTTCATACATGGAGTCTGAACATGCATGTTATTTCTAAACCACCTATATAGGTCAAGTAACATCATACATGTCAAAAAATATTGAGCCCCCTTCCTCAACATCATCCTCAAATGGAATTAGGTCCCAGATCTCAAGGACATCATCACATTCAACATATCACATCAAGTCCCAAAGATGTGAATCAAGGGAAACTTTTACATGATATCTTATTTGTTTAATATCATATGTGCCACCATAAAATTCAAGATCGCTTCATCCCCCAATGGAAAATTGAAAGTTCCATAGTCCACATGGTCTTCACCAAATTATACATTCACCATTTCAAGCACCACATTCAATTCAATAGTGATCACTTCTACCCCATGTTTACTTGACAATCAATATAAATTATATGTTGAGGCTATAAGAAAACATGAGGGCCTCCATATTGGACATTGGTTCTTATGGGTACTAGTAAGACCAAAAATTAATAATAGTATAAGGCATTTAGGGACCTCTTCTCAAGATACCCTACATCATCCTTGATCAACTAGTGGAGCAAGAGATCACTTATCAGATTGTCAATGACATAGATTTTTTTTATCTCATAAAAATACATGAGTTCTACCCTTCACTCTCCATCATCATAGGGTTCCATGAGTACAATTCATTCTCTACCCTCTAGGACATGGCCAAGAAAAAATATTCCTTTAATCTCCACAAATATGATGACAAGTTATGAGATCCTTAAGATAAGATAAATTCTCATGTGGAACTTTATTAGGTTAGGATAAACATCGACTATCACCATGAGAGACATGAGGATGATATCATCCCCCTCAAACATACCAAGGATGTTAAGTTAATTGAAAATTTGGAAGTGTTATGTCAAACTAGATCCCAACAAGCACAACCCAAGCCCATTCTAGATGAGAGGCTTATTCCTCCATAGCATATTGTAGAGGTTAAAGCCACTACAAGAAGGTTTTATGAATTACTCCTATAAGGGATCCTAACAATAACTCCTATGAATTCATATTCTAATTCACTTATAATGAATTCCCAAGTAGTCTAATCTCATATTTCTTAGGCTCTTCATCTTTCTAATAGATAAAAATCTCAAGACAGCTCCCCTTAAGCCTAACCTTCTACGTCCTCAGAGTTAGGAACTCTCACCTCTAGCATGGTTTGGAAAGAACTTGCTACACCTTTTAGTTTTGTAACCCAAACATATATTGTCCTTATAGTTATTTCCATTGAAATTTCCCCTATAAATTCTTATCATGGGTCCCTTACTCCATCATCCCTAAAGTCCTGTGTGCTCTAAACTTCCATAATACTCCAGGTTACATTTCACTAGCTTATCCAACTTATACAATTTCCTTTAAGCTAACCTAGGTGATTATTTCAATCCATTTTAATGTTCTAACGCTTTCTCCCATAATCATAAGGATTCCCCCTATAGCCTTGGTCCCCCCCCATTACTCTAAGACCCCTATAGTTCCTTTGATCCCAAGTGTGCATGCATCCCCTACTTATTTAGATTCTAATGCTCTAATAGGTCCAAGATTAGTGACCCTAGGTAACCCACCAACTTTAGGCATTAGTAGAGTGTATACTAGGCACCTATTCTCACCTCAAGGCCCTTCAAGTTCTATCCCTTGAAGTGCAATAACCTCACAAATAAATTATAAATAAAATATTTTTAAATGCCCAAATATGATTATCCCCAAACCATCAGTATAACCCCTTCTTACATATGTAACACCAAATTGGGCCTACCTCTATCTTATACCTAGTTCCCCAGGAATTGGCTTCAATTATCCCATCTCTTCTCTTAGTATGAACACCCAACTCCCATGCATAATTGGTCCCCAAGTCTATATAAATTAGGATGAACTAAGGTCACACTTGTTCTCATGGGTAGATCCCTTGGCCACTTCTCCATTTTCACCAATACTCCCCCAACCATCTTTCATCCCATTTCATAACCTTCCTCTATTCATGACACCTCTACCCATGCTTCCACCATTCACTTCATTTGTTGCCTCATCTTTGACATCCCTAGGGAATTTAAGAGGACAAGGGTGGATTGGCCTTATAGAATCACAAAGACTAGAGATGGTCTATCATGGGGATCTAGACATTTGGTTAAATTTTGATAAGATATCTAGAATAATAAAGAGGGTGATGACCTAAAACTTCACCTATAATAGAAACCTTATTGTATGGAGAATAAATCAGGGCCTCTTCTCCCTCATTGAGAAAAGGAGTCATATAGGATAAGAAAATATTATAGATAATTTTATCTCTATAATATGTTTCATAAATGAGTTTATAGAGAAACTCATGGAGGATCTCAAGGAATAAGTCAAGTTCTTATAATCCCAAGTCAGAAGCTCATTCCCAATTGGCCTCCTTGGTAGGGTGGAAACAACACTTGTGGAATTATTCACAACCATATGAGAGGTGTCCAAATCTCTTTAAAATATAAATGTTGCCTTTGAAAAGGTATAGTGGTACATAGATGGGATAATCAAAATTGATAATAAATACAAGAATATGGTGGTAGTCATCAATAATGGGATATTCCCTGAGCTCAAAATCATACCCCTCATGGACTTCAATTTATGCCAAACCTTCATAGGGAGTATGTGGACAACATTAAAATATTTTCTTAGGGGTATCCAAGCTATCTTATGGCCCGTAGAGTAAATTAGGGAATAAATCCTTTTTTCCTTTGAGGTCAGCATTATTATACTTTTTTACCCTAATGACACACTACTTAGCACCAATTAATTTGGGTCTGCCTTAAACATTTCAATGCATACATGAAGAGGAAGGTGGTTAATGCTAAAAAATGTGTGGCTCATGTTAATTTATAAGTTTCTATGGAGTCCACTACTAGCATCAGCAAGGTCAATATAGTAAAGGTCACTCTTGAGGCCCCTCTGAAGGAATATGATAAATTGTCGACTTGATCCATAGTTATATTTAGAGATCCACCTATCAACATACCCAATATGGATATAGAGGAAAATATTGTTTCATAAGCACTAATAACTCAACAAGGCACCCAAATTCAATTAGGAAGTAGTCTCCCTTAGGGTTCTAGTCAGTGATATTTTATTTCCTCTTGTGGTCCCAAAAGGGAAGGTTATTATCTTGTTTTATGTGTTCTTCCCTCTTTTTTATATTTTTGGACACATGATTATATTTTTATAATGTATATTCATAATGGCTCAGAGTGTGATCTTATGCAAATTGGTGTTGGATTCCATCTTTCTATTATATATATTATTTTGTGGCATTTTTATATGGTTGGTAATTTTGTAATAGAAGGCACAATATAGTTACTAGACTCATGTTTTTTACATTATACTATGTTTAATTTATGAATTCCTTCTAATATTAAAGTGAATACAAATAATATTATTTTTTGAAACTATGTTATGAGTCTTTATACAATACATGTGTCTAATTGATAATAAGTTGCATGATATTCTAGTTGGTTTCTACACTTTCTCCTTTTTTATAAAATAAATATAAGTTTATGTGTCTTTAACTAAAATTGTATAGGTTTTTATATATAGAGTGAATATGGGTTAATTTTACACATGATATTCCATTTCACTCTCTTCCCTGTGTAACTAAAGTTCAAGCTTGTGTGAAACTCAACATATAATGGTAGAACTATAGCTGGGCTCATGTTTTTATATATTCACTCATAGATATCTCTTTTATACCTTACACTTTCATTCATTTTTTTGACCCTCTAAATCAATTTCCCATGCTTAGATTTTAAATCCCCATATTATTAAACTAAAATACCCTTAGGAAAGATCAGTTGGTATAAATTTTACTCTGTGTAGACCATGTTGGTCTTCTATTGGTAATAACTCATCTATTTTATAAGTATTCCAAGTAATTTATATAATGGATCCCAATACCTATAAATCATGCCCTAGAATATTCTAGTAGTAGCCCTAAAAAGAGAGGATGTAAGTCCCTTTAATTATTCCATAGTTTCTCATTAAACTTAATCCAATAGGTATATTTTGGAGTCTTAATAATACCCTCCTTGGTACCCTATTGATAGTTATTTTTTCTCAGGAGATCCACTTATATTTTATGGTGTTATAAGTTATTGGTATGGTGTTTGTACATGTTGTGTAGGATCTATATTTGATATCAATTATTGGGAAATAGGAAATTTTAATTGTTTTTCTACTACAATAGCTTTGGCTTACACATATTTTAGTTCTTCTAATGCGTTTACTCTAAGGAAATTTTATGGTACTGTCATAATGTTCCACACATCATACAATATCTTAGTTGGTTCATAGGGGGAGATACTTCCATTAATTGGTGCATGTTCTAACTGTGTTGGTCATATAACCTACTAAAGATACTAAAATTTAATATCTATAGAACATCAATCTTGTACATTTAACAAATATAAATTAGGTTTCTACCCTTCAATTCTAGAGTTCCCTATTATTGAAAGGCTTACATTAAACATATGATTATGCCTAAATAATTATCTCTTAGTATGATCCATAACATTATAATGACCCAAGTATTTTAAACCACACAAAAATCTTAAAACCTAATAAAAATCATGCACTATTAGTTTCCAATTCATACCTATTTTTTAACCTTATAGACACTACCAACCATAAAAGGATACTAACATCAATGATATTGTCTAGATCCTTATCTAGTGTCTTGTAGCCAAAAGTAACCTAAATTATGAAATCATTGAAATCCAAGGGTTGGCATAACTATCTTATTTAACCCTACCATGAGATATTTTCAAAAGGTGTGGTATAAATACAAGTTTAAGCCTTCTCATTATTCATCTATCAAATACCAAGTAAACACTTAGTAAAGATAAATCTATCAACTATACAAACACTATATTTTGTCCTATTCATCCTTATTTTCATATCAAGTATAGGATCAAACATATTATAGATCCAAATCATTCAAAGAGAATCCCATGAATGATATTTGTCAAATTACAAGCTAGATCACTGCATACATCTTTATATAGTATATTTCACCCTTGTGCACACACTTTCCAACACATAGGGATAAATTTATAATTCTAAGGATCTCCTTGGATTATTGGATATGTAGATAACACCCATTGATAAAGGGGTATTTGGTCCAACTTGACACCATGAGCCCATTTACCCATTTTTCAACAAACTCATTCCAAGGGTGAAGAGTTAGGGTTTGATCAATCATCAAAGAGTGATAACTTATATCTCATATCTAAATACATCAAAAAAAATATGATATGAAGCCTATAATAACAAATTTTCTCCCATATAAATCCAATCATTATTCCATTTTATACACATGTGTCATAGCTAGACAATAACATCGATGGTAGTGTCCAAATTTGATGGTAGTGTTTGTGGCCTTAGAAGTATAATTTTTATAATATGACTACTAACCTAAAATATTGATCATGTATATTTTGCACATGTTTCTAGTCTATATATACCTATGCACATGTAGTCATATAAAATGTGAAAATTGGTAACTTGAGTGTGGATTATGACACCCAACCCATAGGTCCCTCTTGCTTTCTCTCATGACCCTTCTAGGTACCTTTTCATTGATTCCCAGTCATATATATCCTTCTAGACAATGATTCTACCTCCTCCACAATAATTTTTCTATGAAAATTCCATCCCCTCAGGTCTTATACTCTCAGGATAATAGTGCCCAACTTGGACTATAGCACCAAATCCTAGGGTATTCAAGTTTGATGCTCTTGTCTTATCATATTTTGAGCCCAAATGACTATTTTATCCTATTCATCTTCATAATTGTGTCAAATTATCATGAATACATTTGACCCATGACCAATAGATATCTATAAAATCACATTCAAAGTTCATTTAGAATGGGTTAGCAAATATCATAAAGCAAGCAAGAATACAAGCAAGACTACTTAGGCATATTTACCTATTTTATGCATATAGCTATTGAATACAACCACAAGATTATTCAAACCCTTACACCAATCCCTAGCCACCTCAAGCACACACATATTTAGCATTTTGCATCTTCATACACACTATTGCATAAAGCACATCAAGTGGTAGAAATACATATGGCTTGATCCCTCTTTGGAGTATTACTATGTAGGTAGCATGCCCACACAAGGGGTGTGGATACATGTTCAGTGCATCTTACACATACTAACCCCCCCCTCTCTATCTCAAATTTTGTCAAAGAATAATGGATTCTATGGCTTGAATACTAATTCAACTTGACAAGGATATTTTTAGACATCCAACATCTAAAATTTCATTGGAATGTTCACATAAGGGTAGCGAACAAAACCCAAAAAGCTTAGGTCATGAGGATAATAGAAGTAAAAAAGGACTATAGTGCCAAACCCTAGGGTGTCTTATTTTGATGTTCTTATCCTTTCATGAAACAAAGGCCAGATCTTAATTCATGACACTATCCCAATCCTGCACATCAAATTTTAGACCTTATCTCAACCACAGTCCAGTTTAAGCTAACTTACATTTCTCTTCATTTATTACTATTTTTAGAAAAGTTAAAATTACAATTAAATTATACAAAATAGTAGCTTAATTATTACAATATTATTTACTTATTTAAATAACTCAAACCATTAATTAAATTAGTAATAATATTTTAATATTCCCAAAATAGATAAATCATTTGGTGAACCTAACTTACTTTATTTGTGCATAAAAAAACTAGAAACCCTAGGGTAAATTCCTTGCTAATTTTTAACAATATTTTTCTAATTTTGTACTTTGATATCTAAATAATGAATTCAATTTAATTTTTTAAATTCCATAGTACTTTAAAAAATAAAATCTTCCAAACCCTAGTTGCATATATTAGGTCCTTTTAAATCAAGAATTTTCCAATAATTTTTTGATTTTTTTCCTTCATATTTAAATTAAAAATTAGCATTAAATTTTAAAAATCCTTAGTAATTTTAAATTAATATCATTTTTCAAAACCCTAGTTGCATATACTAGGTCCCTTTGTTTTCTTGAGGTATCACCTTACATCTAAAATCATATTCCACATAAAAACAAATAATGGATCTCACTTATTTACACATATTTCTTGAATTTCTTGCAAACAATAAGGAGACCATACTCAGTCCTATCATGTACATGAATGATGAAGTCTACCATATCTTAATGCAAAGCTTCATTCTTTCCCTTTCATGATTACTTTTCATAATAAGGTATGATATTACAAAATTTATTGCTAAAAATATATAAGATTTCAATATTTCTTTTGCATATTTTCTCTCTCTCATGAAAAATAATTTCCAACTCTATTTTGATAAACATGTTATAAATGTTACATTACAAGTCAAAAACATTTATGTATTAGTGTAAGATTTCATGCTCTCTATCCCTTGTTTACTATCTCTCATGTGAAATATTCTTTATAATCATATTACTATACAACTTATAACTCTAATTACTTTTTTAAAATGCTATCTCTCTATTATGTGTAATTCAATCAAGAATAAAATTATTACATACTTGAGGACCCATTACATATACTAACAACAACTTGTAAAGTTTTAATGTCATATCTTATGCATAGGAAAGAATTTCCTTCTCCTCCTCTCCCCCAAGAAGCTGATAACTACTTTCCCTCTAACCAGGTCCATATTATCACCCCTCCAAAGAGTGAGGTATCCCAGAATATTTTTCCTAATGCATACATTCAACCTATAGCTTCTTCAAAACCCAACATATATGTTTACATGTTCAATCAAAATCAACTAGGGTTTGCACTTGTGAGACTCTAAGGGATCAAATCACTAGTATGAGCAAGTTAATTTCAGATTTACAAATGCAGAACTAACTATTACATGACAAGATCACAACATTGGAAAATTAGATTATAATACAAAAGCCTCAAAGGAATCTTAGTGCCAATAGTGTATATGCACCTTCACCTAGTCAATTGGTTACATATCAAAAAAAGAAATCACAATAAAGTAATTCTACAACTATTGATTCAAAAAGAATTCAAAGACCAAATAAGAGTTCAAGTTAATAAGGGAAATGATTAAATATAAGTTGACCAAACTACCTCCTCTACATCTAGTGTGAAGATCTAGATATTATTGTGTATATCATATAATATATGGGCATCACACAAATTCATGTTTAGTATTGAATAAACATATACAATATGTAATTTCTAATGATGACCCTATATAATGTAAATTGGTCAAGAAATACATAATGAAATAGGAACACATTCACAAAGGGTCAAATTTAGAAATAGTACAAAAATGGTTACCAAAGCATAACTCAGAACAATAAAAGAATCAAAAAGTAAAATCAGATCAACAGTACCACAAACACAAGTAAAGCATGAAAAATACACAAACCTTCCTCTCCAACATGAGGTTCAACTTTCAAAATAGTATGGGTTTGGTCAAAAATATCTATGATAGTTTGATTATCAAGGTCAAGGATTGGGCAAGCAGACTCAAGGCATCATTATTGTTATTTTATAAGTTGATAATGTTTGTCACCAAGGTTTGGGATTTTTTGAACATCTTAAGGCAAATCATTCATAGACATAATTTATCAAAAGAAAAGATCCAGATACAACAAAAGTCAACACTAACATTCCATTGGTTTAAAATTAAGATGATAATAATGAGTAAAATAGTATAGGTTATTATGATTTCTAAGATACTAATAATGAATATGAATATTTAGAGTCATATTCATAGCCATTTCCTCATGCATCACAATCATACATGATTTCTTTATTTGATATAGGACACCATGATAGGGAGTCTTGCATGAGACTCATTGGTTAGTTCATTTCTCCTCAGTTACTTGTACATAGTTTATTTTCCAATGTATTATACATAATTTCCTCATGATTGATTATACATAGTTCATATCAAAATAAATAAGAATGCAAATAATACAAAAATACAAAACACATTTCAATTATATGCATTTATCAGAGTTGTTGCCAGGGTCCAAATAATGTGAATGCAATGGTCAAGTGATCACACAAGATGAAGTTGGTGCACACCACAAAGAAGCTAAAGCAAAGTGAAATCACTGAAAGAGATAATTTGCAAAAGACAAATAGGAACAAAACCCAATATTCGATTAACTTAAGATGGCCAAAGTGAAGAATACATATAGGAGAGCACGTAAGTAACTTCTCCACAAAAGGTGGTCAAACCACCCCAAGAATAGATTGTAAGTCCTCCATGAAAGGTGGTGACAAGGTGCTAATAATAGAGAAGTAACTCCCATACCTGAAATAGCCAGTCAAAGGAGTTACTTATGACATTCTTATGACACCTATGACACATTTATGACACACATCTCCACATAAGCTAGCATATCCCACGAATGTAGGAAAACTCCATGTATGCACAAATATATAATATTCCCTAATTAAATAATAGGGAAAAATAAAAATCTACACTAACACCCCCCCATAAGCACAGCTTAGGTGGGCAGTGTGGAAATATAAAATGGGTCTCGATAACTAGGCTTGATGAGGTACCCATGTACAAATGCAATCTCCCATAAGATAGAGAAAAGGAGAACCCATAGGAAAAAACTCCCCCTAAAAGAGAGACATAAAAGAAATAAGAGGCTAGTAGGGCCCCCTAAAGATGATGTTGCTGCAATGTGGACTGCACCCCAAGAAGAGATCGTAGATGAATGAAATTACTCTCGATGAAAGGTTTGGTGAAGATATCTATAACCTGCTCTGAAGACTGGAAAAATATCAAGTCAATGACCTAACTATGAATAAGCTCCCAAATGAAATGCATGTGAATCTCTATGTGCTTAGTCCACTAGTGTTGAACTAGATTCCTACAAATTTGAATGGTACTCTAGTTGTCATAATAAATGATGGTGGGCTACCTAATAGGAATGTCAAACTCAAAAAGTATCCCTTGAAGCCAAATATCCTCAATAGCTACATTAATATCTCCCCTATACTCTGCCTCTATGGATGATATAGCAATAGCATTTTTCTTCTTGCTAGACCAACTGATACGACTAGAACCTAGAGAGAAATTGTAACTAGAAGTGGACTTGTGAGTCTATGAATCACCAACCCAGTTTGAGTTTGTATACCTAATCAAGTCAGCCTCTATGCCAAATCTATAATGAATCCCATATCTATGTGAAGCCTGTATGTAATGCAAGATCCTTTTAACTACTTTCCAATGAAGCTCATGAGGTTCCCACATAAATCTAGAGACAAGTAGTCAGTGGCCGATGTCAGTGCTTGAATCTTGATAGAAAGGGAGTCAGAGATGGCTTGAAATCAGCCATGTGAAACTAAGACAATAAATCAAGAGCATACTTAGGTTGTGTAAGATAAATCCCTAAATTTGACTATGAGATCTTGATGCCAAAGAAGTAGTGCAACAAACCCAAGTTTGTCATGTCAAATCTATCTTGGAGAGATGCCTTCACTGCTGCAATAGCTGATGAAGAACTCTTGGTAATCAAAAGGTCATCAACATATAGAACCAAAATGTTGAGTTATAGAGCTAAAAGCTTCACCAAATGAGCAAATGTAGAGGTTGTTAGAGTTACACAGTCACTGACATCGGTCAGGACTGACTGACATTGGTTATGGATCGGCTAACGTCGATCATATGCAGATGGATAGAGACCAGCATCGATCATCTGTGCATTCCAAAATTCTATTTTTAGAGAACAATGAGTTTGCATGAAAAGACTAACTATTAGTCTTGAGTCTACTTTTCTATTTTTGTTAGGATAGATTTAAACCTTTGATTAAGAGGTGTAGCTAATAGTGGAGAATGCATGGCTCATGAATCCTAGTTCTATATAATAGGGTTAGATCCTCATAGCATTGTAAGAAAAGGTAGATCAATTCAAGTAGTTGAGTTGGTTGTAATTAAGAGAGAGAGAGAGAAATCTTGAGGGAAAGAGATCTGTACATTTGAGAGGTGTGAGAAGAGAGAGATTTCTTTATTGTATATCCTTCTGGAAGAGTTTAATACAAGATTGGTTGTTTCTTGTATCTCCTATTCTTTGTTGTTTTTGATTTCTAGTTACTTATTATTTCTGGTTTAATTCTGTGTTTAGTTGCTTATACAAAAGTAATCAATTGTGTTGTAAGATCCTAATAAGTGGTATCAAATCTTGGTTCACTAACAAGTGCTATCAGAGTGTGTTAGTGTTTGTTGATTATAGAATTCACTCACAGGGGTTTCTGATTGAGTGGGAGTAAAGCAATGGTGGAAGAAAGTAAACTAAGAATGGAGAAATTCAATGGCAAGAATTATCAATTATGGAGGATGCAAATAGAAGGTTACCTGTATCAGAAAGATCTATACTTACTATTGGGTGGGGTTTCAAGAAAGCCCATAGATATGCAAGATGAAGAATGGAATGTTCTTGATAGGAAGTCTCTTGGATCTATAAGGTTAAGCCTGGCATTTTTTGTGATTTCTAATTTATCACAGACAAAGACAATGGTAGAGTTAATGGATACTTTGGCAAATTTATCTGAAAAACCCTCAGCTTCGAATAAGGTATATCTTATGAAGCAATTATTTAATTTGCAAATGCAAGAAGGTGGATTGGTATCTAGTCATCTTAATGATTTCCATGCAATAATAAATCAGTTAAATTCAATCAAAATAGTTTTTGATGATGAAATTAAGGCTCTCTTAATCTTATGCTCTTTACCTGAAAGTTGGCATAGTTTGGTAATGGCAATTAGTAATACTGCATCTGCTTCAAATATCTTGAAAGTTGATGATGTTGTTAGTGTAATCTTGAATGAATAAATTTGCAAGAAAAGCACTAAGAAAACATTAGGTAATGCTTTAAGTATTGAGAGCAGGGGAAGGCAAAGAGAGAAGGGAAAGCAAGGCAGATCAAGGTCAAAGATGAGAAGGAGATCCAAATCCAGAAATGGAAGAATAACCTATTGGAATTGTGGAAAGAAAGGGCATGCAAAGAAAGATTGTTGGTTGAAGGATAAAGAAGAAAATTAGTATGAAGGTAATAAAGAAGCAAAAGTTGTAGGTATTGTTGCACAGGATGCTCTTATATTTTCTTTGGATAATAAAATAGAATCTTGGGTTTTAGATTTTGGTGCCTCTTTCCATGCAACCCCAAATAGAGAATTTTTCAATGATTATGTCCATGGAGATTTTGGAAAAGTTTATTTAGGGGATGATAAGCCTTGTCAAATTGTTGGCAAAGGAAAAGTGCAGCTGAAATTATAGAATGGCAACACATGAGTGTTGAAGGATGTCATGCATGTACCCATCTTAAAGAGGAATCTGATTTCTGTAAGAAAGTTGGGTGATGAGGGTTGCAAAGTAACTCTCACAGCTGAATCTTGGAAAGTTTCCAAGGGTGCACTTGTATTAGCCAGAGGTAAGAGAGTAGGTACACTTTATCTATCTACTTGTATTATTGATCATTCTCCTTCTATTTTATCTACTTTAGATGTAGATGCAAAGTTGTGGCACTGTAGGCTTGGTCACATGAGTGAGAAGGGAATGAATGTTCTTAAGTCAAAAGGTAAGCTTTCAGATTTGAAAAGCATAGATCTGATTTATGTGAGCATTGTATTTTTGGAAAATAGAAGAAAGTGAGGTTTCTCAAAACTGGGTCAACAAATAAGAAGCACAAGTTAGAGCTTGTTCACATAGACATGTGGGGACCAGCTTAGGTGGCTTCTATTGGAGGATCACGGTATTATGTTTCTTTCATTGATGATGCTACAATAAAGGTATGGGTTTATTGCATAAAGAGGAAATCTGATGTTTTTGACACATTTAAGAAATGGAAAGCTTTGGTTGAGAATGAAATATGTTTGAGATTGAAGTGCCTTAGATCTGACAATGATGGTGAGTACTACAGCAATAAATTCAATAGTTACTATTTTATGAATGGAATATGTAGGGAAAGGATGGTTCCAAAGACACCTCAGCAAAATGGAGTTACTGAAAGGATGAATAGAACAATAATGGAGTGTGCATGGAGTATGAGGTTGCATGCTAGTTTGTCCTTATAGTTTTGGGCAGAAGCTATAGATACTTCAGTTTACCTGATTAACAGAGGACCTTCTACTGCACTGGATGGTGGAATTCTAGAAGAGGCATGGATAGGTAAAAAGGTAGATCTTTCATTTCTCAAAGTTTTTGGTTTTGAAGCTTTTGTACACATTGATAAAGAAAATAGAAAGAAGCTAGATGCTAAATCTATGCGGTGCACTTTCATTGGTTATGGTTCTAGAGATTTTGGATTTCAGTTGTGGAATTTAGAAACTAAAAAAATTATTAGAAGTTGTGATGTAGTTTTCAATGAGAAGGTGATGTACAGTGATCAGCTCAAGAGGCTAAATAATTCTGAGTAGGGCAATCATGATTTGGATGAGGTTATGATCCAAAATGAGCTCGTGAGTAAAAATCATCACTCATAGGAAAACACAGATACCAACATCAATCAAGAAGGAACTGACGTCGGTCAAGCAAAAATTGATGTCGATCAGGAAGAAATTGACATTGGTCAGGTGGAACTGACGTCGGTCGGGTGCAGACTGAGAGATGACCGAGATCAGTCATTGATATAATGAAATATGGGTGGACAGTAAGCTGTGAATGAGTCTCAAAAACCCATGAGGAGGTCTGAAATGGTAATTAAACCTCTAATTCATTATTCCCCTTATTTATACTACTTGTTGCTCACCGATGGTGGAGAACCAAAAAGTTTTGATGAGGCAATGTAGGTAGAATCCAAAAAATAGTGGGAGCATGGCATGAATGATGAAATTGATTCCTTGGAAGAGAACCAAACGAGGGATTTGGTTGAGTTGCCAGCTGAAAAAAAAGCATTGAAAAATAAATGGGTTTATAGGTTAAAGGAAGGAGAGAATGAACAAATGAGACATAAGGCCAAGTTGGTAGTAAAGGGATTTGTAAAGAAACCAGGTATTGATTTTGGTGAAATTTTTTTCCTATAGTAAAAATGACTTCTATTCAGAATGTATTATCTTTAGTTGCTATTGAGGATTTGCATCTTGAGCAACTTGATGCTAAGATAGCATTTCTTTATGGAGATTTGGATGAAGAAATATATATGGAACAACCAGAAGGTTTTGAGGTCAAAGGTAAGGAGAAACTTGTGTGCATGTTGAAGAAAAGCTTATATGGTCTTAAGAAAGCTCCAAGACAATGGTATTTGAGGTTTGACAAGTTTATGATAGAGCATGGCTTTAGTAAATGTCAATCTAACCATTGTGTTTATTTTAATAGATTGGATAATGGTAGTTATATTATCTTATTACTGTATTTAGATGATATGCTTGTTGCAGGTTCACACATGCAAGATATTACTGAGCTTAAGATAAAATTAGCTCACACATTTGCCACGAAGGATTTATGAGCAGTAAAGAAAATTCTTGGCATGAGTATTAAGAGAGACAAGAAAAATCATAGTTTGATTTTGTCTTAAGAGGATTATGTGAATAAGGTGTTGGATAGGTTCAATATGCAGGATGCAAAACCGGTAAGCACACCTATGGCTAGACACTTCAAGTTGAGCAAAGAACAGTGTCCTAAATCACATGATGAGGTTGAGTATATGAGTAGAGTTCCACATGATTTAGCAGTTGGGAGCTTGATGTATGTAATGGTATGTACTAGACCTGATATTACTCAAGTAGTGGGAGTTGTCAGCAAGTTTATGGCCAATCTAGGAAAGGAACACTAGAAAGTAGTTCAGTGGATTCTCAAATATCTGAGAGGGACTAGCAGTAGGAATTTGTGTTATGGAGGGTCAAACACTTCTCTACATGGGTATGCAGAT
Source organism: Torreya grandis (assembly GCA_037957365.1). Classification (NCBI taxonomy): domain Eukaryota; kingdom Viridiplantae; phylum Streptophyta; class Pinopsida; order Cupressales; family Taxaceae; genus Torreya; species Torreya grandis. Next base: position 304,247 of record JARHVA010001985.1, read on the forward strand.
TTAGATATGGCAGGTGACTTGGATGGCAGGAGAAGCACCATAGAATATGTGTTCATTGTTGGTGGAATGGTGGATAGCTAGATTTCAAAATTGTAGAAGGTTGTTGCCTTGTCTACTACAGAGGCAGAATACATTGCAGTCACAGAGGCTAACAAGGAAATGATTTGGATGACTCAGTTCATGGAAGAGTTGGGAAAGGAGAAAGAGAGTTGTAGATTGTACAGTGATAGTCAAAGTGTAATTCATTTGGGAAAGAATTCAGCCTTTCATTCAAGAACCAAACATATACAGCTTAGGTACCACTTCATTAGATAGGTATTGGAGGATGGTCAGTTGAAGCTGGAAAAGATCCTTATAGATAAGAACCCTGCTGATATATTAACAAATTTGATAATAAAGGAGAAGTTGAATCTTCATTCAAATTTTATTGGTTTTCAAGATTGAACCCAAAGATGGAGAAATAAGCTAGAGGATGTCGATGTTTAGGTACAGGTGTAGCTATTTATCTCCAAGTGGGAGATTGTTGAGTTGTGGAGCTAAAAGCTTCACTAGATGAGTAAATACAGAGGTTGCTGGAGTTACACAGTCACTGACATTAGTCAGGACCGACCAATGTCGATTATGGATCGGCCAACATCAGTCATATGCAGATGGATAGAGATTGGCATCGATCATCTGTGCATTCCAAAATTCTATTTTTGGAGAATAGTGAGTTTGCATGAAAAGACTAATTATTAGTCTTGAGTCTACTTTTCTATTTTTGGCAGGACAGATTTGAACCTTTGATTAAGAGGTACATCTAATGGTGGAGAATGCATGGCTCATGAATCATAGTTATATATAATAGGGTTAGATCCTCATAACATTTTAAGAAAAGGTGGATTAATTCAAGTAGTTGAGTTGGTTGTAATTAAGAGAGAGAGATAACTCTTAAGGGAAAGAGATATGTACATCTGAGAGGTGTTAAAAGAGAGACATTTCTTCATTGTATTTCCTTCTAGAAGAGTTTAATACAAGATTGGTTATTTCTTGTATCTCTTATTCTTTGATGTTTCTAATTTCTAGTTACTTATTATTTTTGGTTTAATTATGTGTTTAGTTGCTTATACAAAAGTAATCAATTGTGCTATAAGATCCTAACATAAAATTAAGAGTGAATCATCTTACCACAAGAAGTAGACATTGGGGTCAGAATGGCACCTAGTGAAACCCACTATGAGAAGGAAGGAATCCATCCTGGCATACCAAGCCTGAGGAGCCTATTTGAGGCCATGGATAGATTTCTTAAGTCTTCATATTAAGGAAGAATCCTAAACAAATCCTAGTGGTTGTTCCATGTAGATCTCCTCCTCTAGGTCTCCATGAAGAAAAGCACTATTCACATCCATCTGGTGCACATTGTAACCATGTGTTATAGCAATAGCCAAGGTGAGTCTTATAGAAGTCATCTTTGTAATGGGTGCAAAGGTATCTGAGTAGTCAATGCCTACCACCTGTAAGAAACCCTTGGTGACCAATCACACCTTATACTTATCAATTGACCCATCTATTGCAAACTTGGTCTGATATATCCACCTACATCAAACCGTCTTCCTTCCCTTAGGAAGTGAAGTCAAGTCCCAAGTGTGATTTTTTGTTTAACAAAGAATATTCTTCCTCCATAGCACTATCCCACTTAGGTACTCTTGATGCCTATCAAAAATTCTATAGATCCAAAAATAAGGCAAAGAAATCATGTAAATCTCTCTAAAAATCCCCCCTATTACGTCTATCATCTGTGGGATCTCCTGCCCAAGTTCCAACACTCTCAAGTGTCTGTCTAGCCTAAAGTGGCCTAAAAGTGGGTGAGTTAGGTTCTAACTCCTTATCCTCTAACTAACTATAGGTGGATGACTCTGCATCACTGTCCTCACTATCTAAACTTGAAGAAGAAGAAGATGTCTCTAGCTCAGGAACCTGTTGTGGCTGATCAAAATTTAAGGAATCATCATGAAGAAGTAGATCTAATGAGAGAGAAGGAGTGCCAAGTGTTGAGTCTCTAAGACTCTCCTGAAAGTAGACACTTCTCTCAATGAACAACTCATGAGTGGTTGGATCTAGAAGGTGATACCCCTTAACACCATTTGGATATCCTACAAATATGCAAGGCTTGGACTGATGTTCCATAGCTTTGCATTTCTTCTTTAGTGTGTGGCCCATGGTTGCGGATCTGAAAACCCTAAGGCGTTCAACATCAGGTTTCCTTTTATGCCAAGCTTCAAAAGGTGTTATCCCTTTTAAATCTTTGTGAGGAACCCTATTTTGAATGTAGCAAGCACAATTGATGGCTTCGGCCCAATACTGTGGTGCTAAGGATTTGGAGTGAATCATAAAGCTACCCATCTCTTTCAAGAACCTATTTTTGCATTCTACAACCCCATTCTGTGAAGGACTATAAGTGACTTTGTGCTACAAATCAATCCCCTCTATGGTGCAAAACTGCTCAAACCTGTTGCTGACATACTCCCCTCTATTATTAGTTTGAAGAACCTTGATGGATTTCTCACTCTATTTCTCAACAAGACCCTTGAAGTCTAGAAAATTTTTGAACACTTCAGACTTTTATTTGAGAAAATATATCCAAGTGTACCTAGAGAAATCATTGATGAAAGTGAGGATGTACTTGGCCCTTATGAAAGATGGTTTGGGAAAGGGTCTCGATACATCACTGTGGACTAACTCCAAAGGTTGTGAAGCCCTCCAAGCTTTGCCTTTGTCAAATTTTGCTTCAGGATGCTTCCCAAAGGAGCACCCCTCACAAAGTCCTTTTGAGAATTGGACATGAGGCAAGGTAATGACCATGTCATGTTTGCAAAGTTGCTCAAGGTAGTGGTAGTTAAGGTGGCCAAACTGCTCATGCCATAATTTTCTAACTCCATCTGAATGAGTCAACAATGCTGTTAGAGAAGAATCAAGTACAAAATGTGAGAAGGTGTATATCCTTGCTTGGTGATCTTCCCTACCCACTGCCACTATAGTATCACTATGCAACTCCCTGATAGCCACTGAATTGGTGAAAACTCAACTCTCATGCCCTGACCAATGTGAGTGATTTGGTATACTGATAGGAGATTGGTTGAAAGAGAAGGAACACTTAGAACACTATTAAATGTTCCTCCTTCCATTTCAATTGACCCTCTCCCTGCAATGGAAACTGATGTGTCATCACCCAAACTAATTGTAGTCATGCTACAAGGCTCTAAAGATGAAAACTTAACTAGAGAAGTGTCCATGTGGTGATAAGCACTTGAGTTAATGACCCATGAAGATGTAGAAGCTATTGTAGCTACAAGGGCCTTGCCCTTTTCTTTCTCCTTACCCTTGCCTTTTGCCTTAGTATAATCTTGGGTAGATGAATTCTACTTGATGGACTCATGAACACCTATGTTGTGCTTCTCTAGAAGAAGTTAGGTGATCTATTTGTTTCTTCATGCATTTGTGTTCATCATGCCCTATCTTCTTATAATAGGCACACTTAACCTTCTCCTTCTTAGGTTTAGCATTAGAGGAGGAAGACTCAGTGTTTTTTTTGGTAGGATTGTTGTTTTCTTTCTTCTTCTCCTGGCCCTTGTTCTTTTTTTATTCTCCTTTATTGAAGTCTTATCCTTACCATTTCCAGCTATCAAAGCTTAGGGTTGAGTAGACTTCATTGTGCCTATTTGAATTAGCTTATCTTACTCCATAGTTAAGTCAACAATGAATGAATCCAAAGAAGGCATTTTCCATGTAGTGCCAAGGGCACTTTTTGTGGCATGGAAAGTGGAGACAAAGACTAAATAGCTTGGACATAACTTTGTGAGAATAGAAAGGATGAGTTGATCATCTTTCTTCTCTATCCCGTATTCTTTCAATTTCAATCTAAGGGCCTTAAACTTAGTGAAGAAGTCCTGTAGGGTGTCAAAGTTGTTAGGACTTAGACTTATGAGTTCATTTTTGAGCTCATGACCTCTCATCTCATCAAGCTTCCCAAATAAGGTTTCTAGGGTGTCCCATATGTCTTTGGGAGTCTTGGAGGTTTCAAAATGGAAGAGAAGTTCTAGAGACATGGACAAGCTTAGTAATCCATAGGCTTCATCACTATGGTTGTACCACTTGACCTTTTCAGCATCAGTGTTGGGTTCTACTTCAATACCCATGGTGATCCTATACAACCCTTTACTTCTAAAAATGATTGACATTTTAACCTTCCATTCATGATAGTTAAAGGGTGTTAGGATTTTATGTTGAAAATAATATATTTTAAGCTAAATTTAGGTGAAGTGTTGATTGCAAGTTGTGAAATTATGTAGAAAGGAGAATGAAAGCAAAGATTGCAAGTGCTAAAAAGCAATCACACCCCCGTAAAATGTTGAGCCACCTCCCCACAAAAATATGCAAGTGCATGATTAAAATATTTTGGGCTCAGCCAACAATGTGTCTTAGAGCAATCAGTGCAAGACTTTAAGCAAACAGGATGTCGGACTCAGCCGAAAATGCGTCTCGGGAGACCCAATTTTTTTTTGGTTGGATCACTTTATAAAGTAGTGCATTTTTGATAATTATCTAGACTAGGTTGTGGATAATTGAAAACTAATCACTTTTTCAAAATATGGCACTCGAATTTGAGCTACCGTTTGCAAGATTTTAAAGTTTTAATTTCCCGTAAACTAGTAATTTTATAAAAAATAACACTAAAACATTTTAAAAATGCCTATTTTGAGAGAGAAAGTGGCCTTCCAACCACTCATTAGACTCAGAATAGAGTGAGGAATCAAAAGGAGGTCTTTGTGAGGGGGAATTGGCCTCCTACCAATCTGGGCCTCACCCTTTATCTTCGACAGGGGAAAACTCAAGGTTTAATTAAAACCCCCAAATTCCCAAAACTTAAAATTGCTCCTAAAAATTCATTTCTTACTCAATTTGACTAAAATAAATTTTGAACAATCAAATTTTAATTGATAATTTAAGAACAAAGATATATTTACCAATCAAACTACCTGTTGAGGGCCCACATGAGGCACCAAAGGGAAAAAGTGCACCATTTTCAAAAAGACAACAGTTTGGACTATTTTTAATGATTTCACTTGTTTGACTATTGCACGCAGGTGTACGGCCAAGGATCAGGTGTATAGAGATTAGGTCTATTTAAAATAATTTTCAATGCCCTTTTTTGCTATTTAGCAGCCAAGGTGAAACATCAACATGAAATGCCAAAGCTTGGAGGAGAGTGTGACTGCGCAGGTGTACGGACCATACGGTCCACGCCAATCTTCAAGGTAGATTCCAAACCTCAACTTCACACTTCAAGATCAATTTCACACCATACATTCAACACCACCATTCAACAAAATATCCAAATGCCTGGGTTAAGGAGATAAGTGCCAAAGTGGAAGAGATGACTTTTCAGGAGACACCAGGCCATACAGCTCATGCAGCGCTCAAGAAAACTTAAGAGGTTCTCCACATGTTGGACACCAACACACTATTTTTTCAATGCGAGATTTCCAATAACATCAATGATGTTCCAAGAAAACTTGCAAAATATTTACACACAGGTATGCTCATATACTTCACACGGAGAATGAGTCAAACCTACAGATCTGCATCAAGGCTTATATGCCAATACAAACATAATGCATGTAAATAACAAAATAAAAGATCCTTTGCAAGAAAAAAACTCAAGATTTTAGAATAAACTAATAGCATAACTAGACACATGATTACTGGCATGGCTCTGATACCATATTAGAGTTGTTGCCAGGGTTTGAATAATGCGAATGTAATGGTCAAGTGATCACATGAGATGAAGTTGGTGCACACCACAAAGAAGCTAAAGCAAAGTGAAATCACTGAAAGAGATAATTTGAAAAATACAAATAGGATCAAAGACCATTATTTAATTAACTTAAGATGGCCAAAGTGAAGAATACATATAGGAGAGCACATAACTCCACAAAAGGTGGTCAAAGCACCCCAAGAATAGACTGTAACTCCTCCATGAAAGGTGGTGACAAGGTGCTAACAATAGAGAAGTAACTCCCATACCTATAATAACCGATCGAAGGAGTTACTTATGACATTCTTATGACACCTATGACACATCTCCACATAAGCTATCCTACCCCACGAATGTAGGAAAACTCCATGTATGCACAAACATATAATATTCCCTAATTAAATAATAGGGAAAAATAAAAACCTACACTAATAGCATTATCCATTATTTACATTTATACTACCATGCTAGACTTACATTCTACTATTATACGCTATTATTTGTTAATTTATCTACGTAACCATGATTCACTTAATCTTCTTTGAGTGTGTGTAGTGACATCCAAATCCTTGATTGCTTCACACTACCCATTGAGGGGGCATCATACTTCTAAATTCATGGCATACATCAATATATTTACCTATTAGAGGCATCTTCTACATGACTACACCATCCGAGTTATGTCATTCCTACATCACATTATCTAGTTATTATGATGATGTACATTAGTTACTAGCTTATACATATTATTACATAGACATTCACTACTATATAGCACTTTTTTATTTCTTAGCATATACCTAATCATGTACTACATGTCTTTTATACTTTCACTTCTTACTTTGGTTAGTTAGATGTGATTCTATTTTCAGCATTTTTAAATTTTCCTTTCTTGTTTTGCATAACTAGATGTGATTGCATTTCTCAATTCCTATTTATGTCTAGTATGTGCCTTGGGGCATTTATCAATTCCCTTTTATTCTATTATTATGTGTGCCTTAGGACATTTTCCAATTTCCTTTGCTTATACTCTTCTATGTGCTCGTGGCCCTCATACCAACCTTGCTTGTTTCAATTATATGTATATGTGGAATTTGAACATGCCTTGTATGGTTGCCTTCTAGTTTGAGTGACATGTGCCCATATCCCTTGTTTGCTTGACCCCTTGGACACTCTTGTATGCTTCTTTCTTCTTTCCTTGTGTGCTTGTTGCTTGATTGCTTCTCAATTATTTTCAAATGCCATGATCCATATCATACATTATCTTGCTTTCTTAGATGTCATGATGGACATCATGATCCATCCCTCTTTAACAACTAATAACTAATAACTAAAAATTAAAATTTATATTTTTAATTCATTAAATTACACATGTTATTACATTGTTATATTTATCTAGGCATACCCTTATTGATCTAATAATATCTATTACAAACCATGTTATGTCTTGAGACATCATTTCGATTATCATTGTTATATCATGTATTCTCATAGCATAACACACTTTTAGGTCTCTTTATTCTGAGGATATTCATTTCAAGGTATTCATTTCTACCCTAAAAATTAGGGGAAATAAACAAGGGTTTTTTCATAGAGATCATAGCTCTTACCGATAAAAAAATCAGCTTTTAAAACACCCAAAATAGTATCTAGATTTCAAACTAGGTAGAACAAACCAAGCAGATAGTGAAAATTATAGAACATTCATCAAAATCAGCTTAGTAAAATATCACAAAGATTGGACTATAGTTCCAGATAGTAGGGTGTTTTATTTTGGTGCTCCCATCCAAACAAAAAAAAACTAGACTTTCTAGAAATAAGTAGAAAGGTAAGTACAACTATAGTTTTGTCAGTAACAATTTAGTTTATAATAAGTAGTTTTAGTATAGTTTTTCTTAGAGAATCCAAATATAGGGTACATCATGTATGAAATGATGGATATTGATCCCAATTTTAGATTAGGCATTTGGTATAACTTCCAAATCAAAATCCATGTTTTAAAAACTAGTGATTGGGGGCAATGTGCACAACACATTTGACTTCTTTTCTTTTTGAGTTCAATATATTACCTAGGCATTCTCAATAATTGCATGAATTACTCCATTTGTATGATTTTATCATAATTTTGGAGTGGATTTCATACAATCCTAACCTCCACATTTCCAAGTGGCTTCCACATAAACCTATTGCCTAGTTTCAGAGTGGATTTCATACAAGCCTAGTCTCCACTATTTTTCTGAGTTGGCTAAGAGTGGCCTAGTTTCTAGCACACATTTAGCTATCCATGACACATTATCATATTACAATACATTCATGGGATTTAATATCCATCTCATATGACACACATTCATATTAGTATCAATTCATAGCTTCATTTTATGAGGCAATGATGGAGCCACAGGACTAACTAGCCTTTATATTCTTGAGCCACCTACTCAAAGGGATTAGACACATAGTCCAAACATCGATTAGCATATGCATGATCACATAGCTTCACTTAGTGGGTGATGATGGAGCCAAATGGCCAACCTTTGTATTCTTGAACCACTCTCAGGGAATCGAGCACTCAACTCCATTTGTGATATTACTCTCGGTACAGCACATACCTAGCATTACTCAACATCATCTAGCATCACTAACACCACAAAAAAAATTGTATTGATTTATGTACTTGGTGAGGTGTATTCATTCCTTTATCTTCCTATCTATTACCCAACTTTGTATGCCCTTATTTTAGATATAATGTATCTAATATAAACTGATCTACTCTTTATTTTCTCTTGTAGATTTATACTTCATAATGTGCTCTTTCTATGCACACCTAGTATCACACAACTTCGTGGGCTTCACCCTTGTAGGTAAGTTCAAACACACTTTCTACTTTTCCTTTATCCTAGTATTTTACTTTGTTGCATCACTAGAATAAATGGTAGGCAAATGTAGTCATATAAAATGTGGAAATTGGTAACTTGAGTGTGGTTTATGACACCCAACCCATAGGTCCCTCTTGCTTTCTCTCATGACCCTTCTAGGCACCTTTTCATTTATTCTTATTCATCCATAAACTTTCAAACAATGATTCCACCTCCTTCAAGTTGTTTTTCCTATGAAAATTCCATCCCCCTAGGTCTTATACCTTTAGGACAATAATACCCAACTTGGACTATAACACCAAACCCTAGGGTGTCTGAGTTTAGTACTCCTCTCCAATCATATTTTGAGCCCAAGTGACTATTATCTCCTGATTCCTCTTCCTCATTGTGTTGGCTTAGAGTGAATACATTTAACCCATGACCAATAGATATCTATAAAATCCCATTCAAAGTTCATTTAGAATAGGTTATAAAATATCATAAAAGAATAAAAGTAAGACTACTCATGCATATTTCCCTATTCTCTACATACATCCATCTAATATAGCCATAAGTTTATTCAAACCCTTACACCAGTCCCTAGCCACCTCAAGCAGACCTAGTTTTAGCATTTTGCATCTTCATACACACTATTTCATAAAGCACAAGTGGGAGAACTACATATGGCTTTATCTCTCTTCAAAGTATTGGTATGTAGGCAATGTGCCCACACAAGGGGTGTGGATACATGTGCAGTGCATATTACACACACAAACCTACCTCTGTCTCAAATTTTGTCAAATCATAATGGAGTCTAGGGTTTGAATACTAAATCAGCTCTATATAGAGTTTTGTAGACAGTCAACACCCAAAATTTCATAATCAAGCTCACATAGAGGCAGGGAACAAAACCCAAAAATCTCAACTCATGGGGATAATAGTGGTAGAGAAGGACTATAGCACTAGACCTTAGGGTCTCCTATTTTGGTACCCTTATCCTTTCATGAAATGAAGGCCAGATCTTGATTCATGATACTATCCTAGTCTTGCACATCAAATTCTAGACCCTGTCTCAACCATCTAAGTCTAGTTTAAGGTAAGTTACATTTCTCTTCATTTATTACTATTTTTAGAAAGGTTCAAATTATAATTAAATTATAAAAATCAATATCTTAATTATTGAAATATTATTTACTAATTTAAATAATTAAAACCCTTAACTAAATTAGGAATAAGACCCCAATATTTCCAAAATAGTTGAATCAGCAAAATAAACCATCTAAATATAATTTTTTCCTACTTATTATAATATCTTTCAATAGTTGTAATTTATTATTTTTAGGAATTTTAGTTTTATAGATTCATAATATTATTTATCTAATTTTTTAATTAATTGGCCTACTATATATTATTTTATCACCTTTGTGCTTAAGTTTATCTATATTCTTAACCCTATTCACCACTAATCAATTTAGGGTTAAACATTTAGTGAACTTGACCCATGATTCCTCTTATGCAACCATTGTTTTCTCTAGGGTTGTGTAGCTTTCTAAGGTTTCATACTTTATTTCTTAGCTATCTCATTATATATTTTACTAAAGATAAATGAAGAGTTTTTTGTAAGATCAAGCATAACCTATGATCAATAAGAGGTATGTATTTATAAATCCATATATATTTAGCATAAGTAATTTCAAACATTATTAGGTTACAAAAAACATGCATGTTTGGCCCACTCCATTGAGAAGTTTACCCCTCAATATTTTAATAGTCACCATCATGCTCCCATTAAATAATAAAGACCTATTTTTGGTCACATAGTCCATACTATTACAAATCTAAAATGTGGTGTATCACATCATGGTCAACATGTCCCTCACCCTCTAAAACAAAATATAGATATACATGGGAAAAATATTCCTATAAATAATCATGAATTTTTTTGAAATGTTCATAAGGATATCATGGCTTCTGTACAAACATAAAATGATGTAAATTTTCCTCCAATAAAAAAATTCAATTACCAAAGGTTCCTAAATTTCCAAATGATGCACTCATATTTCATGATAAGAAATCAAAATTTCCATCCTTTTATCATGACACTTTTCACAATATTCACAAGGATATCGTGTCTTCCTAACAAATCCCAAATAACGCATAATTACATAAAGTTCTCACATCTCCAAATAATATGTGATTACTAAATATCCTAATACTATTACATGGGATACCAAAGGATTAACCTTTACCATTCTACTTCAATAACCAAAGGTAGATGAGCCTTCAAATGGTGTACTAATATAAAAAGTTCTAATATCTCAAAATAAAATACCAAAGATTCTAAAATTCAAAGATACAATACCATTACCAGAGTATCCTAAATTTAATGATTATGAAATTTCATTTATTATTCATGATTATGATAATAGTAATATACCTAAATTCAAAATAGGTGTTGGATTAAAAACATTGATCGCATGTTTTTCCAAACACCACCATCCTAATGATTATCTCATGTTTATGGTGAGTACTATTAGAGAGATTAAAATAAAAGTATCTATACTTCAAATGAAAATTGCTTTCCGTAATTCTAATGCTAATATTACCTCATTCAATAATCAACAACTTGCATAATGTATACTTTAATATCCTTATGCACAATGTCTTGAACTACCAAATTTTCTTATCTTTTATCATCACAAACATCCTTTTGATCTTATAATTAAATATGTGCATTTTTTTGGTGAATGGTATACATTTGAATAAATATTTCTAAAATCCTTTCATATGACTATTACCGATGAAGCTCACAACTAGTTTTATAGCTTATCAAAGGGTTCCTTAACCACTTTTTCACAATTGGAAGATGTCTTATTTTTATATTTCAATATGCACAAGGTGTCTATAATTACATTAGAACATTTACACAATTTAAAACAACATGATGCTAAATCCCTTCAAGGCTATGTTATTCAACATAAAATTACATCAAATGCTATAGAATTTATACCTTTTGATTTGGAATTTTAATTCATCTTTAGTATAGTTATTATTTACCCATTAAGGGAAGAACATTTCATGAACAATATGAAACATTTACCTATTTATAATGGGATTTTCATATATATGTTTCATTCATATTCAAGTATCCAAAAAAATTAAGGTATCTCCTTCCAATTACAAAATTTTTATTCCATATATAAATGAGTAAGATGAATTTACAAATGAAAACTATGAGAAAATGTATGACATTACTCAAATTTATATGGGAAATTTACAAACATCACTCAATATGGAGCCAATCTAAGATACAGATCCTAAAAAAACCTCAAGTTGAATAAACCAAATAGCATCCATGCTACCAAAATTTAACAATCACATTATTGATGGTTAGTGTTTATTTTTGGCATAACCATGTGGATCCCACACAAACAAAAATCACTTGTGATATAAGACATTTACAACAACTTGAATTGACCTAAAAGATGGACAAAACAAGGGTAGTTGGAGAGAGTATTTAGGTAACATAATAATACTAAATATTTATGGTCCTAAATTGATTCATATAGGGGCTTGGGTTATTCCATAAAAATATCAATATTAATTCACATTGGGAACTCTTTGTTTATACCATATGGAAGCTAAAATTAACCCAAATAAACATGGCATTTCCTTTTTCCATGATGAAAAACGGATCTCTATCCCACATGATGGTAATAGTCCTTCTAATTCACATGTAAATAATGAGGAATAACATTACATACAACATTTTCATCTATATAACCATGATCTAAATAATGCAAATGATCCAAACTAAGGTTGAAAAAATTAAATTCAAAAAATAAAATCCAAAAACATCCAAATAATTCAAAAATAAAAAAATATTTAGCATTCTCAAATTTTACTAACTCCTTTACATCTATGTTGTTTGATTTATTTTATTAGATAGCATATAATTTCATTTCTATATACACATATGTTTCATGTATCTTTTAGTGTGATACATGCATACCCAAACACATTAATTATGCATTTCTAGATGTTGGATCTTTCCTATAATCATGTCATATAGTACATTGGGGGCATATGCTTCTTTGATCATGATTGGTATAAGTTATATATCCTTTATGATCATTTATATTATATCATGTTTGATCTAATATGTTAATGCTTATAAATTTTTATATCCATGCTCATATATTTTGTAGTGGACTTGATATGCTATACTACATAACACATTTTGATAACACATATACACAATGACTAGTATAATACACTTATGTTAGATGCTTATTCTTCATTTATTCACATCTTCACTTCCTTGAGTGTATTCCATTTCTTTATATTATATTTATTGTGGGACATTTGGATATGATCCTTTCCTATTGGTCCTTGTGCCACGGCATATTATTTAAGCATTTGAATATGTCATTCTATGTTGATTAGATATATAAATATGTTATCCCTTTTGATTGTGCATAATTTGAACATGCCCCTTGTATGAGGTCTCTTTGTACCATTCCTTTACTTTACATTCAGTCATCTTGTGTGTTATTGATTTATTGTTGAACTTGTATTGTTACTTTTTAGACATTGCCATGATCTATATCATGCATCCTCGAGACTTGATGTGATCACATACTATGAGCCTAATTGATATATTGACTTAAACATATTATCCATATATGCTACATGATTCATAAATATTATATTGATGTCTTATCATTTTTAAGTAATTTATCTACCATTTTATATCTCCCTCAGCTCAAAATGGGGAGCATATCAATGGGGTAATGTTGTAGAAGCATGAGCTCCACATTTTTCACAATTCCTAGATTTAAGTGGGGTACGAAAAAACATGTCATCCACATTTATACACCCTCTTAGTTTCCATATTTCATTTTGAGCATGTCATAAAAACATGTCCTTGAAATTTAAACCCTTACTTAGTATCCATATTTCACTGGGGGTATGCCACAAAGACATGACCTCCACACTTACACAAACTCTAGTTTAGTTCCATGATTTAAATCTATACTTGGATCAAAATATTATTTATTGCACTAATTTTTAATATATTTTATAATATTTATGACACATATACTCTATGTCAATAATATCAAAGGTGTATATGCCATGATATTGCACCAAAAAATTCAAAACTTACCAATTATACTATTCACTAAGATGCACCTAATTACACCGGGATGTATTGTTATCAAACCTTTTATTTTTCAATAATTGGTTCAATTTATAGGGTGAAATTATTAAATCATTAAACCTAAAAAAATTTATAGATTGGATTGATTAAATCATCTAATCTCACCATATTTATATGATGAGTTTATAACATCAATCACCATTGCCAAATTATATATTCACACTTGATTTGTGTGATTGAGATATAATGATCTCAATGTTCATGTCACAAATCATCTTTACGATATATTGAAATAATAATACCTTCCATTATCCCTCTTCAATCTCCAAGGTTAAGGTTTGAACCTTCTATAATTCCAATGTTTCATAAGGATATTTTTCAAGTCAAAGAATCAAGAGTCAAATATGGTTTCATCAACACATAGGTGTACATCTTCCTTACTCTCTTTATTTTCAAGCATTTCAATTGTTTAAATCTTAGATTATATTCATTGATTTATCTTGTAACATGATATTGGTTACAAGTCATACACCAATAAAACACTCAAATTGGGCTTAGGCCAAGGAAATATCTGTTATACACACTTAGGTATGCATATCTTTCCTTTAAACTAATAATTTCATCTTTATTGCTATGTACCTAGGGATATGATATATTAATGTATATGGGTTGATGGAGATGTTGACATGTGGCACACATCCCCTTAGTTAGTTATATGGGTACAATATATTAGGATAATGGAGTAACTTATGGAATTAGTACATTGGGTAATAGTCAGCCTACATTGAGATTAGGAGGTTACCCATCCATGGGTTAGATAGATGTCTATATATAGGAGATTATTATCATGGTAAAGATATCAAGTAAGCATTGAGTATTCTATTGTAAGAGGATATTGGAGGTTGTCCCCTCGAAGAGACATTGTGGAGTTATTCCTTCCTAAAATATTATTATATGGTGTTTCCCTACCTTAATGGTATTTCTTCATATATTGAATATCAAGATCATATCAAGTGGTATCAGAGCTTGGATTTGGGTAATTTGTGTGGAGCGAAACCCTAGTTTTTTTAATCGTCAATAACTTTTGATTGGTTGTGAATTTTTCCACAATTTTTTTACTGGATATGGATAATATTTCAAATAAGTCAGTAAAAAAATAGATATTTTTTGATTATTTTTTAGGGATTTATTTCTATTTTAGGTTTTATAATAATTTCGCTCTATATTCCAAAATATATGGAATTTTTATTCAAAATTTTTACTAGAGATATAAAAAGATATAAGAGAAGTACAGTAAAAATTTCAGAATTTTTTGAGTTGTTTTGAGTGATTTGTTGCGATTTTAAGAAGAGGAAAAAAAATAATGATGATGATGATGATGATGATGATGATGATGATGATGATGATGATGATGATGATGATGAACAAGAAAAATAACAAGAAGAACAAGAACAAGAAGAAGAGAAGGGTTCAAATAATTTGGATCCAAATAAATAATACTATGACACATGGAATGAATGGGGAAATCACTATGACTATGCATGGAAGAATACCTATTATGATCATGGATGAAATTAGAGGAACACAATGAAATTTGGAAACAAGCTTGGAGAACTATCACTTGCCAAGATCACATATGGATGACTAGATGATCGAGATTGGAGACAAGTGTGCAATGATTTGAAGCACACTCATTATTTGGTTTCTTCCTATGTTTCAGGGATGAAACATGTCAAGGAGGGAAGTAATGTTACGTACCTAGGGATATGATATATTAATGTATATGGGTTGATGGAGATGTCAACATATGGCACACATCCCCTTAATTAGTTATATGGTTACAATATATTAGGATAATTGAGTAACTTATAGAATTAGTACATTGGGTTATGGTCAGCCTACATTGGGATTAAGAGGTTACCCATCCATGGGTTAGATAGATGTCTATATATAGGAGATGATTATCATGGTAAAAATATTAAGTAATCATTGATTATTATATTGTAAGAGGATATTGGAGGTTGTCCCCTTGAAGAGACATTGTGGAGTTATTCTTTCTTAAAGGAGTATTATATGGTGTTGCCCTACCTTAAGGTTATTTCTGCATATATTGAATATCAAGATCATATCATTATGCATTACTATATTAAATGGGAGATAAAAATAGGTACTAAAACTAAATTTATATAACATCTCAATATTTTACATTTGACATATATATATTAGGGCTCTACCCTTTAATTTTATACCTCCCTATTGTTAAAAAAACTCATAGTCACCATCTCACTATGCCTAAATGTTTATCTCTTAATCTGATCCATATCATTCTAATGACCTAGGTCTCTTACACTTCACATAAATATTAAAATTTTATAAACACCATTCACTATTAGTTTCATATCCATACCTATTTTCTAGCATTTTTGACACTATCAACCATAAAGGGACACTACCATCAATGATAGTGTCCAAATCCTATCTAGTGTCCAATTTCCACAAGTCACCCAAATTAAAAATTGATAAAAACCCATGGGTCAACCCAATTATCTTATTGAACCCTATCATGATATATTTTCAAAATTTGTGATATAAATACAAGTCTAAGCCTTCTCATTATTCACCTAAGAAATACCAATCAAACACCAAATGAAACTAAATTAGTTAACTATAAAAGAAATCTATTCTAACCTATTCATCATTATATTCATATCAATCATAATAGGAGTCATATTACAATTATAAATAATTCAAAGAGTAGCCCATGAGTAAAATTTGTCAAATTAAAAGATAAACCACTACAAGCATCTTCATATAGTATTTTCACCCTTATGCACACACTTTCCCACATATAGGTTATAACTACATAATTATAAGGACCTCCTTGGAGTATATGATATATAAGAAACACCCATTGATAGAGTATTCTTTAGGGAATCTTGACATCATGATCCCACCAGCCCATCTTTCACCAAACTCATTCCAAGGGTGAAGATGAGTGAAAATCTAAGATTTTATCAATAAGTAAAGAGTGACATCCTATATCCCATTTATGAATACATCAAAAAATAGGTGACAAAAAACCCATAATAATTAATTTTTTCACATCTAGATCCAAACATTATTTTATATTCCACACTTGCATCACAATTAGACATTAACATCAATGGTAGTGTCTAGATCCGATAGTAGTGTCCATGCCCAGAAAAGTGCAATTTCTAGAATCTAAAGACTGATCCAAAATACATATCAAGTATATTTTAACTTTTTTCTATTTTAGGTCTACCTACACATAGTAAACTAGTTAATTTTTTTTATTAATTTCAATATATATTAGTAGTTATACTTTACTAGTTTTAGTAATCTCAACTCTATAAATTTAGAATATTATTTATCTAAGTTTTCTATTAATTGGCCTTTTATAGATTATTTTATCATCCTTCTGCTTAATATTATCTATATTATTAACCCTATTCACCACTAATCAATTTAGGTTTAAACACCTACAAATTTTACACCATAATTGATCATTTACAATTCTTTGTTGGATTGGGGGTGTCATCCCTATAGGGGTGGTTTGATCTAATTTTTCCCTTAGAACCTTTTAGAATATGAGCACTATATTCTATTGTGGACGTCATTTTAACACATTTTACACCATATCTTGGGTTGTGTTACTAAATTTTTGGATGCGTTATTCATTATTTCTGGTTTCATTTGTATTTCTTGTCTCAATCTAAGTTGTGATAGTTATTACTCTATTTTTTCAAACTTTATTTGCATCATTGTATCCTTTTCTCTCCTTCATGTTTGTGTTTCTAATCAATCCACAATTTTTAATGCTTAAATAAATATTTTAAATTATTTACCATTAGTAGCTAGTCTTAGGTGTGGTAACAACCCAGATATGTTTTATCAAATTTTACTATTTAATTATCTCCTTGAATCAATTCTCTCATATTAATTACCCTTTTTGTGGGAGTGTATCGATAACATAAATCAGTTTTAAATGTGTCATTGATGTCATACCATGTCTTATTATGAGTATGACTGATTTTAATATAGTATTTTAATGTATCATCTTTTAATGTTCCCACAAAATCAAACATTTTAACTTGATTGTCTACAATATTATGAATTTGCCAATATTAATCTAGTGTAAATAGATGTGTCTCCACATATTTTGAATATTTACAAAATATGGGTACTTTAGTCTTTTAATCCATTTTATATTGATTAGAACTAGTTTTTCCACTTAACTATTTAGTACTAGTATTGTTTTGTTTTGGAATTTGTTGTTTTTTTTTCATTTTTTTATTGGTGGTACTATTTTTTTACCTATAATTTTGTTTATGCCTTTATCTCATGGAAATTATGTTGCAAAGTAATTTTTTTATAACCCTTCTTTAAACTCTCTCACTATTCATTCTTTAAGTTTGTGTTTTGTATTATATCTTTCTCTTAATTCTTACACACACACACACATACACACACCTTATTAACGGGGTGTTTATCTCAATTTTTGAAATGACATGGGTAATGACAATTATTTCAAGGGGATCATGTCCTCAAATATTCTTTTTCATCATAGGTAGGACACGTCTCTTCATATCTCATTTTCAATTTCCTCTCTATCTTCTTCAGTGATCAAGCCTACACCCAACTATGCTTTCTTATATTATTTCAAGGCTCTTAGTTCATATGTAGCTATGATTATTCAATATATAGGAGGTAAAACCCTACTTAGAGCTTTTGAAGTAGTAATTAAGGCTTAAAATTTCCTTATACAAGTAGGCAAGTTAGCTCTAATGCCATAAATGCCTCTCTTTCTAAAGATATATCCTCCTACCCAAACTATTGCTCCATTTCTAGATTCAACCAAATTTTATCAAATAAAAGGAAAGAAAATTAATAAACTAGGGAAGATAGAGAGTCTCCTAAAATATTAGAACAAAAAATTGGTTACAATGGAGAGGTAACAAGCTCCACCCTCTAGGACATATCAAAACACTAATCAGAATTATCAGTATAATATGCCACCCTATCAGTCTAATCAGTAAGGACAAGGGAAGAAGCCTTAGTCAATACAATACAATCTAAATACTCCAAGTAATTCTAGAGTTTTTATGCCAACTCAAAACAAATATGCTTAAAAAGGTTAATGGTAATCAGAGGGATAGTCTAATGAGATGGTGATGGCCACTATTAGAGACATGTATCAAGACCCTAGTTGAAAGCATGCTCCTTCATTTCAAGGTAATGATATGATGCCTCCTCCACCACAAGTCACTCAAATGAGTCAAGATATCATACCTACCATGTTATTATCAGAATCTCAAAGACAACAACTAGGGAGCATAGGTAAAGCACCAGATGATATCACATGCATGAATTTTCAAGAAGGGGAATATGTTTTTGAGCATGTAGTAGCTAATATAGTAAAATATTCATAGAAGAAAAATGAACCAATTACAACTCAAATGAGGTCTAATAAGAGGATATTGGAGGATAACTTGGGGCAATCTAAGATTTCTTCATCATCTCCATAGACTAGTCAGTAACCTACTTCTTCAGATGTAGCTACTAAAGTTCCTTCAAATAAATAAGTACCCCAACCTCATAGTCAGTAGCAAAAGTTCCCATTTGTTCTTCATGTTACTTAAATGCCAAGTGATGCTCTTACTTCCAAGGTGAAATCTAAAGGTACTAATCTTCCCTTTAATATTGTGGATTATTTGAAGAATGATAATGTAACTATGTCCAAGTATGATTCTATATCTATCCTAGGGAAAAATTAGATTATCCAGCAAGAGCTATCCAAACATTCTCATGTGGAAAATATAAATGATAAAGTGAGCACTATTTTCATCAATAATAGTCAGCCAAACCAAGCCCCTAGCCAATTTCCCAATCAAATTCCAATCATAATTTAACCTCAAAATGTTGTTCATACTTATAAGGTTATTAATCCCCCCTATTTTATCTATCAATCATCATAGGATACTTTTTAGTATATAATTGCATGATAGATTCAAGTGCTTCAACCTCAGTGATGCATAAAGCCATAGAGGATAAGCTTCGACTTAAATATGTGCCTAAAAAAAGGTGTTCTCCAATTGGATGGATTCCCCACTAACATAGTAGGCATCTTGAAAGATCTTTAGATCATATTAGTAGTCTATCCAAATTATGTCATTAATCAAGATGTAATGGTAGTAAAACTACCTCCATACTTTGCCCTATGCTTATCCATGGACTTTAATACTAAGATAAGAGGTTACCTTTCTTCAGATTGGTCATGCATGGTTTGTAGAACTAGATATGGAACCAAAGTCACTATAAGATTTGAACTTATCTCTAGGTTCTACTTAGAACCCTATATGCCTAATCTTATAAATACCAACTGTGCCATATTTGAATAGGTTAAAGATGTTAATGGATAATAACCCCATGATAATCTTGAGGGCATCTTAGATGTGTACTTAGATGAGTGGGTAGTTGATAACCATGGCTTTGATCCATATATAAATATTAAAGAGGTAGTCTTAAGAGTGTAATGCATGCATGAGGAAGATACTAATATCCCTTGCTTAACTAACAATGCTCAAGAAGAAGATGGTATATGGACTTTTTTATTTGATAGATCATGATAAAAGAATGGAATTGGAATGGGAGATATGTTGATTTCGCCCTCAGGTAGAAATACCATTCTACTATAAGAATCTAATTTATTTGTAACTTAAATATAGTTGAATATGAAGCTCTTTTGCATGGTTTATGAGAAGTAAGAAAGAGAGGTGTCAATTTCCTCCAAGTCAAGGGTGATAGTGAGCTCATAGTGAAATAAGTAAGAGGCCTAAGTGTAGTTAATAATAACCATCTAAAAGCCTATAAGCACTATATATGGGACCTCATAGAGGATTTCTTAGAATTTAATATCCAGTCCATACCAAGAGAAGTGAACTAGCATATAGATAGGCTTGTTACCATTGGTGCCCAATATGAGATAGTATAAGGATTTAAAATAAACCAAAGCCAAGATAAGGTCAAGGTTATATATAGAATATTTGTACCTAATAATGAGGTGAGTTGGCAAGTCTTTGAAAATGATGATCAAATCATATGTTTTCTAATGTAAGAGGTAGAATTCTACCATAAAATTCAAGATAAGTTCCAGAATCAATATGATGATCAAATAGTAAAACTAAGGTCTAATAAGCTACCTAAAGGGCTTATGACATTATAAATAATTTTTAATGAAGATGACCAAATAAGAAAAGGGAAAGCATGCTTCTCAACTAAGGAAGAACACTATGAAAAAATAGAGATCTTTAAGGGCAAGTTAATAAAGTTAGGAAAGGCCAATATAGTAGAGGAAAGAGCTACATTTGTTTCTTTGTGCCAAAAAAATTCTAATTTATTTGCTTGGGAGTACAAATATTTTAAAGGATTTGATCCCAAACTTTCACAACACACCATTGAACTAGAAGGAAATGCCAAGCCATTCAATTAGAAACAAAGGCTTGTCAATCCTAGAGTGGAGGACCTCATGAGAAGAGAGATCTATAAATTGATTGAATCCAAGATAATATTTCTAATTAATCATTCCTCTTAGGTGGAAAACCTTGTGCCAATGAGGAAAAATAATGGAGAGATTCATTTATGTGTTGAATTCAAGGACCTCAATAATGTGTCCCTAAAAGACCATTACCCACTGCCCTCCATGGATCAAATTACACAAAATGTGGTAGGTTCTCAGAGGTTCTCATTGCTTGATGGCTATTCTAGATATAATCAGATCATGGTCAAAGAGGAAGATAGGCATAAGACTACCTTCACCACAAAATGGGTCACCTATGTATATTTTAAAATTCCCTTTGGGATCTCTAATGATAGAGCCACTTTCCAAAGAGCAATGGATGTTGCTTTTCATGGTTTTTTGAATGATATGGTTTTATTTTATCTTGATGAGATAATAGTTTTTAAAATAATCCTAATGATCATCTAGCATATTTGAGGTCTATTTTTAATAGATGTAGATAATTTGTATTTTCTTTAAATCCAAATAAATGCATTTTTTTAGTGCATGAAGACTTTTTGGACATGTTGTGTCCAAATCTAGTCTTTCCATTGATCTAGAGAGGGTAGAAGCACTCTTTGATATATCATTACCAAAACATAAAAAAATTATTTTAGAGATTCTTGGGCAAGATCAACTTCATCAGGAGGTTCATTCTAGGCTTTACAAATATGGTCAAGCCTCTCACTCATATGTTGAGAAAAATCAAAGAGTTCACATGGATAAGAGAAGGCAAGAGAATCTTTAAGGCCATCAATGAGGCCATACCTCATTCCCCCACACTTCTAAATCCATATTTCAATAAGGAATTATATTTGTATTCCTTATCTATATTAGATGCAATTTTAGCTATGCACATACAATAGAATGATGAAGGTTTGGAGAAACCTATTACTTTCTTTAGTCAAGATTTAGGAGGTTATGAATAAAGATATAGTTTTTTTGAGAAACATGTACTTGCTATTGTGATAATTTTGAATGAATTCAGGCATATTATTTCAAATAACAAGATTATACTAATGGTAGCTCATCCAAGTATGAAGTATTTTATCCTCAACAAAGACTTAAATGAAAAGAGAAATGGATGGGTCACTAAGTGTATGGAGTATGAAATTGAAGTCAAGGTCACAAAGCTAGACTGAGGTAAAGGATTGTGTGAACATCTTTCAAAAGATGTGAAAGAAGAAAAAGAGACTATTTTGGTAATCTAAGACACTCAACATGGACTTGAAAATAATCTACCTACAAGCTGGACATAGAATATTGATAGATTTCATCAAAAAAGAGAGTGCCTAATGGGTTTCAATGAATCACAAAGAAGACACTTTAGGTTTAAATTAGTGCCATGTATTTTTATTGATGGAGTGTTGGTAAAAAATGACATTGGAGTGTATTCTTAAGATGTGTTGAAACTAACCAATTTTATAAGCTTCTTAAGTAATTTCATGATATTCCTTAAGGAGGCCATTTTATAGACATGACCACAAATAAAAAAATCATTATATATTATTACTTTTGGCCCAATATTTTTAGATATGCACATGTGTGGGTTAGGAAGTGTGTAGAATGTGCAATGTTTATAGGGAAATAAAAACTAGTTATTATGTCACTGAAGCCTATTTGGGTTAAACAACCTTTCATGCAATGGGATTTAGACATCATTATCATGATTAATCCTCCATCTAGTTCTATCCATAAGTGGGTCTTGATAGTTATAGAAATACTTCACTAGGTGGGTGGAATTAGTTCCCTTGAAGGAAGTAAATGAGCACTCTGTACTTGAGTTTTATGAGAGTCTAGTCATCCATTTTACAACACCTTCCACTATAATATCAGACAATGCCTTGGAATTTAGAAACAAAAAGGTATGTGATTGGGATTTTTATTAGGGTATCTATCTAACATCATCAAATTATTATCCACAAGGTAATGGACTATCTAAGTCCACTAATAAGAACTTGATTTAAATCATTAAGAAAACATTGGAAGGTAATCAAAGGTCTTGGCATACAAAGATGAAGACTAATTTATGGGATAATATAATCACCCCAAATAAGGTCATTAGTAACTCACCTTATCTCTTAGTCTATGGAAGATAATCAAGGTTGCCGGTTTCATTGGAGCTTGCATACCAACTCGAGCTTTTAGAAAGTGATGAAATGGAGGTCAAAGTGAATGAACTGAGAGAATTAGAGGAAATAATTAATGATGCCATGCATACCATGTGGTCTAACCAAAATCAATTCAATATGAATTTTTACAAAATAGATTCATTAAAGATGTTTTAGAAAGGTGACATAGTCCTCAAATGGGATGAGGACCATGAAAAACTAGGAAAACACTCCAAGTTTGACAGTCTTTGGAGTGGACCCTATGTCATCACAAGTTACAAAGAGAGAAATGCCTTTGAGCTTACCATATTGAATGGAGATAACCTTCCCATCCTTATCAATGGGAGGTATCTCAAGTTTTCCTACTAGCTTCATATCTTTCCCCTAGTACATAAATAGATAGGTCTATTTTTCTTTCAAGTGTTTGTGTACTTGTGCTATTTTTAGTTGTTTTGTTTGTTGTTTATGTTGTTGCATTGCTTTGTCATTATTTACCCACATTACTTAAAAAGTGTTTCCATAAATTAAGTATATTCTTTTTGTAAGTATCATTCTATTTGTTTAGCCATCATAAGTAAGCTTGATTAATGTCTAAGTTCCATGACTAAAAAGTTGGTCAAGCCAGTTAAGTCACTAGAAATGTTGGCCATTTTGGCCCTATTACCAAGCTTCTGATTGGATGAAATGAAGTGTCTTGAATATCAAATATGGAACAATATTTGATCAAGTTTTGGGAGAACTGAGAGGACCTAAGGGATCATACATCTTACAAATATTTAGAAACACTTTGAGTTCACATAAAGTGTAAATTGTGATTTTCTAAAGATATGACTAGATTTACATATCCCCTATGGGATGATAAGAATGATTAGAATGGATTATAAGTGCATGGGATCCATTTGGTTCTTCATTGTGTTCATTGAAACACTTAGACCTAGTGGCAAAAAAAATTACTGTGTTTTGTTAATGTCACCATTACCACATGTGGATGAGTCAAAGAGAAATGGTCAGATGGGTTTATTAAAATGTATGCCAAGATTATATGCACCAAGTTTTGGGTCATATTATAAAGTGAATAAAAATTTACAAAGGTCTAAAATTAGCTCCTCAATCACATTTTGCATGTTTTCCCATACTTGGCCATTTTCAAAGAGGTTCTAGTAGAGCCAAGTGAGCATCTTAACAAGGCCATATCTCACACATATACAAGTTTCAAAGTAAAATGGTCATATGGGTTTGTTCACATTTGTTCCAAGAATGTATGCACTGAGCCCTATGTCCTCCATCAAAGCACAAATGAAGTTATGCATGTGTAGAGTTGGCTCTTTAGTCAGATTTTGCTTAGTTTCCCATACTTAGCTAGATGAGCTAGACTATCACCAGGATGTCATGTAGGAGCAAATATGGACTAGCCAACTTGAGAATTTAATATTTTCACTAATAAATCTCTCTAAACTAATACATTAAATCTATTTATTCATTTTGACCTTAATAACATCTCCTAAAATATTGGGGCCTCCATGTTTCTCATGCTTCAAGATATAAATTTACAAAGTTGCTCAAATAATGAGAGATGTTCATGTGAATTTCAAATTAAATCTTGGTAAAAAATACATATGTGCTTAAATTTTATGGTTTATGGGACATCAATTACATTCTATGAGATGTAAAATGATGGTTGACAAGACGTCAACTTTAAGACAAAATAAGACCAATCCTATTGAGCTTAAATTTAACAGTCACATGAATGTCAATGATGGTCATGAAAATGTCATTTTTAAGATCATGAGATAGTCATTTACTTTCAAAAAATGGGTCCCAGTTGATATAATAGCCTACACTCAATCGTACATTTAGCTCTAATGGTGACTAAAGGTTAAAGGGTCAACAAATATCAAGAATGAATGTGTGTGTTACAAGTGTCAACAACACATTCAAATGGTATAAGATTGACATCTCATGGTAATTCATACCAACAAAAATAAATAGATCAAGATGATTCAATGTGTTAATGAGATAAGTTGGATTTTTATGGCCAATTGGAGCAAAGGTGAGCCCAGGATTACCGATAAAGCTTGAGAGGCTATTTTTGACCTTGGAAAACAAGGTTTTATAGGGACATCTTTCCACCTTTGAATCTTGACTGAACACCATTAAAATTTTTATAATCCATTTAGTAAATCATGGAAAACATTAAGGGACCACCCATGTGGCTAAGTATAGACCTCTAGCTTGTAGGTTTGCATCATAAAGGGATCTTACTTTGACTGTGTTTACCATTTATGGATAGAAGGAGCTAATATTTCAAAGGGTTTTATGAAGGAAAACTATTAGACCCCAACATTTCATCCTTGAGACCTAGCTACATGAAAGGGACTTTTCTTCCATGATACACACCATGATAATTAGTTAAGAATAGCTAACAATAGACATGATTCTAAATGATGAATCTAATTATTGTAATTACACTAGTATTAAGACCCATTTGGAAACAACTTGTTCCCACCATTACATCCACCATGGATCATCATTGAGTGAATTAAAATGTAATGATGCAATGGATTGGAGTGACCTAGATCAATAAAGAAGGGTTTGATTGAGCTTGATTTGCAAAGGCAATGGTAATAACTTTTTAAATAAATTTGAGTTCATTTGTTTCCCTTTTGAGAACCAAAAATCTCCCTCTCTCTTTATTATTTTTTTCTATAAATATAGAATTCAAATTATTATTTTGCATCCCTCAGGCTGGTATGAGTAGACTCTACCAGGATTGTATTCGACACCTCTTGGAATAATGAATAGAGTATTTTGTAGTCATTTTACTAATTTATATTTAGTATTTTGTGTTCATTTAATATGCAATGTGAATTTTATCTCCCTGTTTCATGTCCAAGCTCAACCTAAGTGCTATCATCTTTATTTACAAGTCATATAATATGTCTTGGCATTAGTTTATCAAAGATATAGTTGACAGCCAAATTTAAGTGTCTTCAACTCGACCTTATTTTCATTGTTCCCTAGTCTGAGTGTATCAAATTGATCTCTATATGAAACATTGTTTCTTGGAAACTATAGTAATCATTGCATTAGCTTCTTTCATAATCCATTAGTGTTATAAATAATCTGATTTTAAGAGTGGATTTGATAATTTTTTGGTACATTGCCACACATTAGAATAGGTTTTACTTCATGCAAATTTCTTGATTCTTTTCACCCCAACTAGATTTATATTTTAGGAATAAAGGTCCAAATTATAAAATCTGAGGAGCTTGCCTCATAAAAAATCCTATAGGTTTGGTCTAGTTATAAGCATTCCATAGCCTTAGACCATTCCCATGTTAGTCTAGGTATGGGTCAAACTTGAACAAATCTGACCTTTATTTGGGTTCTATCTAGATAGCTAATAATATAGTGTGGAATAATTCAAATATCCCATAATTTGTATACTACACAACACAAAAACCAAATGCACTGTGGAACATGGCAATACCACGATAAGAAGAAACATTTCCATAAAATTAATAAGCACTTAATATACCACAGACCAAGTAAGTTATCCTACATATAAAAATAAAAATACAAAGAAACAATAAAAATATATTTTAAATGTTTTTAAAGAAAGGTGGTAATACATAGTAGCATTACCAAAATATATTTCCATAAATAGACAAAATACCACAGATAATAGGAAAAACTATTTTAGAGAAAAATATAAAATACAACTACAATAGAAACCCCATAGAAACTAATCAAAATGGAATTTTAGTTGGGTAAGGGGGAATCACACAATAATTTACCCAAATTATCAAGAAGTGGTGATGTCAGAGCATATTTGGCATAAAATGGAGAAAGTATTACCCAATGAAACAACATGCATGAAAGATCTATATGATACATTAAACATCAATGGCATAATATGGTGGCAATGTGTAAGGAATATTTTAATAATTATATTATCCTTATCATTATCATTGAGATATGGTAAATTAAAAAATAAGGGAAGTTCATAGATCTTATCAAATACATATGAAAAGGAAGTCTATGTCAATGTATCAATCGATGTGAATAATACTATAGATATATTGGTGAAACCAATCACAAACTCTAGGTATAATATTTCTATTGGAACTTAGGACATATACCATAGACATGGTATATGCATCAATATATATGATGAGAAACCAATAATTTGGATAAAATCCTTTAATAATTCTTACCCACATTGAACTTTAGAGATCTAGATAGAAGAGTATGTCATGCTCTGAAAATCCAATATTTTCTAGTATCCTCTAATGAATATATAATAGCTTGATTTGGAAACCATGAAACAATAAAGATAATAGAGAATAAAAAGTCCATAGAAACATTGGATTATATATATATATATATATATATATATATATATATATATATATGGGGAATCATCTAATAAAATAAGATATATAACATCAAAAAACTGTATAATTCCTTAGTAAAATATATCAAAATATCTCAACAAGATGTTATATAATAGAAAAATTATAACTTGAACAAGAAAAGGAGAACAATCCAAAAATATGTTTTATAATATCAAAGAAGAGAAAGAGAATTGATTGACACTACTAAAAATAAGACCCAATATTTTTATCAACCATTAAAAATCCACAAAGAATATATATCTCATGAAGGAGATTCTAAATTTTCTAAAATTAGGGATTACTCAGAATAATTTATAGTCCTAAAAATAGTGGAATTACTCAAATAATATTGATATCTATTTCCAAATAATTATAACTAAATTTTCAACATTAAGTTTGAGTTGAGAACCATGAAAATTCTATTAAAACTAAAAGACAAACCGATCAGGAGGAGACCCTATCGATTAAATCCTAACATGATAATCAACGTCAAGATTTAAATAGATAAAAAGTTAGCTACATTTATCATAAAGCCAGTAGATGACATGGAATGGATTATCCTAAAGGCGGTACAAAAAAAAATAGTAGTGAAATAATAATATGCATGGATTTTAGAGAGTTACATAGATCATGTATCCATGATATTTTTCCCACACCATTAATAGAATAAGTTTTATAAAATATTTTAGGGAGAGAAGTGTATTCTCTCATATATATATTCTTTGGATATCACTAGGTTAAAACTAACAAACAAAACATACTTCAAACAACATTTGTTATACAATTTTTGAGGTATTGTCAATTGTGTCTCCAAGGTATCAAAGAATGTCTATTAGGTGGAAAATAATGTTCTTATTGTGTCATGTATGATATAATTTCAATGAAAAATTGTTCCTTAGTGATCAAGCATGGAGCTTGTAGGGTTTGCTTGGTTAGGCAAGGTGATAGATGTTGGTGATGTGTTGACCATGTTTGATGGCTCATATAAGGTGTAAAGAGTTCTTGGGTAACTTTTATAAGTCAAAGGAATTAATTATAATAGCCTTATTAATGTCTAGGTTAGCCTAGTCACATTGATATATATTCCTAAGCAAGCATATTGATAACATTAGCATTATCATGTGTAAAGGTGTCAGATGAAAATTGTCACATGGGTTTGTTTCAGTTTGTGCCTAGTTCTTGTGTTTTCAATTTAAGGTCTTGACATGAATCATATAAAAATTTATGAAGGTAAAAATATGTTATCCTATGAATATTTCTCTATTTTCCATACTTTACCAAATTTTCATTAAAAAGTGACTGTTGGAATTCAAATATTTGAATTTACAAAGGAAGACTAGTCCTCGCTATTTTGGTTATAACTTTTGATGGAGGGTGAATTTCATGGTGGTATAAAAATAAAAATGGTAATAAATTTAAGGGTTATCCAAGAAAAATTATTTTTATGTTTTAATGATAGTACAACTACATTTATTGTGGTCAAAAGTTGACTAAATATTTGACCTTCTTCTGCAAATGACCCACAAAGGATGTTTGATTTTTTGTTGTTGGTGTTTGGATGTTTCAAGGTGAATTATCAATTAGAGAGTGTTTTATAATATTTAAATATGATCTATATGTATTTTTTAGGTTTGAATAATCCATATTATGTATAAACAAATGCCCATAAGTTGACTATTTATTTGTTCATGGTGATTTTGTGAGGAAGACAAATGATTGATAGGTTTTGCATATGTAGAGTTGAGTAGGGATGAATGTAATAAATTTAGGGTGTATTATGGGTCATTTGGTGAGGAATTATGGGATTTTATGTGTATTTATTTTCCTATTTTTACTTGGTAATGTGCTAAAGGGACGAATAGGTCTCCATGAGACCTATAAAGGCTATTAAGGCCTAATTGAAAGGTGTAGCTATTAAAGGGTGACCCTTTGATGCTATGGTCAACATATGAAGTTGGTATTAATATATTTCTAAATTGGATATAATACTTAAGAGTTAAGTAAATTTCTATGGTTGACCAAGAAGGTGATATACAAGTTTACTCTATAAAGAGTTAAATCAAATGTGATGGTTTCTAGAGTTGTTGAGCGAAGAATAAAGAAGTTTGAGTGTGCTTGGTGGATGGATTGAAGAGTGTATCAGGTTGAGTAATTTTTTCATGACCTATAGGTAATAATTATAATGTTATAATAGTGTATTTGTATGTTTGAATATTGAGGATGATTGAAAAGGTTGAGAGTGATCTAAAAGGGTATTTTGGATGCATTAATTGTGTGTGCAAGATTGAGAGAGTATGAAGAGTTAAAGTAAGGTCTTATAAATTATTTATCCATTATATTAAAAGTAAATTAGATTTTTGGATTTGTTAATTTCATAGGTCTTGTGAGGGTTCTCAACAACTAGAACAAGTTAGTGTTTATTCATGCTTAGGGGTGGGTGATCTTTATAAAGTGGGTACTTCATTAAAAGGTCTCATGTTTGTGATCATCTTATAGGAAAATTAGTCCATGTGTTTGAAGGATTAAGAGTGGGTTTTATTCCCCATGAATTTTTCCCACATATATCATTTTTTGTGTGTGTAATTTATCTAGATAGCACCCAAATAGAGGTTAGATTTATTCAAGTCTTGCCCATATGTGGACTAACATGGGAATAATATAAGGTTGTGGGATGCCTATAGCTAAACCAAACCTCTAAGATTTTTTATGAGGCTAGCTACTCAAATTTTATAATTTGGACCTTTATTCCTAAAATTTAAAACTATTTAGTGTGAAAAGAGTCAATAAATTTGTATGAAGTAAAACCTATTCTAACATGTGTTGATGCACCAATAAATTGTAAGATCTACTCTTGAACTTGGATTCTTTATCACACTAATGGACTATGAAAGAAGCTAATGCAATGATTAATATAGTTTATATGTAATAGTGTTTCATATAGAGGTTAATTTTATACACGTAGATTAGGGAACAATAAAAATAAGGTCTGGTTGAAAACACTTAAAGTTATCTATCCACTATAGTTTTGAGAGACCAACATCGAAACACATTATATGACTTGAAAAAAAATATGATAGTATTTATGTTGATCTTGGAAATGCAATAAGAATATAACATCCATATTTACTTATTAAAAAAACACAAAATACTAAATAAATATTAGTAAAATGACTACAAAATACTCTACTCGCTACTCTAAGAGGAGTTGAATACAATTATGGTAGAGTCTAGTCATACCAACCTAAGGGATGCAAAACAATATCTCAAAGGATATATTTATATAATAAAATAATCAAGAGAGAGGGATATTTTTAGTACTCAAAATGGAAACAACAAACTTAAATTTATTTGAAAATTTTTTACCATTGCCTCCATAACTCAATCTCACTCAAACCCTTCCTGATTGATTTAGGTCACTCTAGCCCATTGCATCATTACATTTTGATTCTCTCAGAGATGCTCCATGATAGATGTAATGTGGGATCAAGATATTTTCAACTAGGTATTGATATTATTATATTTATAATTATCAGATTCATACTTTAGAATCATATATGTTACTAACTACTCTTAATTGGTTATCATGGCATGTACTATGGAGAGAAAATTCCCTTTCATGTAGCCTAGTCTGGAGATGAACTATTAGGGTACAATATTTTTCCTTTGTGGCACCCTTTGAAATATTATCTCCTTTTATCCAAAAATGGAAAACATAGTCAGAGTAATATCCCTTTATGACACAAACCTATAAGCTAAAGGTTTATACTTAGCCACATGAGCAGTCCCTTTATGTTTTCCATGTTTTACTACCCAAATTAAGGATTTTTTAATGGTGTTAAATTGAGATTCAAGGTGGCAAGATGTCCCTAAAAAATCCTATTGTCCATGGTTTAAAATATCCTCTCAAGCTTCATCAAGAATCTTAGGCTCACCTTTGCTCCAATTAGCCATCAAAATCTGACTCAGCTTGTTAACACATTGACTCATCTCACTCCATCAATTTTAATGGATACAAATGCCTGTGACACATCAATATTCTACTAGTTGAATATGTCACTTATCATTCACACATTTGCTCTTGAGATTCAATGACCCTTTGCCCTTTACTCACCATTAGATCTAAATGTATGATTAAACATGAACAATTAGATCAATTAAGACCCATTATTTGAAATCCAATGACTATTTCATGATCTTAAAAATGAAATCCTTACTTTTATCAAATGAAATGCATGTGATCATCATTAATGTTCATGCAACCATCAAATTTAAGATCAATAAGATTGGTCTTATTTTGTCTTAAAGTTAACATCTTATCGATCATCATTTGACATCCTACAAAATGTAATTAACATCCCATAGACCATCAAATTTAAGCACATATGGTTTTTTTACAAAGATTTAATTTGAAATTCATTTAAACATATCTCATTATTTGAGAAACTTTTCAGATTTATATCTTGAAGCATGAGAAATATGGAGAACCCAAACTTTTAAGAGATGCTCTTAAGGTCAAAATTAATAAACTCATTTGATCTACTAGTTTTAGGAGCTTTCATTATGAAGATGTTAAATTCTCAAGTTATCTGGTCTATATCTACTCCTGTGTGATGTTTAGATTATGGTCTAGCTCATCTAGATAATTATGGGAAACTTAGAGAAATATAACTAAAGAGCCAACTTTGCACATACATAACTCCATTTGCACTTGAATAGAGGATCTAAGACTTTGTACATATGTTATTGGAAAAAATATGAATAAACCCATATGACCATTTTTACATACAACTTCTACATGTGAAAGATATGTCCTTGTTAAGATTCTCACTTGGCTCTACTAAAACCTCTTTGAATATGGCAAAGTATGGGAAAACATGCAGAATGTGACTGAGGAACCAAATTTAAAACCTTTGTAACTTTTGATGCACAACAA
Organism: Torreya grandis; assembly: GCA_037957365.1. NCBI lineage: Eukaryota > Viridiplantae > Streptophyta > Pinopsida > Cupressales > Taxaceae > Torreya > Torreya grandis. The sequence goes on from JARHVA010001985.1 coordinate 337,071, forward strand.
GGGATGACCCAAAAATTGGCACATATAATCTTGGAATGAATTTAAACAAACCCATATGACCATTTCTCTTTGAATCATCACACATGGTAATGGTGACATCAGCAAAGTGCCTACTCAAAAATTTTGCCACTAGGTCCAAGTGTCTCAATGAACACAATGAAGAACCAAATGGATCCCATGCATTTATAATCCATTATAATCATTCTTGGCATCTCATGGAGGTTATGAAAACCTAGTCATATCCTTATAAACTGCCAAATTACACTTTAATTGAACTCAAAGTGTTTCTAAAGATTTATAGGTTGCATGATCCCTTATGTCATCTCACTTCTCCTAGAACTTGATAAACTCTTATTCCATCTTTGATATTTAGGAAACTATATTGCATCTAAGTAGAACCCTGATATGTGGGCCAAAATTACCAACATATAGTTTTTCTGTTATGTCGTATAATTCATATGTTATGTCAACATATGTCTTGTGGTATTTGTTATTTTCACATGGCATTGTGAATTTTTCCTCTTTCTGTGACATTGCATATGATGTTTGCATCATAGTCCCATGTTTATATGGTATCAAAAAATGTGCCTTTATCTTCATATATTATTTAATGGTGATTTGGTTCATATTCCTTGGTTAAAAAATAGTCTTATTCATTCATTGATTCTTTATGGGATATGGTATTTACATGTTCCTAGTCAATTATTATTAAGTATAATAGTTTATGAAATCTTATTTGAGGTGTATCATTTAACCATACTTATATATCCTCTTAATTATAAAATTAAAATTCACAATTTTCTAATTTAATTTAACCTCCTTCATTAGGTTTAAAATATTTGTCAAAGTGGGTTATTTTCTCAATAGTATAAATCCCTTATAGTGGCTTGAAATATTTGTTTTCATCATTATTTTCCCATATTTCATTGGTCCAAGTGGAATTCATTCATATTTATAATTGGACATGGGCCATGATGTCATTCCCTTCCAAATTTATCTCTTCATATTCACATTTTATAATACCATTGCAATCCACAAACCACACTAGTGATAAAATTTTGGAATATGATGGATTTTTAAAAAAGCTTTCCATTACCTCAAAATCTATTTTTTTTGTTTTTCCCATAAAATTCACTTATAACCAATTTCTAAAATTTGATTGGTGATTTTAAGCTTCTTGTAGAACATTTAATGTCCAAGCAGTGTAATTATAAGACCCTTATTACATTCTAGGTGTAAACAAGGATTACGTAGAGGGGAAGTTAGTATAGTGTTAGTTCAATAAAACCAAATCAAAATAACACAATAAAAACTTAACATCTCTATCATAGACACTAGGGAGATCATACGTAATAATAATATAATGAAAACACAATTAGAAAACAAAGGAAATCATCCTTATTCCTTCCTTGTAGATCCAAAAATGACTTGTTGAAGTGGATTACTTGGATTAATACATCAATAAAACTTTACCAATGAAGTTTCATTTGATCCACCTTTTTTTGGAACCTTGGCTTGGCTGGTTAGCTTATGAATTTATCATGGTAACTCTACTTGAAACTTTTCTTTGCATCTATTTGAGCATTATAACTTTGGCTTTTCTAAGCTTGTTGATCAATAGGAAGGGCCTTGTATTTATAGCCTCCAAAGTTAACTCTCACCCAAGGTGGGTTAAGGTTGATTTTAAACATGGAATGATATCAAACTAACCCTAGGTAAGTTGACTATTTGAGTTTAAAAGGTAATAGGCATGGCTCTCAAATTAGATATTTTTATAAATTTGTGATAACTTGACAACTCATAAAGGCAATGATGAAGAAGCTTGATATTTTGAATTTTTGAATTTCCATTTTTAAATATTCATTAATTTAAAATGTATAATTTATCTAGGCAATTAATCTAGTATAATTAGTTGATCCATTTTGATTAGCATTTTAGCTCTTTTAAGAATAGTTCAAGTGCCCTACTTAATGGTTTTATAGGCCAAACTGCTAGTTATTTGGTCACAAGGTGACTGAGGATGAATCTATGAGAGGTTATTATTTCATAAGGTATAATATCCCAAATAGGTATTCCTCAACATGATTCTAAGCATTAATAAATGATGTGTGGCTAAATATGAGATGTTTAGTGATTCTTAGGCTTAATTTTCAATATTTGGTAGAAATCAGTCTAAAGTCTGGTTATAAGCCAATTGTGGATGGAATGGGGTATATATAGTTTTCCCATATTTGAGAAGGTGTTTCAAGCTATAGGAATAGTAAATTATTCTCAAATAATGAAAAAATATTTAATAAGGAAAGAAGATAATGATTGAAAAACAAGCTCTAAATAATGTTTGAGAAGCCTATAATGATGCCCCTCAAAGGAGTGGCCGACACATATGATTGATGGATGGTCCATTGAAAATAATAAAGAAAAAGAAATAAGTTAACCTATGGGTGATATTAATCCAATTGAGATAATTATTTCATGCATTTATTTAAAAGTATTGATTTTTTCAAAGGTAGTTATAATCAGTCATAAAGTTGAGGCACTGATTTGCCTAAAGGTAGTTATACTCAGTGGCATAGTCAAATGCCCCTGTAAGGTGGATGAATTAAAATAATTATTTACCTATAGGTGGTTATAATAATTAATATTAATTATATTAAATAATGATTTTTTATTGTGTCCCAGTAGGGAATATTTGAAAGCATAACTCAAGGATATAACATATCATACAAATTAAAGATGAGTGAATGCAAACGTAGCTGTGATGGTCTAATGACTAAAGAATCCAAAAATAACCAGACACATGAGGATGTGAAAAGTGATGAAATATATGATGTTAATAAATAAGGTGGTTGATATGACCTAAGATATGTCATGTATCCAAGTGCTACCTACATAGTCTAAATAGACATCAGGCCAATGTACTTCACCTAGAAGTGGGAGAAAATGGAACGAAGAATAGAATATAATAATAAAAACTTATCAATGTGAATGATTCAATCATACCACCAATGTGGAGATGTTCATCCTTACTAGCATTGATATATCTAGAATGGTCAATGGGTTGATTTGATCAAGGAGGGTGAGGGATTTACCTCAGTGAACAAGGAGAAGTTTTTGCGGTGCTATTTCTTGTAAAATTTTCCAAGATAATTTTTTTGTATCATGTGACAATATGCATCATGATATAAAACACCATGATGAACTATCCATAATTTTCATTAGTACTTACTCTCAATCCAATAAATAATTGAAAACAATGCACCAATGATAAAAACCATGATGATAATGTTGACACATGAATATGGATAGACTCAAGAATAATGCATAAATAATCACCTAATAAATGCATATAGACTGATTCAAGAAAAAATAATGAAATCAAATATATATGCAAATAAATAAACAACTAAGAAAATAAACATACATAAATCTTGAAATCAAAAGCAACAAAAAACATCTTATCTTTAACTAAGTCAATATCTACATATGGAGGCTCAATGGAATAATAAATAGGTGGTACCACTAAGAAATGATACATGTAAAGGGAAGGTCACACCCCCAATGGTGGTGGTATGTATTTTAACTAACAATGGATTTACACTAGTAAGGTATAATTAGGATGAATGACTAGGTTTAAATAAGACACATCTTTTTTTGATTTTGAGGCTTTATATCTCTCTAGGAGATAGTAAGCTAGTTTTCTAATTTTTAGGATTTCTTAGATATTTTACAAATGTTTTTGAAAATTTTGAATCATCTCAACTTGATTGATAATTATGAATTACAAAATGGTCCAACTCCTAAAATATGAAGAACACATCTTAGTTTACTCGTAAAATGGCAAGAGTGTTCAACTTAAAAATGCTCATAAAATGATGAGAGCATGGATAAGGGGTGACTAAGATGACCTAAACATAAATTTATTAATGCCTAAATAGTCCCATTAGGACCTCAAGTCATTGTAGTTCCACCTTAAAATAAAGGATTCAACTAGGTAACAACGAGTTCTCAAATTAGGAAAATGGCACAATGTGGTAATAGGACTAGCAAGGTGAGGCGATATTGTATGATAAAGGTGTTACCCCTAATTTTTCCATAGGTGGTTATAATTAAAAAATAAAAACATAGGTCAATGATATTAATTTTCCCAAAGTCAATTATAATTAGTAGCATGGATTGGGACACTAATTTTCTCAAAGGTGGTTAGAATCAGTAGTACTCATAATGAAATGGAAGAACAAATGAAGGATGCACCTACCAAAATATTGTCATACTGTTCTAAGATAGTGCCTTTTTCTATAATACTAAATCAACTACTGAAACTTGGTCTAAATCCCCTTTGTTGAAGGGTTCCAAAAAACTAATGAATTCAAACCAAGGTCAAAAGGGTTGGGTGGGTGGGGGGTGTGGGAGAGGGCGTAAAAAACAATTTAGGCAATAAGGAAGGTATGGTAGAAAAATATACATTATGATATAAGGAAGGTGATGTTTTATGATAAAATGGGTAGAATGATAATAGGGATGCTCCCAAGTGATAAGGTAAGGTAAATGGTAGGGTATGAAATAATGGCAAGGTGAATGGTAAATGAAAATGGCAAGGTCAATGGAAAGGCAAAGATATGGTTTATTTGTTCCATCGATGTGGAGATGCATGTCCTGATCAGTGTATGATACAACTAGAATAGTCAAATGTTTAAATTTTTAGCCCATGCCTCTTATAAATAATTTATCTAACAAGAACCTATTGCTGATTTATACTCTAATAATGTTTTTGTGCTCTTTTTTGGTCATTAATTTTGTTTCCTTAGAACATCAAGACAAGATGTCTTCATAGCCACTATAAAGGAAAGTATAGCCAGGTAAATAATGATAAATAGTGGATAAAATTTTTGATTTGGAAATGGAGAAATGAAACATAATGGAATGTATAATGGTTGGTACACAAATGAATATTGGGTTTTTTAGGCACACACAATGTTTTTTATTCTAGATTTGACATAACTTTGGTTATGTTAGGGCCGAAGACTTATGAATATGCTCTCGATAGGACCACCAATTTTTTTTTCATTTGAGCTTGAAAGTAGCTAGCATTTGATTATGTTATAAAATGGAGTTGTTATTGATGTTATCTATAATAATGTCTTCATCAAGTAGTGAATAACTATTATGCTCAGTTATTATCACCTTGAAGAGGCTTTCAACAATGAATTTATCTTGATTGTCCCAAAGCACCTTTAAAAAGGTTTCACTAAGAAATGTTGACTTTTAACTTTGATTGCTTTCTAGTGCCTTAAAAAAAATCTCACTAGAAGGTGTTGAGTTTAGACTTTGATTGTTCCCTGTCCATTTTTAAAATTTTCACTATGAGATTGTTCTTCTTCTACATTAGTGTGGTCTTGGTCCCCTAATATTCTTCAACTGATATGTCACCATGGATGTAGTTCAGCAAATTATGATTCTATCAATCCCAATCAACACTAATGGGAGGTGAAATTTCAATATAAAGGATATGTTGGGTGGTTTTAATGGCATGTGGAATGGTAATGGAATTGGAAGAGGCAACACCATCCTTATATAGGATATTATGATAACTTGTGTCAATGTTGAAGTAATCATCCACAAAAATAGTAGAAGGATCACAAATGATTTAAATTTATCTACAAGGCATGTGTAACCAACATTGTAACAATCACGAATTTATCTTAATTATAAAGCCAAGTCTAACTCAAAAGAATTTGAATCTAATGTTAATACTGATGTTAATTCTACTTATGGTACTAAATCTAATATCAATTCAAGAATATAACCCAACTTAAATATTTATTCTTCATTTGGTGTGCATGTTGCTACAATGATGTATTATTGAATGTTTGGTATTGGAAAAGTAATGACTTATGATGGAATAATGGGATATTCAAAAATAGATTCATATAATAAGGGTTCAACATAGACTGGCTCATGTAGGTTAAGCCTCTCAAAGAGAGGAAACAACTCATAAAGTGACTCCATAGAGGCTGGCTTGTCAAAGTGAGACTCTTCAACAAGCGAAAAAAGGTCAAGAGACAACTCCATAGAGATTTTCTTGTCAAAGGGAGGCTTTTTCAAAATAGGAAAATGATTGAGATAATGATTTTCCCAAAGGTGATTATAATCATTAAGAAGTGACTCAACAAAGATTAGATTATCAAAGTGAGAACCCCAAACCAAAGGGAAAGGATCGAAAGGTGACTCTTCATAGGTTGACTCATAAAAAATAGGTGTTTCAACAAAAACATCATGGATTGGTTGGTTCTCTCAACCTTGGTTTATAATTAGTTTTAAAATATTAGTTTTGAACACATCTTGGTCTTCGAATGATGGCTCTTGGACAGGTACTGATTAGATTTTTTGTGGCTCAACAATCAGCACATATTTTCTAAAGTGGGGGATGGTTGAAATTGGATGAAGAATGATATATAATTGGATAATTATTTATTTTTAAATAGGCTCATCTAAGATGGGCTTAGCTAAGACTAGTTTTTGGTCTAGGATGGTAACTATGACCCATCTAGTCATAATTATATAACCTTGTTGGGATAATGAGATACCAAATTTGGAAGGGAATGGAATGGTAAGGAAAGTACACTGAAAATATTAGTTGATAACATAGGCCAAAGGATGAGGTCCTAAAATTACAATGGATGTTTATTACAAATATTAGTTACTAATGCAAGTTAAAGGATGAGGTCCTAGAATGATAATGGAAGGGTGTTACAAAGCTTGGTTTCTAGTACAAGCCAAAAAAACAAAGTCTTGGTATGGTAATCCTTATATGATATGGATTTTTATTTCTCACAAAAACCAAAGGAGGATCAATGGTATAGGTATGGGATCAGGTACTGTTATCATTAAAAGGGAAAATTTGATACCTTAATTGGCCCATAAAAGCATGATCACATCATATGATAATCAACATGGCTAGGTTTTTTAATTAGCCCAAAGAGGGTGGTCTTGGTCTATGAAAATGGTATTGGCTTAAGCCTATGTTTTAAAGTGGCATTGGTATAATAATGTATCTAAGAATGGAACCATTCTTAAAAATTTGATCAATGATAAACACCGTCCAAAATGTCTAATGTCAAATGTATTACACAAATTCTCAAGTAAATGGATAAAATATGAATGCCAAAGATGGTAAAAGTGTTTCAAATAACTCTAATCTAGTTTTAACAATAGAAAGGGTGGCTAGGTCTTTGGGAATAAGGCATAAATCTAGGCTCAAAATGACTAGGTCTAAGATAAAAGGTAAAATGCCAGGACTTTTGGAAACACAACACAAAAGCTAGACTTTGAAACACACTAGGTCTAAGAATCAAAAAGGGTTTTATAGATTTTTTGGGAACATGACACAAAATCTAGACTTTGAAATAACACTAGGTCTAAGATAAATGGGAAATTCTATCTTTTGGAAACACAACACAAAAGCTAGACTTGGTAGAAACTAGGTCTAAAACAAAAGATAATTAATGTAAAAAATTTGAAACACTTGGACTCAAACTAGGCAGTCAGATTAAAACATAATATTGACCTTTGGTAAATTACATTGGACTTTTAGGAACATATAATATAGACCACTTCCCAAATTTAGGCACAAAGATTGCTAAAGCAAATAGGGAATTAGTCCATGTTGCACAATCCAAAAGTGAGAGGTTAATGTCTAATCCAAAATTATGTGAGGCAAAGGCATAAACAAAGGAATGTTTGAATCTAAACTTATCAAGACCAATATTTAACTTGATTTAAAAATATTGGTTCTTAAATGGACAATAAGCTATACCAAAATGGATAGCATAACAATATTATTCATAGACTAAAAAGGCACATGTGGTTTTGAAATTGTAATTAGATAGAAGGAAACAAGTCTTTGAAATAAGGTGAGTAATGTAATGACATTATCTTACTATAAAGGTATGATAATTAGTTTGTTTCAAAAACTCTAAGGCATAATACTTAGAATTAAATGGTCATTTGTAACTATGCCCCTTTCAAACAAGTGAAACACACACATAAAATTTTTGACAAAATGACTAAGGCAAAGTGTGGCATCAAATAGACATCATAACACCCCTCAAAAGGGTGATGTACAAACATGAATTTTTTTGGATGTGGTTTGACAAAAAAAAATTGACTCAAGACAATGCAAGTTAGAAGGAAAAACAACAAAAACACCTAAGTGTAATGTCTCATTCCTAAAAACTAGCAAGGTGTCTTCATACTATCAAATTTCATCTATATACTTACTCTTGATAAAAAATTATGATGTTAATCTAGAAATTAAAATGCACATGAGAAGTAAAGTTTTAATCCCCCTATTTTCTCAAGAGATCATATGGTGACATGTAACTTTGGGATACTCACCTTGCATTGATAGTATATTTGTGTCAAGTGAAGTTGTCTAAAAACTATCAATTCTCATACATTATAAATGGTCCCATATGTGTGGTTAACACTAGGTCACAATAAATCATTTAGATCCATGTTAACTATCTTGTTTTTAAAATGTCTTATCATTTTCACAACCACTACATCCATCAATTTCTTAGTGTAGTGAGATGTCTGAGTTAAACTACATTCCTAGGCAATCTCTTACTAATAGAGCCTACCTAACCACTCAAACAAGCATTCTAATAAGTTGACCTAAATTTTTATACCCCTACCATGGAGTGGGGTTGAATTAATGCCAAGAGATGAATTCATGGGTCAACACTTCCCTAGAGAACCAATGGGAAGGTGATGAACTCCTATCCACAACTCAAAATGCATGAAAGTAAAAAATATGGAATGACTTTAGGGTCATTTTGGGGTCACTCACATAACTCAAATTTTTGGGAGGGACTTAGAAATTTCCCTTCATATTTTTGTACAAAAGTGACAAATTCAATAAGTGAGCAATTTTATCACCCAAGTTCCCTAAAGGGGATGGGGGAGGGCATACATGTAACACTCATCTTACAGAATAAACACTCAACAACAACCATAAAAATGGAAACTCTTATGAGTATTTTAACTAAATTTTGAGTTCATTTTTATAGGACCAAAAAAAATATGTCATGAAGTTTATCCCCTTGTCATTGTTTTGAAAATTTTTGACAAAAAAAAAAACTAAGTAAAATATTTTAAAACACCAAATTTAAATGTGAGTTTTGAAACTTAGAGTTTTTAAAACCATATTTTATTGGTCTTTGGATCCTAAAAAATATGTTAGGGGGTCCTTGTGCTTAGAAGCAAAAAGAAAGTGAGAAAATGACTTTTGAGATTTAGCTCTCAGGTTTCAAATTTTCTTCACACAATGTAAAATCATAGAAACACAAAGTGATACCACAACTTTTCATTCAAAACCATAACTAATTAGTACAAAATTGAAACTACCTATAAAATAGAGTGTTAGCACAAAATCATAACTCTTAAAGCAGTATCACATAAATTAAGACAATATCACCATTCTTAAGTTAAAATTGTAACTTATCTTGTAACAAAATGGTTAGTTTGAAATCATGACGATTAAGGCATTATCTTGAATTATCAAGTAAAATTGATAATTATCATGAAAAATCATAACTTATCATGCAAATTCACTAATTATCATGTAAATCCACTACTTATCATGAAAAATCACAAATCTTCCTACAATGCAAAATGATTAGTTTAAAACTACAATAGTTACGGTAATATCTCAAGGCAATATTGTGATAGTTAAGGTAATATCGTGACTACAAAATCATGATATTATGTAATATCATGATTCCTCAATGTAATACCATAATTACATAAATAAAAATTTTAATTACATAGAATGAAAATATGATTTCTTGCAGCATGTTTGTGAGCCTCCAATTTCCACTTTTTTAGATAACAAGTTTGGATTTTGACATGAAAATTGTTAGGATGTCCTCAAATGCCATAAAAATAAATTTTTGGGGTGTGTGTCCCACCATGAATTCCATCATGTGAACAAGGATTATGTAGAGGGTATGTTAGCATAATGTTAGTACAATAAAACCAAATCAAATTAACACACTAAATACTTAACACCTCTAGCCTAGTCACTAGGGAGAGCATAGGTAACAAGCATATAATGAAAACACAATTAGAAAAAAAAAGGAAATCATCCTTATATCTTCCTTGTAGATCCAAAAATATATTGCTAAAGTGGCTTGCTCAAATTTGTGCATCAATAAATTTTTACTAATAAATCTCCCTTTGCATCTTCGTTTGGCTAGTTGGCTTATGAATTTGGCATGGTAACACTACTTGAAAGGTTTCTTTGTATCTATTTGAGTATTATAACTTTGGCTTGTAAGAGTTTTTTTATCAATAGGTATGACCTTGTATTTATAGCCTCCAAAGTTAACTCTTACCCAAGGTGAGTTAAGGTTGAGTTTAAACATGAAATGAGTTCAAACTAACCTTAGGTGAGTTGAGGTTGACTCTAGTTGAGTTAAAAAGGTGTCATGTAATTATGATTTTAAATTAATAGGCATGGATCTCAAATTAGATATTTGTATATATTTGTGAGAGCTTGACAACTCATAAAGACAATGATGAAGAAGCTTGATATTTTCAATTTTTGAATTTCCATTTTTAAATATTAATTAATTATAAATGAATGATTTAGCTAAGAATTTAATCTAGTTTAATTAATTTATTCAATTTGATTAACATTTTAGCTCTTTTAAAAATTGTTCAAGTGCCCCGCTTAATGGGTCCATAGGTCAAACTTCCAGCTGTTAGGTCACAAGATGATTGATGATGATTCCACGAGAGGTTATTATTGTATATGATATAATACCACAAATAAGGATTCCTCAACATAATTTTAAGCATTAATGAATGATGTGTAATCAAATATGGGATGTTTAATGATTCCTAGGCTTAATTTGGAATGTTTGGTAGAAATCAGTCAGAAGTCTGATCGAAAGCTAGTTATGATCAAAATGGGGTGTCTACACTATAAAATTAAATAATAATTATTTATTATTTATTAATATGGGTTAACAACCTCATGTAAATAAATAATAAAAAATAAGTTTTTTGTTACTTATCAGTAAAAAATAATAATTGTTTATTTTATATCAGTGATTTTAAATGTTTTCAAGATGGTTGGACCCATTGGTTACAATGGTCACCTCCCTTTAATTTTTTATATAAAATAAGGTTTACCCCTATTGTTCAGTCACATCTTGATGCATTTAAAATTACTCAAGTAATTAAGAGTTTTGTGAAGCCATTCTATGAAGAAGTGAGAAGGCAAAAGAATTTGTATTGGGAGCTATTATATTTTCTCAATCATTGAATATCACTCATGGGATTTTTACCTATTGGAGATTTTCCCACTTTAAATGCTTTTGTTATGTGTAAATTGATTTGTGTTTATTTCATTGTGTTTTTCTATCAATTACTCTTTGAGATCTTGTGTATTGGTTTATATATTTTGGCATGGTAACACAGTCTGAGGGAGTATAATTGTTTAAGCATGTTAATTATCAAATTTAATTATATTCATTTGTCAAAGAATATTTTAATTGTCTTTTTAATCTAGTTTGGCCTGGTATGAGATAGAGAAAAGAAGAAGAATTTTTTTGATCATGAAGGTTGGCTTCTTAGATTTGTGATCTCCCATCCTTATAAAAACTAAGATATATATTCAAAGCTATCATAAATTAATGTCTTAAACCAAAAATATACTTAGAATGCCATTAATGTTGTAGTATAGCCTTGTACAACCTAATAAAATAATAAATTCTATAAAAAAATTAAGTTTTTTTACAATTTGAAAATCAATTTGTTAATGGCTAGGTCAGCATCATTTTGGCTTACAATATCTCTTGTAAAATCCCTGAAGCTACCATTTAAATATCTAAAAATTCTAATCAACCAAAGTGCCATTGTATGGCCTCCATGGACTGAAATTTAGTTAAAAAAAATAGATTTGTTGTTTCATTGTCTATTTTTAGTGTTTATTGGTTGAATCTTTAATTTATAAGCCTATCTGAGCCTCTAAAAGAGAATCTAGAGTAGGAGAATAAAATGTTAATACTTTTAGCCACCATGAGTACCATAGTTTACCTTGAGTGGGTGAAATACCTATTTTTTACATCAAAAATCAAATTCTGAAGTTGTGGTTGGCATTCTCTAGTAATTTCAAGAGGAAAGACAAATTTTCATGTTGTTTAAAGGCTTATACATATTTATTGGCACAACTACATATACAATTTTTTTTTTTTTATTGATATAGGTTTGATATTTATGTAAAAAACACTTTATTTTGTAATTTTTAAATTTCCATGCAACCCTGGGCCCCATTATTGTTTAAATTATTTTTTACTAAAAGGGTAAATAGCTTTTTACATTTTTTAAAATATTTTTACATGCATGGTAGATTTAATTACATGTATATATATATATATATATATATTCAATTAAAAAAAAGATTTAAATATTATTTAATGCATGCAAAAGTTGAATAAAAGTTTCTAGAAGGGTTGGTGTTAATAATTTTGCTAAAAGCTTACAAATAGGGTAGTTGTGTATTCAAAACCGCTAAAATAAAAATTTTGACTTATTTTTGAATTTGGGTAAATTAAATTAATTTTAATTTCATTATTGGTTTGTGTTCCAAGTTTCATGTGTTTAAAACCCTAGTTAAGTTGTTGACCTTATTTCAATATTTAACCTAGTCAAAATCTAGATAAGCATAGTCATGTAACTAGTTGATCCCTAGATTTTGGTACCTTCCAGAGACATTTACGTGGTTAATTTTGTGTTTTAAAACCTTATACTATTAAATTTATAAATTTTTAATAAGTGTCTAGGTGGTTATTTTTAGTGTGACTCCTTCAACACCTATTTTAGTACAACTCTATTTCATTTTATTTGCATTGTTTGGAATCTAAATAATGAAATTAATCATAGTTGCATGTATAATTCTCTTTATTTTGGAAAATAGTCTGAAAAAATCTTTAAAAAAGGTTAATTTATTAAATTATTCTTACATTAGTGTATTTTTGTGACCCTTGCTACACCTTATTTTATCATAATTTTTTTACTATATCTAGCATTAAATTGAACAATTATTATGTGTTTTCACTTTAAATTTGTTTTAATAATAAATAAAGTTAAAATTCACACTAAAAATATTATTTTTAAGTATTTTATTAATATCTTGTTTAAAGGGAAGTTATGGCTTCACCTCATTTTTCCTTAGATAATCTCAAATGCTTAATAGAAATAAATATAATATATGAAAAACTCATGTTAAAGCAGAATTTATGGCCTAAATTTTTTGGAATATATTGTTGGAACTAAAAATTACCCTTTTGGATGACATGTGACCCCTAAGCTTACCATTGCATTTGAATAAAATCTTAATAAACCATGTGTATTATATTGTGGAGTTTTAAGGATGAATTCCTTCTCCACATTGGTAATCAAGAGTCTCCTAGTGATGCTTAGAAACTCATTTAATCCATGCATGAGGGCACTCACCTCTCAAAAATTACTAAGTTAAAATTTAAATTACTAACTACGCCTATGAAAGGTGATGAAAAGGTTATGAATTTTCTTTGCTAAAATTAAGAACATTAAAGCTCAATTAGATGGTTATAGTTATAATTTTATTCAATATCAATTACTTTATTTTATTATTCAACTTAACATTCATGAAAAAAATTCAATTTCATTTCTATTCTAAATTATAGGTATCAAACTAAGCAAGATATCCTTATTCTTACCACTTTGTCTGCTCTCCTAATTCAAGAAGAGTAAGTTATGACTAATTTTGTTTCTAAAGAGAATGCCATTCAGGAACTTCTTGCCTTAAATACTATTTATGATAACAATAAGAACTAGAAATCTAACTTAATTCTATTTTTTTCTCAAATAAGAATAATAAATATGCTAATAAGAATCATAACCTTGAATTTAATAAGAATTACAATCTGTGTGGTAAATTTGGTCATAGAAGGGAAACTTGTTATAAAAACAAATATTGAGTTAACAATAAATCTTATAAAAATAACAAAGTGAATAAATCTAATTAAAACAAATATAAGAATTAAAACCCTAATTAGGATCATAATGTTACTATTTTATAGGCTACTTTATTTGCTTCAAATAAAAATGAATGGATTTTAGATAGCAGTTCATCTCACCATATGAATTTCTTATCTAATATTTTGTGTGATTCTAGAGATATATCTATAAATATTTACTTAGGAGATAATTCATTTTTAGAATAAACTAAGCAAGGAAAGACAAAAAATTAAATGTTGTTATTAATGATGTTATCTATATACCAAAGCCTAAAAAGAACTTGTTATCTTGTTCACAACTTGCTAATGATAATTTCATTATAACATTACTTAAAGATATATGGTCCATTAGAAACCAATCTAGGTCTCTAATTATTGAAGGGGTTTAAAATAATGATTTATACATTTTCTCTCCTTCTTCTGCATGTTTTATGTCATCGCATAGTAAGAATAAACTTCAATTATGGCACAAAAGATTAGGACATATTAATTTTATAAGTTTACATGATATGTATGCAAATATATTGTTATTGTATTTCCTTATATCCCCTCTCATTATGAAACTTGTGAGGGTTGATTATGTAGTAAGCAACATACTAACCCCTTTCACAAGAATCATAATGTGAATTTTTCACATCCTCTAGAATTGATTCATAGTGATGTTGTAAGACCTCTTGATTTTGTATATCTTAATGGTTATTTGTATACTATAAATTTTATTTATTATTACATTGGAATTATTTGGTCATATTTCATTAAAATAAATCTGATATGTTGCCTAAATTCAAGGAATTTAAAGTTGTTATTGAAAATACATCTAACTTTTTTTATAAAGAGATTAAGAACTGATAATGGTGTTAAATATATTAGTAGAGAGTGTGATTATTTTTACATTATTTATGAAATTAAAATGAAATTAATGACTCCCTATTCCCCTTATCAAGATGGTATTATTGTAAGGAAAAATTACACCATTATTGAGATGGCTAAAACAATATTACATTCTACAAATATTTCTCCTCGTTTTTATGGGCCAAAGCCATGAATAATGTTATACATAGTATGAATAAAATCCATGCTTAATATTTTTACTTTTATACATAAAAATACATGTATTCTCATGATATTTTATTTTCTTTGATAAAACTATTTTGTTTCTACTTTAGAGATACTAACTATATTGATAGTGTCTCATGTACATTGTATTTGTTAGTAAATTTATTTAGTTTGATGTTTGAAAACATACTTATTACAAATATATTGTAATAAATATATTTTTATTAGATGATAATTCAAATAAAATATATAGATATTATAATTATTTCAATTCATATGATTTGTCATTGAAATACATTATATGCATAACATCATGGTTAATATGACAAGATGATCATGTTTAGTTATTGCATTTGGTGAGAAGATCATGATCAATAAGTTTAGATCTTTTGTGTTTTGATTATTATTTTTTTTTAATTTTATTAGTGGGTCAATTCCATGTTAATATGATTAAATACTCTCATTTGATTGTTTTATTATTTTATTGTTTATTCTAACATTTTTATACGCTTCATTTGGTAATAAAATATGTTATGAAGTGCAACATTTAAATTGAATTTGTATTATTAAATCTTCATCAATTACTTTACTGAGAATTCTATTCATACATATCAAAAATAATTTGTTTCATACTCATGTCTATTTTATTGGATGGTTACATATGCTAAAATTATCCATATTTAATGTATGAAAGGTTATACCTCAATCTTTTATTTAAGCATATTAAACTTATAAAGTTTTGATAACACTTAAATTATAAAATGAGTTATTAATAATAATATATCTAATTTTTGGATTAACTTAGTATCATATTATTAGTAAATTATAGTATGCACATCACATGGCAGTTGGGAGTGCTCATCTTGTCATTATTGTTGTCCCCCAAAAATATCATTCATTCTTAGGACAACATTTAAACTATTTTGGTCCAACAGACCAAAATCCTCTCTCCCCTTCTCAAAAATTGTTCTGGGCATTCAAATTATTCATTATTCAAGCTTTTTTAGATTTCTATACACTTTGTAGGCTTGAATCTACGGACTCTACAAGCTTAAATATATGGACTCAGTTCTATAGACTTCATAGGAAGGAATCTATAGACTCATTTCTATGGACTTTGTTAGTTCTATGAACTCATTTATATAGACTCTGTAGGCTTAAATCTATGAACTCTGTAGATATGTTTCTACAGACTCAACATGCTTGAAATTAGTAGGTTCAATAGGTTCAACAAGTTCAAAGGCTTCTAAAGGTGAGTTCAATCAAAAGAACAAGTTTCCAACACTTAGTCATCTTTAGGATTGGTTCAATGCCTTGGTTTAACTAAAAGAGTTCATCGGCAAGCTTCTATGTAGTGTTTGAATCATTGAACAATTTAACCTTGAATCATTTTGATTCAACAAGTTTAATGGGTTCAAAGGTTCAACATCATCAACAATATTTAAGCACATTTGTCAAGGTTCATAGTTTAACTGCTTCAAGGTTCAACGGCTTCAAAACACTTATCAAAGAGAAGAAGGCTTGAACCATTCAACCACTTTGGTTCAAAAGGTTCAATGAGGTTTAATGATTCAATAGGTTCACCAAGTTCAATGACCATATGGTTCAATGCATTTAGTTCAAGAGATAAAAGAAGACTTAGTCAAATAAAGAGATTAAACCGATTAAACCATTGAACCATTGAACCAAAGTTGGTTCTATCGGTCGGTTCAATCGGTAGGTTCAAGGGGCTGCCCCAAAGCCAAAGGAAAGAGTGCCCTTGCAAACAGTAGTGAACCATGTTGAATGCCCTTGTGAAAGGCAATGAACCAAGTCGAGTGCCCTTGTGGAGGGCAGTGAACCAAGATGAGTTCCCTTATAGAGGGAAATGAGCAAAAGCGGATAAAGAGAATTCCTTTAAAAAAGTGAACCAAAGACAAACAACCCTTTTAGAGGGCAAGTGAGGAGCAGATGGACTATTGCAAAAGTCTAAAGAATATTTCTGGGCTTGAACAGTCCTTACGGAGGGCACAGTTCTCTTTTAGGAAAAGAACGTGGAAATATGACTAAGGCAAAATCATTAAGGCATTTCCTGCAGACAAAATGTCTGAAGGAATTCCTTTAGACTTTTGTCCAAAGAAATAAACTTGAAGCAAAGAAAAAATCCTGCCAAAAGAAAGCCTAATGGAAAGTAGAGGCAAAGTGAAGGAATATTTCCTTTAGATAAATTGTCTAAAAGAATTCCTTCAGACTTTTTGTCTGAAGGAAAAGTCCACCAAAAAAGGAAAAACCTGTCGAGGAAATAAAAGCTTGAAGGCCGCCTAAAAGATCCCAAAGGGTAGGTACCCTTGTGGGAGGCTCTCACCAGGGAAAGTGGACCATTTCTCAAGACCCTAAAGGGCAAGTTCCCTCTGAGAAAGATGAAACCTCAAGTTGTAGCAAAATGCACCATGTGTCCCTCATAAAGTTGTAGTGGAAACCGCCACGTGTCCCTTATAAATTTGTAGCAAAAGATGCCAAGTGTCATCTTCCAAGACATAGTTTATAATAATATTAAAAGCTATAGAACATGCCACATGTTCCATTATAACTCAATGAAATTCACCATGTGTCAACATCCATAGTTTCTTCCTTTTGTTTTGTAAGGACTGTGGTGGGCCCCGAGTGAGGTGCTAAGGTCAAGTAGAGAATGACAAGTGTCTATGTCTGTGTAGATCCAAAAGAGTCTTGAATGTTTCTAAAGTGCTTCTATAAGATTAGTAGATGCTACCACGTGTCCTCACCTATTTCTTAGCAGATGTTGCCATGTGTCCTCACCTATTTCACAATGGAATGTGCCATGTGTCACTTATTAAAAGTAGTGAAAATCAGCCAAAGCAAACAAGAAATACATGAAGGAAGTGCTAAAGAGGATGATAGGCCCGTAGCTATCAAATTTAGGGCAACCAAGTAGACACTGACTTTCAAACAATGATGGACCTGAACACGTCAAATTTGTGATGGTGAAATAACTGTTGATCCTTACAGGCTTAAGCACAAACCCTATGAACAAATTTAGTGACTGGCCAAAGAGATATCCCAAGAGCTCAAATCACATAGATAAGGGAAAAATATAGCTAGGAAAGGGGGAATGATCAAGAAGGATAAAAAATATCCATGCATGGGATATGTTTCTAGAAGGAAAAGTAGTCCACTAGGTAGACATCAGAGAGTGCAAACATTCAATGGCGTGGCCAATTTTTTTACATTGAGTAAAGTGAACAGCTATGCACACATAAGGAAACACATCAAGTAGTCCATATTTAAAACTGATGCTCGATTCTAGCATAACCCATTGATAGAATTTAAAATGCATTAAAGGCATTGAATGCATCGTAACACATTTTTATGAAATAAAGTGCCCAAGTCTTTCTTGGAGCACTATATATTGGACTCTCTCTTATTATTTTAAGGGATCTCTCTCAGTTATCAGAAATAAAACTCTACCCATATTGAAAGGCAATACTAAGACTTTGAGCTCAGATTGTTGATCATATTTTATTATTTGAATAAGAAAACAAGTGACTTTTTAGACTTTGTGATGGAATAGCTTGGTTGTTGGGGAATTTGTTCTTATGTCTATTTCCTTAATACATTTTTTTTCCATTTAATTAAATAAGTAGAATTAGTGAAAATAATCAAAAATGTGTCCTAAAGCCAACTGTGGAGAGACTTTGTGCCTCCACAATTGTCTTTAGTGTGTTTTCTTTCTATTTCTATGTAAAGGATCTTGAGATGACTTTATGGCCTCATTATCCTTCATATTCTATTTCTATGTAAAGGACATTGGGATGACTTTATGCCCTCATTGTCCTTCATATTTCACTCTTTCGTAGTTGAGGTGGAGACTTTGTGCTACATTTCATCCTACTATGTTACTGCACCATGTTACAGTTACTTGTTACCATCTGAAAGGTTCCTTTTGTCTGTTGAACAACACTTCTAAAAGAAGAGGAGTGATTTATGTCATTTCATCAGGATTTCTCCTTTGATTTGTGAACATCATCTTTGAAAAAAGAGAGATGGATGGCTTATCCTACCCCTGAGTGTTATTTTTTACTTATATATAGTATATAGCTCCTGCATATTTATAGGAAACCTCCCCTTGATGAGAGGAGAGATTTGTCCCCTTTTGATGTATTAAACCTACACATCTAGCTAACTAATTTCCCTATGTTGTGGTTGAAGAGAC
Organism: Torreya grandis; assembly: GCA_037957365.1. Classification (NCBI taxonomy): domain Eukaryota; kingdom Viridiplantae; phylum Streptophyta; class Pinopsida; order Cupressales; family Taxaceae; genus Torreya; species Torreya grandis. The sequence goes on from JARHVA010001985.1 coordinate 356,403, forward strand.
CTATTTTTCTCATTAATTAGTTGATTGACAAAATATTCACCCAACAATTTTTGGCAACTCTGCTAGAGAATTATGTGCAATTTAAAGCCTCAAGTTTTAGATTGAAATAGTCCCTACCCTTATCCATTATAAACTCTAGAAAATCCATTATGTGTCTTACCCATTATCATTATATCCTTACCATATCCCTTCACCTCCATGCCAACTGGGATAGAATGCGCAGTTTGAAGACTCAATCTTCAAGCTGAAGTAGGGCTAGTTCTTTCTCATTTTTATCCTACAATTTGGCAACTCCACGCTATACCAAAAGCTAGAGATCCAAAGTTATTGTTGACCCTCTATTCGAGTTGGTAAATCAAAGTAATTTTGATCCATTTTTTTCACCATCTTCCCTCCAACGAACCAGGAGCTTTCCTCCTACTAAAGTCAAGTCTCCATTACTATGTAAAGCATCCATTTTTGCTATTAATAAAGCTTTGTCAATACTTACCCCTCTAAGATTTGTTATCCCACCTTTCCATAGTCATACAATGGCCGTTCAAGGTCCTTGGGGTAGCTCTTTTGGCCCTCTTAATTTAATTCCACCTCTACATGAGCTACCACATAGTTCAAGGAAAAATTTCCCCAAATTCTATGGTGATGGGAAGGTTCATCCTGATGAACATATTGTAGGTTTTAACATAGCCTGTGGTGTAATAGGTGTGGAATATGAGGATGTAGTAGTCAGGCTATTCATGGAAACTTTACAAGGTGCTACTATAGATCGGTTATATCATCTGTAGGGCCAGACTATGACTAACTGAAACACCCTCAAAGCCAAATTTGAAGCCAGATTCAAACTTGTAGAAGATGTGCATGCCCTATTGGCTCAAATCACACAAATGAAGGAGCCTCATGAACCAATGAGAAATTTCATAGCCAAGTTTGACAAATTGAGGAACAAGATTCTTGTAATTGCTCAGCCAACAGCTAAAACTTCAAATATTTCTTCATCAACTCTCAGCTACTTGAAGTGAGTTTTTTGTTGAGACATGCTAGCCAAATAGACCTTGCTATAGCTCAAGATTTGGCCATTAAGGTGGAAGATGATCTTATCTTAGAAATAAATATAAAGAGAGATCCCAATAGATGTAAATATTCTTCATCTTCTAAATATCCATCTATAGGTACCATTGATCTAATGGTACGGAAGCTAGCAAATGAGTTGTTAGCTCTTAGAAAGCAAATGGCATAAGGGATATCTTCATCTCCTTCATACAGAGATATGCCAAGAAGGACATTCCCAAATCAGTCATACCAAGGCAATGCTGCCAAAAATCAAGGACAACCAAATCATCTTCCTCCCCCATAAGGGAAACTTGCCATTGAAGCACCCCCAACCAATTTAGCAGTTGGATATCTCAAAATAGAATCTAATTTCTCTTTCTAGCCTAAATTGAACCAATAAAATGATGTTGATCTCCTTGCAGAAGATCAAGAAGAGTCAGCTGGCAACTCCAACATTGGTTTCCTAAATTACTAGGATGAACCCAAAGGTAAAGGTGAAGCATTTGATGGTTCATATGTTGTATTCACCTGATCCTAAAACCAGTCAGCCCAACAAGTTGATAAAGGAAAAATAGGGGAAAGTTCTCAGCCTACAATTTCAATTTCCAAATGAGGAACTTTTCTACCTTTCTAGCCAAAGGACCCAGTGATTACTAGAAAGGTAAGTACATCAAACATCTTTGCACCTTCTACTTTAATTTTTTAGATCAGTCCTCCCCTATCAAAAACCAAAAGGATGAAATCCTATCCTCTGTTCTTAATCCATTATATTCATTTGACATAATAGATCATGTCAAGAGACTAAAATTCAAATGTCTGAATTTGAATTCCTATAATCTAATCTTGAGTAGTTGGATAGGTTGGTAGAGTGTGTAAAGAATAAATCCATCCCTACAGGACAAGATGCTAAAAAAGTAACTCATGATCCCCTTAAGGAACATGTCCATCCCAAACAATCTTGTCATTACTCCTCTAGCTACCCCTAGAAAAATAGAGCCTTTCTATGTTTCCCTATTGATAAATGGTTATAAACTGAGCAATTGCATTATAGACTCAGGTGCATCTAAAAACATCATGCCTACCAAGGTGGTAGAACTCTTAGACTCACACTGACTAAAACCTTTGGGAGATGTTTCTCCATAGAGAACAAATAAGTACCTCTACTGGGACAAATCAAAGATGCCCAATTTGCATTTGAAGCATTCCCAAACAAAAGAATCAAGATGATAGTCTTGGTGGCCGATGTTCCAACCTCATATGACATTCTTCTAGGGAAATTTTTTTGCAAGGATTTTGGTGGAGAATTCAGCATGGACCTGTCTGAAGTGAGGATCCCTATTAAAGGCATCATACAGAGGCTACTTCCTGAAAAGATATCAACATATGTTGTCACTCAGACTTCATCCCTTGAAGCTCAAATTCTATTTGAATCTTCAAGCATGGCTAATTACTTCTTAACCACAGAGGATATTCATGTTTTAGTAGATAAAAGTCCTTTACATGGTGATCCAAAATCTGACTCAAATGAGACATTAGAAGAATTGTTAGGGTGTAATATAGATAAAAAATAATTTTCCCTTCCAAGCAAGGAGAAATCTAAGAAAAGATTAATTTTTAATGATGTTTGGATCCTGGAATTTGATGGCAATAATTCTTCTACCGGCTTAAGGGCTGGGATTGTGTTGATATCTCCTTAAGGAAATATTTTTCCTTTTTCATACAAGTTGTAGTTCAACAACACCAACAACACAGCTGAGTATGAATCTCTATTGCTTGGATTGAAAGCTGCTCAAGATAAAGGCATCAAACTCCTTCATGCCAAAAGAGATGCTGAACTGATGGTTTGTCAGGTAAGGAACTTGTATCAAAACAAAAATGAGAGATTATGCCATTACCGCAATCTAGTCTGGGATCAAATTGAAAGCTTTGATGCTTTCAACATCTCTACCATACCCAGGGAATTTAATGAATGAGCTGATGTACTAGCTATTTCAATAACCCTCTTAGTTCCTCATCTAGACTTCAAAAGAAATTGGTACACTATCAAATTGGTCTTTAAACCAAGTGTGCATAATAATGCCAATATTGGCAAGTGTTCAATAGTGACAACCAAATCATCACCTTTCTAGAATAAAAAGATAGCTTCAAACATCTTCACTTTGAAGGTAGTAAGCTCCAAAAACTTGAATCAGCTCCTGAAATGAATTCAGATATAGGTGAATAATTCCTATAGCTAAAAGGGAATAAGATTCCTAAAGGATTGGTTTCTCTTGAGAAACTATTTGACAAGCACGATAGGTTCATCAAATAGAAACAAATGGATTTGAGCTCCCCCTATGGGTTTGATTAGATAAATTTGGGTACCAAAGAAAATTACAAGATGGTGAACATTGGGAAGTGCTATACTCTAGAGGAGAAACTCAAATTTAATGACCTGCTTCACCATTACATGGATGTTTTGGCATACTCTTATGATGATCTGAAATCACTCAGGCCTAAGGAAATTCACCATGAAATTCATCTCAAGGATGATTCGGTGCCTTACAAGCAAAAATCTTGGTAGTATAATCCAAAGATATCAGGTACTATTCTATTTGAGATACATAAAATGCTGAATTCTAGGATAATTTTTCCTTTCCATCATTCCACATGGATTGCCAACATAGTCTTTGAGGAAAAAAAATGGAAAAATTCACATCTGTGTGGATTTTAGGAATCTGAATCAGTCATCTTTAAATGATAACTATCCTTTACCCATCATGGATCAAGTGCTCTAGATAGTGATCAACTCAGAGATGTTATCAATGCTAGATGGCTTCTCAGGATACAATCAAGTTGAAGTTAGTGAAGCAGACCAACACAAGACTGCCTTCACCACACCTTAGGGCATGTTTGCATATAAAAGGATGCCTTTTGACTTGATAAATGCTGGCACCAACTTTTAGAGAGCAATGGATGTTGATTTCAAGGATGAGATGGGTAAGTTCATTGTAGTTTATCTTGATGACTTGACCATTTTTTCTAAGCATCTCCCAGAACATATACGCCACTTACAACAAGTGCTAGAGCGCTACCGCTAGAATGGCATTTCTTTAAACCCCAAGAAGTTAATTTTTGGATTAATAGAGGGGAATATTCTCAAACACATTGTGTCCAAAGGAGGCATAAAGACTGACTCAGACAGAGTCAATTCTATCTAAGAGCTTACCTTGCCTACAGTAAGACTATTGTTCAATCTTTCTTCAAAAAGGTGAATTTCTTACGAAGGTTCATCCCTGAGTTTGCTGTGAAGACTCGACACATTGTGAACATGATGAAGGGAAAGGCCACCTTCAGCTAGACTGAAGAAGGCAAGTCAGCATTTGAGGATATCAAGACTGCCATTGCTTATGCCCCAATTCTGGTTTGTCTAGACTACAACAAAGAGTTCATCATATACAGTTATGCTTCTAAACACATGCTTTCAATAATTCTAGTTCAACATAATAAAGAAGGTATGTAATCTCCCATTTATTTCATGAACTTTCCTCTCAAAGCTCATGAGCTAAAGTACTTGAACATGGAGAAGCATACTTATGCAGTGGTGAAGGTAGTCAAGCATTTCCACTTCTACATCTTGAATTCTCACACTACTACCTTGGTTCCTGATACCATGGTCAAATCTAAACTAACTCAGCAAGAGTTTGGGACAAAAAGAGGCAATTGGATTGCAAAGATCTAGGAATTTGATTTAGTCATTAGGCCAACAAAGCTGGTACGAGGAAAAGGCCTATGTCAATTAATTGTTGATAACAAACCAAAAGAAATAGAGCATGAAGAAGCAAAGGTAGAAGACACACCAATAGTCCTCTTTGTCTCCACCACAAATGAGTGGTATTCAGGTATTTCTCATTTCCTTACTTATGGTGAGTGTCTTGCTCACTTATCTTACAAATAAAGGAGGACTATCAAGTTGAAAGATGCCAATTTTGTCCTTTGGGACAATGACCTGTACAAGAGGAGCCTTGATGAAGTGTTCCTTCACTATGTGGACAAGGAGTAGAAAAGCCAACTTTTGAAATCCTTCCACAATCTAGCCTATGGAAGGCATTTTTTTGCTCCTGTAACTGCCCACAAGATTCTGTAGGCTAGGTATTACTAGCCAAGTCTTTTCCAAGATGCATATAAGTGGGTAAGAAAATGTGAATTGTGCCAATAGTTTGCTGGGAGACCCAAGTTAGCTGCCCTACCTCTCAAGATAGTGGTCATAGAGGAACCATTATAGCAATGGAGAATTGATTTTATTAGAGCTGTAAACCCATCTTCAAGTGCTGGATATGATTATGTCCTTACAGCAACTGACCACTTCACCAATTGGGTGGAAGCTATCCCAACCAAGCATGCTACTTTAGAATTAGTATGCAATTTCCTCAAGGAGAATATCATTTCTAGGTTTGAGTTTCCAACCAAGATTGTCACAGACAATGCAGCTTGTTTCACTTCTTAGGAGATTACCCAGTTCTATTTTTACTATGGGATCACTCTCTCTCACTCTTTTGATTACTTTACACAAGGGAATAGACAATCTGAATCAAGTAATAAGAACTTGATGACTATCATCAAGAAGATGGTGGATGACAACCAAAGGACATGGCATAAAACATTGATTGATGCTTTGTGGGTAGATAGAATTACACCAAAAAGGGCAATTGGTATGTCTCCTTTCCAACTTCTTTATGGTATCAATGTTGAGATACCAATCACCTTGGAATTGGAAGCATTAAAATTGGATAAGGAAATTGAAGATCAAACATATGAAAGCTCCATTGATAAGAGGTTCATGTACTTGACTGAGTTGGATGAGTAGAGAACTATGGTGGTGGACCGAATTGCTGCCCATCAAAGTCTGGTGAAGAAGTTCTTCTACTAGAAGGCAAAAAACCATGATTTCTAGGTTGGAGATCAAGTCCTATTTTGGGACAAGAGAAGAGAACTAAAGGGGATGCATGGAAATTTTGATTCTCTTTGGAGAGGCTCATTTATTATCCATCAGCTCAATGGTGAGAATAGCTTCTTATTGAAATATCAAGATGGCACGCTCTTTTCTCTGCCTTATAATGACTAGCATTTGAAACACTTCACCTCTTAAAGTATCAAATAAGATCAACTTGTACATGTGTATATTTGTATAGTATTTATTTCTATTTTTGTGCTTTCATTTTTGTTTTTGTTGCCCTTCTTTTTGGGTAGCATGACTCCATAGCCCAATGGCATACTTTAAGGCACTGGAGATTCTGGTTTCTACTCCCCTTAGCTATTCTAACTGAAGGAAGTTCCCCAATTGGAGCTAGTTGTTATCCCCCAAAAATATCACTCATTCTTGGGACAACATTTAAAATATTTTGGGCATTCAAGAATTGTTCTCCCCTTCTCAAAAATTATTTTGGGCATTCAAATTCTTCATTATTCAAGGCTTTTCAGATTTCTATGGACTCTATAGGCTTGAATCTATGGACTCTACAAGCTTATATCTATAGACTTAGTTCTACAAACTTTACAAGAAGGAATCTACGAACTCATTTCTATAGACTCTGCCAGTTCTATGGACTCATTTCTATAGACTCTGCAGGCTTAAATCTATGAAATCTACAGACATGTTTTTATGGACTCAACATGCTTGAAATCAATAGTTTTAATAGTTTCAATAGGTTCAAAGTCTTCTATAGGTGATTTTAATCAAAAGAACAAGTTTCCAACACTTAGTCATCTTTAGGATTGGTTCAATGCCTTGGTTTAACCAAAAGATTTCATCGACAAGGTTCTATGCAGTTTTTGAATCATTGAACCGTTGAACTGTTGAACCTTGAACCATTTTGGTTCAATAGGTTTAATGGGTTCAAAGGTTTAACATCATCAGCAAGATTTAAGCACATTTTTCAAGGTTCAAAGTTCAACCGCTTCAAGGTTCAACAGCTTCAAAACACTTATCAAAGAGAAAGAAGGCTTGAACCATTAAACTATTGAACCATTGAACCACTTTGGTTTAAAAGGTTCAACAAGGTTTAATGGTTCAATATTTTTAATAGGTTTAACGGCCATATGGTTTAATGAATTTGGTTCAAGAGATGAAAAATGACTTATTCAAATAAAGAGATTGAAATGATTGAACCATTGAACTGTTGAACCAAAGTTGGTTCAATCGATCGGTTCAATCGACAGGTTCAAGGGGCTACCCCAAAGCCAAAGGAAAGAGTGCCCTTGTGGAGGGTAGTGAACCAAGCTGAGTGCCCTTGTAGAGGGTAGTGAACTAAGTTGAGTGCCCTTATGGAGGGTAGTGAACCAAGTTGAGTGCCCTTGCAGAGGGCAATGAGCAAAAATAGACAAAGATAATTCCTTTGAAAAAGTGAACCAAAAACAAACAGCCCTTGCAGAGGACAGGTGAGGAGCAGATGGACCATTGCAAAAGTTCAAAGAATATTTCTAGGCTTGAATATTACTTATAGAGGGCACAATTCTCTTTCAGGAAAAGAACGTGGAAAATATACTAAGACAAAATGATTAAGGCATTTCATTCAGACAAAATGTCTGAAGGAATTCCTTTGGACTTTTGTCTGAAGAAATAAACCTGAAGCAAAGACAAAAGCCTGCTGAAAGAAAGCCCGATGGAAAGTAGAGGAAAAGTGAAGGAAGATTTCCTTTAGAAAAATTGTCTGAAATAATTCCTTCAGACTTTTTATCTGAAGGAAAAGTTTGCTGAAAAAGGAAAAACCTACTGAGGAAATAAAAGCCCGAAGGCTACCTAAAAGATCTCGAAGGGTAGGTACCCTTGTGGGAGGCTCTCACCAAGGAAAGTGGACCATTTATCAAGACCCCAAAGGGAAAGATCCCTCTGAGAAATATCAAACCTCAAGTTATATCAAAATGTGCCATGTGTCCCTCATAAAGTTGTAATGAAAGCCGCCACGTGTCCCTTATAAAATTGTAGCAGAAGATGCCAAGTGTCATCTTTTGAGACACAATTTATAATAAGTTTAAAAGCTATAGAATGTGCCATGTGTTATGTTACAACTCAGTAGAATTCACCATGTGTCAACATCGGTAGTTTCTTCCTTTTATTTCATAAGGACTGTGGTGGGCCCTGAGCGAGGTGCTAAGGTTAAGCAGAGCACGATAAGTGTCTACATCTACGTAGATCCAAAAGAGTCTTGAATGTTTCTATAGTGCTTCTATAAGCTCAACAGATGCTACCACATGTCTTCACCTATTTCTTTGTGGATGATGCCATGCGTCCTCACTTGTTTTATAGTAGAATGCACCATGTGTCACTTGTTAAAAGTAGTAGAAAGTGGCCAAAGCAAATAGGAAAGACATGAAGGAAGTGCTAAGGAGGATGATAGGCCTATAGCTATCAAATTCAAGGTAACCAAGTAGCTGTTGGATTTCAAATGATGACAGACCCAAACACATAAAATTTGTGATGATGAAACAACTGTTGATCCTTGCAAGCTTAAGCACAGACCCTATGAACAAATTTAGCGACCGGCCAAAGAGATAGCCCAAGAGCTCAAATCACATAGATAAGGGAAAAATATAGCTAGGAAAGGGGGAATGATGAAGAAGGATAAAAAATATCCTTGCATGGGATATGTTTCTAAAAGGAAAAGTAGTCCACTAGGTGGACATCAGAGAGTGCAAACATTCAATGGCGCAGCCTATTTCTCTGCATTAAGTAGAGTGAACAGTTATGCACACATAAGGAAACACATCAAGTGGCCCATATTTAAAACTAATGCTTGATTCTAGCATAACCCATGGATATAATTTAAAATGCATTAAAGTTATTGAATGCATCATAACACATTTTTATGAAATAAAGTACCCAAGTATTTCTTGGAGCACTATATATTGGACTCTCTCTTATTATTTTAAGGGATCTATCTCAGTTATCAGAAACAAAACTCTGCCCAAATTGAAAGGCATTACTGAGACTTTAAGCTCAGATTGTTGATCATATTTCATTATTTGAATAAGAAAACAAGTGACTTTTCAGACTTTGTGTTGGAATAGCTTGGTTGTTGGGGAAATTGATCTTATGTCTATTTCCTTAATACATTTTTTGTCCATTTAATTAAATAAGCAAAATTAGTGAAAATAATTAGAAAGGTGTCCTGAAGCCAACTGTGGAGAGACTTTGTGCCCCCATAATTGTCTTTGGTGTGTTTTCTTTCTATTTTTTTGTAAAGGATCTTGGGACAACTTTGTTCCCTCATTATCCTTCATAATTTGTTTCTATGTAAAGGACCTTGGGATGACTTTGTGCCTTCATTATCCTTCATATTTTACTCTTTGGTATTTGGGGTGGAGTATTTGTGCTACATTTCATCCTGTTGTGTTACTACGCCCTATTATAGTTACTTGTTACCACTTGAAAGGTTCATTTTGTCTGTTGAACAACACTTCTAAAAGAAGAGGAGTGATTTCTGTCATTTCATCAACATTTCTCCTTTGATTTGTGAACATCATCTCTGAAAAAAGAAAGATGGATGGTTTATCCTACCCCTGAGTGTTATTTTTTTCTTATATATATAGTATATAGCTATTGCATATTTACAGGGAACCTCCCCTTGATGAGAGGAGAGATTTGTTCCCTTTTGATGTAGTAAACCTACACATCTAGCTGACCAATTTCCCTATGCTATGGTTGAAGAGACCTATTTTTCTCATCAGTTAGCTGATTGAAAAAATATTCACCAAACAAATATTAGAGATGTTCAATAATGAATTACATACAATAATTTATTTATTTTTTCATTAACTCTGTAATCAAAGTAGTGAATTTTTTTGCCTAGAATATGACTTGATTTTTTAAAAGTGTTTTACCATAGAAAAACATATGTCATATTTTATATGTATTTGGTTATTATGATCTTAACCATATTATGTTATCATGAATCTATTTGTGGATATATTTTTAAGTTTTTTTTAGATGCACAACACCAATAATTTAATCATATTGGATTTCATGCATATTTTATTTGTGAGAGTCCTCAATGGTGATATTGATCTACATTTTTTTCTTGTGGCTAAACAAGTGATAGATATCTTTACAAAACCACTTGGCGCTACCAAGTTTTGTTAGTTTCATGCAATGTTAGGCATATTGGAGTTGTCATTAAGGGGGAGTGTGGATGATAATTACACTGACTAATGGCCATGTGTTCTTATCTTTCTCTATACTTATTCTTATTATAAACAATTGTAAACTTCATGTGGAAGTTATGTGATTTGGGTAAAATTCAAGTGGAAGTCTTAATTTTATACCCCAATACATTAAAGAATACTTTGTAATGGAGGTCCTTATGTTATAAGAGGATCTAAATATGGTTGGGTGATTATTCATGAGAAACTATGAGATGTAGTCTCATAATCATGTTAGCCTAAACTTACTTTCAAGTAGTTTATAGATTATAATTCCTTTTGTTTTATAAACTTACTTTAATTAACCCATATCCTCTTTCACAATTAACATGAAATTCCTAGGCATAATTGATCCCCAAGACTATATGACTTAAGATCAACTAAGATCACACTTGTTCTCATGGGCAGCTCCCTTGGCCACTCCTTTATTTTCACCAATGCCCCCTCCATATTCCATCTCATTTAATATCCCTAATCTATTATTTCCACCTCCACCCATGCCTCCACCATCCACTTCAAATATTAACTCATGTTTGATAACCTTGGGGACTATGGGAGGACAAGGATGGATTGGCCCTCTAGAAGCTTTAAGTTCATAGAGACTAGATATGGTCTACCATGGGGATATAGACATCCAACTATAATTTGACATGAACTCTAGAAGAATTAAGAGGGTGATGACCTATACCTTTACCCAAGATGGGGTTCTTATTGTATGGAGAACATAATAGGACCTCTTCTCCCTCACCAACAAGACTCATTTAGGAGAAAAAAATATTACAAAGGATCCAGTATCTATAGTACATGCCACAAATGAGCTGATGAAGAATCTTGTGAATGATCTTAAGGAACAAGTCAAGGTCTTAAAATCCTAATTCATGAGTTAATTTCCAATTTCCCTTAGTTTTAGGATGGAAAAAAACACTTGTGGAATTGTTTTTATCCCTAAGAGAGGTGACCATATATCTTTTAAATATAAGTGTGTTATTTCAAAAAGCACAACAATACCTAGATGGGATCATCAAAATTAATAATAAATTCAAGAATATGGTGGTAGTCATCAATAAGGGGATTTTACTCAAGTTATTAAGCATTTTCATAATATACCTCAATTAATACCATATGTTTGTAGGGAGCATGATGACAACATTAAAATATTGGTTTAAGGATATCCAAGTTATCATTATACCCTTGGAGAAAAGCAAGGACTAAATCCTTGCTTATTTTAAGGAGGTCAACATTACTATACTCTTCCACCCTAATGGCACACTACTAAACACCAAGTAATTTGGGGTCCATCTTTAACATTTAAACATATGCATGAAGAGGAAGGTGGTGAAGGACACCAAAAATGGGGCCCATGCTATTTTATAACTTTCCATGTAGTCCACTACCACCATCTTTTAGGTCAACATGTTAAAGGTTTCTATTAAGGTAATGATATTCCATTTGACACCTTTCCCTATGTAACTAAGGTTGGAGCTTATGTGAAACTCATAATGCATTGGTAAAATTATAGTTGGGATCATGTTCAGTCTTAAGTATTAATATTTATATATTAACTTATAGATATCTCTTTTTTTCCTTACCCTTTATCTCATTTTGAAGTTTATTTTATTGACCCTTTGAATTAATTTCCCATGCTTAAATTATAAATCCCCAAAATAGTAGACTAGTAGACCCTTAGGAAGGATCAGTTGGTATAAATATTACTTTGTGTGTATACCATTTTGGGATTATGGTGCTAATAACTAATCTCTTGGAAACTTATTCCAAGTATACTATCTAATGGGTCTCAATACCTAAAACTCATGTGTTGGATTGTTCTATAAGCAACCCTAAAATATTAGGATGCAAGTTCCTATAATTCTTCCATGGTTTCTCAATGTACTTAATCTAATAGGTTTACTTTGAGTTCCCAATAAAGAGAGAATAAAAACTAGTGATAGAAGAAGGGACAAGGATAATATACTGACACTAAGACCACCATTTAACCCAAGAATAGTATGGAACTTCCTACTTATACCACTAGATCTAGATTTAGTCTTGGTCAATTATTGATCTCACCCATATAGTTTCATAGAAGAAGTAGGTGCTACCATAGGAAGACTAGGGTACCTAGTTACTCTATCTAAGTTAATCCACCCATTCCATACCCATGGCTTGCTATTAATATCCTTAGAGATATTCATGACCAATCCATAAACCTAGAAAGATAGCTACTATAATTCGCACCCAATGGGAAACATACTATGGAGGAGCATGTGATTTCATATAAAATAATTATTAGATTCCTAAACATGGATTATAAAGATGTATCTTGTAGACTATTCTTGCTCACCCTAATGGAAATTACTTATGATTGGTTTTTATACCTAACTAAGAATTCCATTGTAGGATGGGACCAATTTAGCAACACCTTCCTAGCCTAATTTAGGAAATTTATTGACCCTAGTGTCTTGTACCAATATTTATATATCATAAAGAGGGAATTAAATGAACCCATAAAAATACTTAATGCCATATTTTAGAAATTATATAGTCATTTTATATAATTATATGTACCATATGCCTAATTATCTTTAGATATCTATGAGAAAGATTTGGACACATAGACTATTATGTTCATATGTAAGTATCCCCTTATAGTGTATTTACCATTTGCCTATGTTGAGGCCATCAAGGATGATATAAAATTGAACCCCCAATTTCAAATGGTTGTAGCCATTTCAAATGTTGTGCCAAATTTATCAGTTATAAACCCCATCCTTAACACCAATTAGAATATGGCCATACCACATCCAATGTTAGTCACCAACTAGCTCCCCTTAAGTCATTTTATACCTAAACAACATCTAAGCTTCCTTATCCCAACCAATATGGAATTATTCACTCAAGCTCACAACCAAGTATTGGCTCCTATTGTATATAACATCCAAACTATACCCCAAGAGTCTTCTAAGAATGATTTACATGCCATCTAATGCATGTTATAAAAACTCATTAATGACTTATCAAGTCTACATAAGTGAGTTTGAAACATAAATATGAAAATTAAAATAATAATTTTACATACTAAAGATGCAATTATCCTTTTAACTGATCAAACAACCAACCAAAGTGTTCACCTCACAAACTTCCTACTTTTTCCTAGTAGGAAATTTAATAACATAGTATAGGATATGAAAAATATCAAAGTAAACATCACTCTTCATGAGATAGCTTCTATCACCAAATAATGAGATAACCTCTTAAAGTCTTTAATATACAAACCAACCCAAACTAAAACCAAAAAAATGTGCATACCAATATGATAATACATGAGAACAAAGTTAGTGTCCCTCCTTTCTTCCTCATAATCTGGTTATTTAGTAAGAATTTACATACCTGATTGGTCGATTCAAAATCCTCAATAAATGTTATGTAAAATGGAATTTACAAAAATTTGGGACTGAACCATATCAAATATAATAAAATATTAGTCTAATTAGATCAGTCTTAAGTTAAGATGGTAGGTAAACTCTTGATCATGCATATGAAATTAGGGTATGATCTTAGAGTCCAGTAGTTTATGTATATTCAATTAGTATAGATCCCTAAAGCATATGGTATGTTACTTAGTAGGGACTAGTCTAAAAACTTGAATGGGTATATGTCCATAGAATTATCACATATGTGGTTTCCTTGGAGAGGTGTGGCAAACCAAATCCATATTAATAGAGAACCTAGGATAAAACACACAATCATAGAGTGTAATGCCATAAATGAAAAGATAAACATAATATATTATGACATTGGCATCTATACTATATACATATAAAATAGAAATAGCAAGACCAACAAAGATTAATAATCATTAGGCTTATGGTCTCTATACTTTGATGGGGCCCATCCAAAAAAAATTATGGGCCAGGATTCTCTCAATCAACTGACAAGGAAAGTAACACTTGGTATCCTATAGTCTACAATTTCCTTGTACAAAAAACCTTGTGGAGCATGAAGACTTGATTTTAGGCCTAAAATATACCATTAAGTATAATTTTAAAGAGCTAAGGGTATATGGGGACTCTAAGTTAGTGGCCAACCAAGTCAAAATTAAGTTACAGAGTAAGTTGTTTTACTTGAGGAAATATAAATATTAAGAATAGCATTTGATATAAATTTTTAATACCTTCAATGTCATCCCTATCCTTAGGGAAGAGACCTAGGTTTCAAATTATTTATTAGCCTTTTTATGTGAATCTAGCTCCTCTACATGACTCAGGTCTACATCACTTCTCCATAGAGCTCATACGATGCCCCTATATCCCAAGTAACATTGATTTTTTTAGGTTTTCAATGATGGTCACCACATATTAGATTTCCTAAACAATTTGGGAGTCTTCAATACCCAAGTTATACATAAAGTGGATAAAGACAATCCTTATGATGAGGATTCTAATGAAGATGGTTATTTCATGTAAATTTTCACTTAAGTTCTAAAGAAAGAGAGAAGAGAAACTTAATACAGGTTGTGCTAGGAATACCTATTTTTTATGCACACATTGAATTAGAAGATGTGAGAGCTCCTCTTTGTCTTGGGTAGGAAGACCAGTAGATAAGAAATCACTAAAGAAAACTTGTTTATTGGATAGAAGTTGGGTGGATTGCCTAGTGGGAGCTAGACCTCAAAAGTAAGAGCTTCCTTAAGGGTTCTCAATACAAATTTTTTAAATAATCAAGTTGATAAAATTGGAAATAAGATACATCAATAATAGAATATTATTTAAAATGAATACAAGAAAATCTTGTTTAGAAAAGAGAATAGAAATGATCTAATTAGTGATAAACTAATTATTAATAGTGCTAACTGGTTGGGATATGGCTCAAAAAATTAGAAAGGGGTCTATGAATAGATAAGGACATATAAAAGTGAATTTTGTTAGGTGTAAGAGGGTAAAATTAGGTTTTTAGTTTTTGGTGCCATAGGTGACCATCATCAGTCATGTAACCATCACCGATTAAGGGTAACCATCATTGGTTTCCTATTAGTGAATTTGGAAGTGAAACTAGGGTTTGGGATTACTAATTGATGGGATCCAAGAAGTGGATTTATGTAGATAGCTTAGGATTAGAATGAAAACCTAGTAAAATAATATAATAAAAAACAAATACTTATCTTACAAGAAATTTGTTGATGGGTGGTTGATGTGAACTTGCCTGTTGGTGGAACCTGGGTTGATTTTGGTAGCATAATGGTACTTTGGAGTTTAGTGGAAGTTTGAAAGCAATTAGGATCCCTATGTGACAATCAATATCACTTAATAATAAAAATTTACTTGATTGACCTATAAAAATATATTTTGGATATAAAGAGCTCTTGATAACAATTACAGATGGTTTGACCTCCTAGGCCTCTCTCTCTTATAGGCATAAGTAAGAGGTGGAAGTGTTTGTCCAAATTAAATTTGAAGAAGGATCATAAATATAATTCATCCATGTAAAGGTCTCACAAATAAATTTATACTACAATATTTAGAAAAGTAAGGTAGTGGTTTGCATGTAGGTTGCAAGCTAAGTCTAGCCTATCCAACTTGATCATCCCTAGTTAGGGTAACCATCATCGTTCACCCTAACCATTTCTAGTTGAGGACCTAGGAAAAATATAGGTTAAAATGGGTGAAAAAGTGAGTTAATCTAGACAAGTGACTAACTTGACTCCAGATTAGGTAAGTAGGCTAGGCTAGGTAGGCTCATGGGTATTTTCAACATTTGGAATTATAGGTGTGCAGATTTTTGGTGTCTACATTTTCCCCCTTTTTGTTATACATCTTGCATGAATGAAAAAAAAAAACAAAAATAGAGATTGTCTCTAGATATGCTTAGACTGAGAGTAGGATGAGGTGTTACCTCCTCAAACACAGAGATGGTGAGGTGAAACATAGGTGGGTATGGGTTTGATAATAGGTAGATGGTAGGTCATGAGGTAGGTGACAAAAAAAGGTAGGGCATGTGTGGTGAAAAATTACACACAAAATGTGACAAAATCATGTGATAATTAAGATCATGTAAAAGACTAAAAATTGCCAATGTTGTTAAAAATTAAGGGCCAACACGAAGGAAGATAAATGACAAGTGAACCATGTGACTGCTTATAGGCATAGAAACTAGGAACACTCATAAACATAAGTCTCCTAAGTGATATTTGTGTATCCAATGGGTATCCAAGGTAGGAAGTTCTCCCAGGTAGAACACAAATGGGTCAAGTATCATGGGTGTCTGAGGTAGGAAGTGTTCTCATTGACAAATAAGCAGGTCAGTGTGTGTGAGGTGGTGAAAAATATAAAATGTCAACATGGAAATGTTGTCACTATGGTCAAGGGACTAGGCAAAAAAGTGTTATAAAATTGTGCACCAAATAGGCCAAAATAAACCAATAGCAAGGTGATGAGGTTCGTGTTCATGGTCGAGATAACTCCATGTGATTAAGGCACATAGACACTACCTACATAGTTACATGAATGTAATATCCAACAAAACTTTAGGCCAAATGTAGTTATTCACATGTGGGAAATATATAACTGAGTAACTAGGTTAGTTGCTAGTAGTTGCTAAAAATTAATGTGGAGACCCTAACCGGTGATGGTTAGGGGAATGGCCCAAGGGTTGATCGATGTTGATCACCTTGACCAGTGATGGTCAAGGTAAAACCCTAAAATTTGTAAGGTAAAACTAAAAAGTGGATATTATTTTAATTTTACATTTGTGCTTTGGTGATTTGTTTGTGATTTTTGCATGTGGTGGGCTGAGGTTGCTAAGGTGGAAGCGAGCTAGTGGTGTACTAGCTAAGAGAAGATAGAGAGGATAGAGGCAGGTTAAGGATGTGGTGGAGTAGTTGGGAAAGGATTGTGGCCATAGCATCACTCCTAGAATGAGGTATGAGGTGTTTTTTGTTTTCAAAATTGATAGCTAGGTTGGATTTTTATTTTTGTAAAAAAGTAAAGGATTTTTCTATTTAGGCTTTCTTCCTATAAAAGCCCTAGTTAGGGATTGGGTGGGGTTTGGATAATATTTAAATGTGGGTAAATTAGGTTTAAGTAGGGTTTGATTCTAAAATGAGGGGTTAGGGGTGGTTTGTTTGAATAGATATAAATATTTATTATTTTTTTAGATAAGTTATATGTTTGGGTGGTTAAATTTAGGAGGTCTAGGGTTTGAGCTTCCACCACTAGGGTAGAGACAATGACTAGCAATGGTTCAATTTGACCATCTCAGGTTGACCCTAAGGGGATAACCATCCCTAGGTGATCGATGATGATTAAGGAACCATCGATGGTCAAGGGTGTGGGCTTAGGCCTTTTGAAAGCTAAGAGTTGGAAGGTAGTTTTTGTATTATGTTATTTAGCTAGAAGGGTAAATAAATGCATTTTTTGGAATGGGCTGGATTGGTAGGTGATTGTGATGGGTTTTCTTAGCTAGGTTAGGTAGGTAGTTGGGCTAGGGGGATAGGGTAAGATGGAAATGAGGTAGGGTAAGGGTAGGTCAAAAGGTAGTACTTAGTGTAAGGTGAAACACTAAAATATAGTGTTGTATATTATGCTTGTAGGCTAAAGAGTAGATTAGGCTGAGAGATCAAGTGCTAGTTCTCTTTGATAAGGTCTAAGATGCCATGACTATAGAGGAGTGGTGATACATGGAGGATATTTTCTTAGGTGTAATGCAACATTATCAACATCTATCATGTGACCCTATGATGATCATTACACTCATCGAGAGATGGGACCCCATGATGAACACATTTTGGTTGTCGACAAGAGAGATCGCCATCTTACTAGAGGATGTGTATAAGATCACACATCTACCATTTTAAGGAGAGGTAGTATATTAGATAGAGGGTGAGGATGTATATGACCTGATAGAGATGATCTATGGTGATGATCATACTTAATCATGGTACCATGTAGGAAGGTTTAGCTATAGCTCATTATACCAGATGGATCCAATAGATAGATGCCTAATTATGATGATGATGATGGCATTGATAGTATTTATGCTTCTTGACTTAGTTTGGGGGTGGTTTCCTATGGAATTATTAGGTATACTTGTTGAGATGTTATTAGGGGGACTATATTCAGTTGGATGCTAGTCATATTAGTATAGATATATCAGGAGCTTTGGGGTTTCAAACACTACATGTGGTATGGGATTAGTGTCAGATTTATTATTTACTATTGGGCCTTTGAGCATATTTGAGTACTTATACCCCTTATATTGTTGGTAAAATGTTATCTATCGATGGATTATTTAGTGGGCTTCTTCTGATGGAGGAGAGGTAGAGCTATGATAGGGACATATAGAGGACCTAGAGACATTGAGTGGTTTTGAGGGGCATTAGATGGCCTTGTAGTTAAGCACATGATATGGAGGCTCTAAATTGAGTGGGTAGGGATGGGATATCACACCTTAGGTTTGTAGAGTTGGTGATAGATATACTACCATAGAGAGGGTGAGGATGATCTTCTCCCATTTGATCATGTGTGGAGATAGTTTAGGCTTGCTCAGAAGATCCCACCTAATTTCCCTAGGTATAAGAGAGAGGAGGTAGATTTTATGTTACCTACACCCCAACCATAGGAGGGTCTGCTTGATTTTGAGGAGCTATCAATGAGGACTCTTATTAATGATGCATGTATTGATGATGGTTATGTAGCTTGGTACCAGGGTAGGTATGTTATGGTAGACTTTAGATGGGGTGATGGGGGTCAGTAGCCCATGGATGTAGATCTAACCTAGGCATAATGAGATGGATAGGTAGTAGTAGCACTTGCTACAACACAAACCCAAGTTATCAATTTATAGGGATAGATGGTTGATTTATATGGATAGGTGGCCACACTATAGGTATAGGTGCAGGCATTATAGGGTTAGCTTACTACTATTACAAGTGAGAGAGATATACTTAGGCAAAGGGTTGAGATAGGTACTACATTAGTAGGAGGGCCACCAAACATAATGCCCTAAGCATGGTATTTAGCTACTATTATGGAGCTCTGATATTATGAGGAAATGGTATTAGAATAGCTACCCCAAGATATGAGGTATATAGGGTACATAGTGAGCTTAGCCAATGGGCCATTGACAGCTACTCCTAGGTAGTGGGATTCCCTAATTGGATAGGGAGGGGTATCAAGGAGACCACCACCAAGTATAGGTGTAGACATATATGGGGCCATTGGTAGTGTTGCAGGCCCATGCTTATGTTGAGATATATTATTTTGAGATAGAGCTGACACATTATGCCATGTATTATTTTTTTAATGATTCAATGTATATGATGTATGATATTTGATTTTTTATATATGATGGATGCCTATAGTTTATGTGATGTTCATACCTTTTGATAAATGGTTATGGATGTTCATGGTTATTTAACTCGATAGTGTAGGTATGTGATGTTCTGATTATGATCATGGTTATGATAGGATATGTTATGGATGGATACATTCTTTATTTATTGATATATGGGTAAAATGGGAAATGGTATATTCCCTAATATTATGCTTAGCTTGTTTGGTTTATGTTATTTATGGTCTAATGACATGCTCATGTGTTATGATGTGATTGATGTTCATGGGTTGTTATAATATGTTGACATTATGTCTGACTCATTGATGAATAGATGTTGTTGCTTGATGACATAGCTCATGATGTTCATGCTTTTGATGTGATGTTTATTGTTCATGTTCATAGTGATAGGCTTACATAAACTAATAAAAGATAAAAGAAAGAGCATGATGCTTTTTCATTGGTAAAGATTGACATGAAACCCAAAATTGGATTCGATTAGTAAAAATAATCCTTTCACATTAGTGGGCTAAGGTTGATAGATAGGGATCTTGATAACATTGTGTCAAGTAAGCTCATAGTCCCACGTATATGATATGTGGAGGGAGAATGGGTGAAATTAGAATCGTTAGCAAAACTAATATGCATTTTTTATAGGTGTCTAAAGAGGTAATATAAACAAGTATTTGTCCATATTTAAAGTGTAGACTAATCGATGTGGGAAGTCTACTAAAGAGATCTAATTGTGTCTTCCCAAGATTATTGATGTTATGAAAACTTATTGTAGCTTTAAAAATTCTTTTGTTCTTGATTTTTCTTTTACTTTTATTGTTTGCTTGAGGTTCAAGGAAGCTGATTGATGTGGGAAGCTTCCAAAAGATTGCTAGCTTTGAATAATACCTTACTTAGCCATCCTTTAAGGGAGTGGTCTAAGTTTATGTGATTAGTTTAAATACTTTTGATATTTGTCCTTCAAGGTAGTAGTCCACCTTATGTTTTACAATTTCAAAATAAGTTTTCAATAGATGTCCTTTAAGGGAAGAGTATATGGATGCTAAGAGTGACCCATGTTTTGTTTTTGCTTTTGTTTTTATTTGTTTTATATTTTCATAAACTTTCTCATACATGCTCAATGGATTACATATATGAAGGCAAAACTAAGCTGACATGATGGTTTTGTAGATGAAAAAGAGGTATAGGTGACAATAACCATAGGAACTGATCTCAAAGAGATGGGAGGTACTATGAGAATCATGTTATGGATGAGTCATGGTAGCCATAGTTAAATAATAGGCTATAATTATGACTAAAACCACATGATTTAGTTTTAGTCAGTTTCCCCTAAAAAGAGGGAAATGAATGTGGTTGTAAGGGATGAGCTCAAGGTAGACAAATGATGAGCATGATCCCTATCTAACAATAAAAGGGACACAAATGTGAAGTGTTGAGAAGCTCAGGTTCTAGTTTGCCTTTGAGAGAGGACAATGATAAGCTCCTAATCTATACTTATGGGTGATGATATAGGTTCTAAGCCAAATGAAATCAAATTTGCCCCTTTTGCTTTTCTCCATAATAGTGACATGTTGGTTTTCCTTCAGTACAAGATCTCTATTGTTGAATTCTCAAACTTTTAGGTGTTTTTTATAGGCTCACTTAATTTTCTCTTAATAGACACAAAGATGGAAAAGAGTAATTAAATGACATTCATCAAGTATCTTGAGTTGGGATAAACTTTCTTAACAGTAATCTTTTGAAAAGAGGTCACGTAAAGATACATGAAGACAAGGCATTTTAATTTTAAGAGGTAAGATGGCCTCAGCTCCAAAGATGAGAGAAAAGGGTGTAGCACTAGTGTGGGTTTAGATGCTAGTACGATATGCCCATAGGGTAAAGGGGATGTGCAAGTGTCAATCCTAACTTGAGGCATTAACCATTTTACTAAGCATGTTGTTAAGGGTTTTTTTTAGAGGCTTCAGCTTGTCCATTTTCTTGTGTGTGATAAGGTGATGAAAATCTAAGATTAATACCAAATACATCACAAAGACCCTAAACTTATTTGTTTTTAAAGGACTTGTCATTATCGGTGATGATCTTATGGGGAACACCAATATGGTAGTTGATATGGTGGATGATGAATTTGATGATCTTTTCAACTTTTGTTGAGACAAGAGGAATAACCTCCACCCATTTGGTGAAATATTCAGTTATGGTAATGATAGAATGATGCCATTGTGAAGAGTGGGTGTTGATTTCACTGATAAGGTCTAGACCCCATTGTGAAAAGGGCCAAAAGTCTATAGAAACACAAATATTATTGCTTGATGCATGATGTAAATTAGAATGCTATTGACATTTGGCACACCTTTTCACATAATCATAGTAATATAAGTTAAGGGTAGGTCAATAATAGCCTAAGTGAAGGATGCATTTGGCCATAACAAGTCCACTAAAGTGACTCCAAAAAATACCATCATGTGTCTCTTTGATGCCATGAGAGGATTTTGGACCATGGAGGTAATGGAATAGGAGGCCATCCAAACCTTTTTTGTAGAGGATTCCTCCCATAATGGTATAATGAGATGTGCTTCAAAAAAATGCTCGATGGGTGTTCCTAGAGAGGCCAAAGGGAAATATGTCAAGGTAAAGGTATTTGAAGGTTTGTTGGTTCTAAAGGTTAGGTAGAGTTTCCTCCATACTAAAGATGGTTGAAATGTCTGATTTGGTGTAGGAAGGTTGGGTGAGGTGATGGATAATGATGGATAGTTTGGAGCCTGAGGGTGCTGATAGGATCTAAGAGGTAAGAGAAGCCATGGTATCAACAAACTTCTTGGTAGACTGAGGGGTGGTTTAGATATGGTAGTGTTCAAATGAGGCTAAAATTTCTATGATGAGTTATTTATATAGTTGCATTATTTCATTCTTACATTGGTAAATGCCATTGACATAGTTGACCACAAGCTGGGAGTCCCTAAAGATATTGATTATTTTGACTCCTAAGGCTAGGGTAATTTGGAGACCTATTATTAGGGCTTTGTACTCAACCACATTATTGGTGAATTTGAAGTCAAGTTTAAAGAACAAGGGAAGTGGTTCACCAATAAGGGGGACAAAGATGATATTAGCTCCCCTACCATGCTGACATTTGAAACCATCAAAAAACATGGTTACTTGATTGGTGAAATCTACTTGAGATAGGATTATGATAGACTCATTTGGAAATTTAAGAGGGGGAGGTTGATTATTCGCTAGGGGTACCTCAACTATTTGGTCAACAATTACAAGCCCCTTGATTGACTTTTGTTGGAGGAACTCAAGGTCAAACTTAGCTAAAATCATGAGCCACTTATCCATATGATGGTTTTGGTACGGTTTGGAGTACATATATTTGAGGGGGTCGATATTGGTTATGGAAAAAAATTGTGGTTAATAAGGTAGTGGAAAATTTTGGTGGCCATGAATAATAGGGCCAGACATAGATTCATGATATGTGTGTACTGAGTCTCATATTCAATAAGTGTGTGGATAATGTAATAGATAGATTACTCTTTGTGTTATTCATCTTAATGGGAAAACATCACCCCTAGGGAGTGGTTTATGGTAGAGATATAGAGGTAGAAAGGTTGGTCATCCTTAGGAGGTGTAAGGATAGGTGGAGATAGTAGGTATTCTTTGAGTGCATCAAAGGCCTTTTGAGAATCAATATTCCACTTGAAAGAGATGTCCTTTTTTAAGAGGTGGTAGAAGGGTTGACACTAATTAGAGAGCTATGATATGAAGTGATGAATGGATTAAAGTTTCCCCTATAATTTTTGGAGTTGTTTAAGATTGGTTAGAGGTAGCATCTTGAGGATGGCTTTGATTTTGGTCAGATCAACTTTGATTCCTCAAAGGTAAATGATGAAGCCAAGAAGTTTACCTAACAAGACCCCAAAAATACATTTCTTAGGATTGAGGTGGGCATGATAATAGATAAGTAACACAAATTTAATATTAAAAATGACTAAATGGTCTTTTCAAAGTTTGGACTTCTTGAGAAGGTAATCCACATAGTCTTTGATGATTGTATGGATAAGGTCATGGAAAATATAGGTCATGGAATGTTGGTAGGTTGTGTCAATGTTCTTAATATCAAAGGGCATGACTATGTAGTATAAAGTCACCATGGGGTAATAGAGGTAGTTTTATGTTGATCTTTAAGGGCAATCAAAATCTAATTATAACTTGAGAATCCATCCATGAGAGATAACATCTCATGGCCTTTTATAAGATCAATGAGTTTATTAATGCTAGGTAGAGGAAAGTCATCCTTTGGGTAGGCAAGATTGAGGTCATGAATGTCCATATATATACATAATCTCCTTAAGGCTTTAGTGATAGGTATGATATTCAAAACCCATTGGGGATAATCGATTGGTTGAATAAATTTGACAAAAAAGAGGTGTTAAAACTCTTATTTGATAAGGAGAGCTATATGAGGGTGCACTTGGTGAAGTTTCTATTTAAAAAGTTTGGCATCATGATTGGTTACAATGTTGTGGTCGGTGATGGCTGGGTCAATATCAGGCATGTTAGCATATGACTAGGTGAATGTGATACTACGGTCTTGGAGGAAGGTAGAGAAGTCTTGTAGTTCCTTAGAGGTGAGAGTTTGGCTAAGTTTGATGATATGGGGGTCATTTAGAGTGCCTATTTCAATGTCCATGGTAGATTAATTTAACATGGTTGAGGTTTTTAGAGGTAAAGATTTGTGGATGGAAGAATTTGGTGCATTAAGGTAGGTGATAATAACATCATCATATTGACACTAAATAGTGTTATTGGTAGGAGAGTCATATCCCATGAGTTTAAGTAGGTCAAAGGGATGGGTATGGATTCCCCTTAATTTTGATAAGTCAGGGGGTCTAGGGTAATCATGTTGATGGAAAAAAAAAGTTAGGTGGGATGATGTCCTCATCCTCATCCATATGTGGAGGGGGTATTGGTGAGGAAGGGGTTTCTTCTTCAACAATGGTGGTGGTAGTTTGTTTGTATTTCTTCTTATTAGGTAGAATGAATCTAATTCCATGTTTCTTATGAGGATTTTGAGTCTTAATCAAGGTTAATGTGTGTGGGTCATGCTCATATCTTCCTAAAATGAATCCCTTCCACACACACCTAAGAAGGTATAGTTTGGAAAAGTTTGGGTTGTCCAAATAAATGAAGGTGGAGGTGAAAGGCTAAGGTGGAGAGGGAGTGATGGTAGTGTTAAGTAGTTCATCAATTCCCCCATAGATAAATTGGGTTTGATAGCTCGAAGACTCCAAGGGGGTAAGGCTCTAATTTTGGGGTCATAACCCAATTGGTGGTTGAGTTTCCCATATTACTGGGGAGTAAGGAGGGAATCAAGGGTGAGGAGACAATATTCTCCAAGGGTGAGGTGTTGGAAGGTAGGTTCTAAAGGATCAATGATGGGTATCTAGTCTATAGGAATAGATAAGCTAGTGGATGCTTTAGATGAATGGGAAGAAGTAATAGCTTTAGCATCTATGGGTGAGGGCTTGCTAGTGGTTGATTGTAGTGCTTTAGATGGAGATAGAAGAATGCCATTAGGCTAATAGGTCATATTTCATGCTATGAAAGGGATATGATCAACTTTTATGGTAATAACTTAACCTTCATGTTCAAACTTGACACAATGATGGATGGTAGAAGGTACACATCCCATGGCATGAATCTAAAGTCTCCCAAGTAAAACATTGGACTAGAATTCACCTTTGACTACATAGAAGAGTTTGGGGAGCATGTAATGTCCTAACCAAATGTGGAGGACAATAGTTCCCAAAGTAGTGGTCATAGTGTCATTACAAGATCTAAGGATGGCTGAAGTTTTGGACATGACATTGTTCGATAGCTTGAGTTTCTCATAGGTATGGGAAGAGATTATGTTGATATTATATCCCCCGTCAATCATAACCCATTTGATGTAGGTCTGATTGATGTCAAATATAATAAAAAGAGGAGGATCTAGGTCTTTAAGGTGGATTGAAGGTATCTTCAAGTCTTTCAAGGTGACAAGGGTAAAAATTTGGAGAACACTGACAAATACTACTATAGGTTGGGAGTCTCTTAGTATAACCTCAATGGCTTGCAGAGCCTCAATCATGGCTTGATGGTGATGAGGTGAGGTGGAAATGAGCTCATAGAGGCTCATTTTAGTAGGGGTATAATGGAGTTGTTTAAGGATGACTCTCCTAATGGATTCAAAGGGGTTACTCTCTAATGTACATAAGATAGTGACGTTGGACTTAGGTGCAAGTGTGGAGGTTTGGGTCTAGTTTGGTATAGGGTGATTTGGTGGGTGTGTCTATATAATGGATGCTTTCACCTTCCCTTTATCCTTTTTTGTGATCATGTGACCACATTAATGGTATGGATAAAATGGGAAGGTGTGATGGGGGATTGGGTAGATTCTCTATCATTATGAGGTGAGAGTGGAAGATTAAGAATGTGTTGGTGGCCAATTTTTGGGTATAATGGTGGATGAATGGATGGCAGGTCATCTACCAAGAGATCATTTTTTTATAGAGTTGGTGGATAATGGGTTGAAGAGATTTATAATGATCTGTGTCATGCCCAAGTGTCCTATGATAGGAGAAAATTTGATGATCATTATAATAGGTTGGCTTCAAACTAAGAGGATTGAAAGGTTTGATGGGAGGTAATGTGAGTTAGGAGGTCTACACTAACCTTTGAATAATGGTTATATAGGATTCTTCCATAGGTAAGGAAGGTTTTGGGCTCATAGTTTTGGTTGGTAAGATGGGTATGTGGGTGGTAATAGGTTGGGTGAGAGATGGCTTAGGTAAGGTGGTTTGAGTAGATGGTCTTGACCTAGGTATTTTGGTAGTTGAGGCAACCAAATTTAGTGGTCTAACTAGTTATTCTTTGGGAAGGACCAATATATTAGCTAATAAATGTGTTGGTGTAATCAATGGTAATGAGTGACATATGTTGAAATGGGTTTGCTTTTTAAGCAAAGTGGAAGGGTGAGGCCCTATTATAGAGAGAAATGTAGAGGGAGGTAAAAGCTTAGTCATGTGTCCTTTTAATTCTTTTAACCTCTTTGTTGGTATGGGTCAAGACCTAAGTATAGGATTGGGTGAAGTTAAGTCTACTTTCAAGGATGGGTGAACCAAAATTTGAGTAGGGAAGGCACCAAGATTTTTGAAAGGTTTGGTTGGTGAAGTGGTGGATTTTTTGGTTAATTGAAAAGGTGAGGGGTTTTTGGAGGTTTGTATTGGTTTAAGAGGTAGTGGAGAGATGATGGATCGATTGGTTAGAGGCATGTTATAAGGTTTAAATGTGTTGATGGAGGTAAACCCTAACCATTTATAGAAAGTGGTTTGATCCATGTCTAGTTTTAAGGCAAATTCTAATTTTTATATTAATGTGGAAAAAGTTTTGTGTATTGGTCCTGATCTATGGGTAGTGGATGCAATAGGTAGGCTTATAGGTTAGGGATGATGGTTGGTAGGTTGATTGAATTATTAAGGTGAGGAAGGTAGGGTTGGGATAGATAGTTCCTCCATTATAGGTATTGGTGGAACCAATTCTCCTCTAGGGATGATGTCCATAGATGTGGAAGTTTGGTGGGTAGTTGGTGGAGGTGGTGACTTGAGAATGTTAATTTATCCAAATGTGCTAGTTGAGGTAGTATGTGGTGATTCCAAGACTTCTATAAGGGTAGCTAAGGAGAAAGGAACCTCTTTGGTTTAGCTATCCAAATGAGGGTAAAGTAACCCCATTACCTCAATAAGCAAAGTGGGGGAGGAATGGGTAGATTGATTGATTGGGTCCTCATGGGTAAGTGATCATGAACCATGTTGACCATGTGGGAATTATGAGAGCATTTAGCCTATGTGTCCTTGATTTTGATAGGGGCATGGGTGGGAAAAGGTTTAATGAATATTTTAAGAGCTTGATTTTAAGGGGAATTAGGATTATCCAACATGAGTTACCCTTTGTCGATAAGACTCTAAATAATATAATTACCTAATGAAAAGCACAGAGGTTATTCTCATTGTACTCGATAAGTTATGGATGAGAAGAATCAATTTATGGGGGAGGTTTGATAGGTGGAAGTTGTATAAGGTTAGACTTTAGTAGCTTCTCTAGAACTAAGGTGTAATATTCTCCAAGTGGATTGAATTATTTTTGGTTGCTTCAATTTCGGTTCCTTGCATTTGGATTAGAGGTAATGGGATAATTTTTTTGGTTGACATTGGGTGAAGGGGTGGTTTTAAGGATGATGAAATTTGTGATTCCCCTAGTCTTGGTTTTGTTATTGGCCAGGTTATCAAGTTTGGAGGAATAGGTTTTGTTGGTCTTAAAGGTAGAGTTTTTGTTTTGTAACTTTAATTTACCCTCATCTATGGTGTAGTTTTTTAGCTTACGTGCCATGGTAAAAGCCACATCAAAAGTTCTGAATCTCTAGACATGTAGTGTAGAGGATATATGTTTGGATCAAGCTCGAGTGAAGATTTATATAAGTTTAAATTGAGGTAGGGAGAATGAAAGATAATTAATCACAAGCAAAAAAATAGGCAATAGACTCATCTTCAAATTTCCTTATCGAATAGAGGTCTATGATAGAGACCTTCTTGGAAATGTTAATGAAAAAGTGATCCAAGAAGACTTGTGATAGTTGGGTAAAAGATAAGATGGAATTCTTGGTAAGGGAACTATACTAGTTAAGTTTTAGACTGGATAAAGACATAGGGAAGGTTTGGAGGAGAAGGGCATCATCGTAAGCAATCATATAGCATGCATGTCTAAAATCCCTAAGGTGATGCTGGGGGTCCTCCTTGTTTTTAAATTTGGTAAATATCATAATATCTCAATGAGGAGGGTAAGGTATAATAGGAATAGAAGGATGAATAGGTTCATTACAAATCTGATCATAGGATAAGATGTTATGACCTCCTAAAATAGATGACTCGGTTGGTCATCTTGTCCATGACAATTTTCATTAGGTTGGTTTGAGGTGGTGCACCAAAAGGATTGTAAGGTTGATATTTTGGTTGATGTTGGGTAACATATTTGTGTTTACTTGGTAGTTGAGAGGCTACCACATATTGGAATGTGGTTACTAGAGGTTGGGTAGGGTAGGTGGCTAGTGGTGGTTGGGTAGTGGGTCCATATTTTTTGTGGGTTAGGGATGTATCCTAGATTGGGTGCATGGGTAATTGTTGAGAAGTCCTTATATATTTGGCATGGGTGGTAATTGGGTTAGTGATAAGAGGGGAGCTAGTGACCTTTATGCTAATGTGTGGTGAGGTAGAAAGGATAGACAACCCTAATATTGGTAAAGGGGTATTAATTGATGGGTTAGGTTTGATAGAGGGGAGGTTTTTAACATTGATGGTGGGTGCTCTAACTATAAGCAAGGTATGATGGGTCAATGATTGGGTTGTCCCCAAGGTAGAGGATTCATTAGTAGGGGTGAAAGGTATGAGGGTAATAGGTGGCTGAATATGTTCATTCTCAGTCATAACATCAAAAGGGTTAGTAGATGAAGATACCTAGGTGGTCAAAGGATGTGTGGAGATTGTAGCAATGGGTATACCTTTCATAAGATGGGATGTCATGCCATAAAGAGGATCCTAAGGTGGGGTTGAGGTTAGGATATGGTGAGGGGAGGTATTAAGTTAGTGCTGAAGGGCAACTGGATTATTGTTTATAAAGGTGGTAAAATCCATGTCTCTTTTGGGAAATACTTAAGTGAAAATAGGAATTCTCAATAGATGAGGTGAATATTTTACCTCAAATATGTACGCCATATATGAGGAGGTAGAAGAGATTGATTTAAGTGATGGGTTTTATTCCACTAGGTATATCCATTGTTGATGAGTGAGAACCATACAAGAAAAAAGGGAGAGAAAACAAGAATAAACTCAACACTCAAATAAGAAGAAGATAAGAAAATGATCAAGGCAATCTAGACACATACTATGAAGTATATTAATCCTAGAGGTTAGTTTTAATCTCACTTTTGGCTTATGCCTTAATTTATGAGAATGTGTGATAGAAGTTGGATTTTAGATCAGGTACTATATAAGTATTCTATGGTTGGTTTTGGGTTATTTATGTGCTAAAAATAATTTGTATTGGAATCAATATGTGTCTTGAGATTGGGGCCTAACCCCTCACTTCACAGTCTCATAACGATAAGGGTGTGAGGTTCTTAGCCAATATATATTGATATCTAAAGTTTATACTCAACTAGAGAGATAAGTTGGTTCTCCTCTTGGTAATGGCCTGTAAGTAATATTGTCATGAATGGGTAAGGTGACTACTAGGTGATGAAATCCTAGTTAGGCCTTATCTCAAATTATCTTGATGTTTGATTGATGAAAGTGGTTCGAATAGTGTGTGCAATAAAATTGGTGATACAATAAAATTATTATGCTTTAATTAAAATTGAACTAATGTTAAAATCAAGCAAATGGATGTAGTATGTTTTAAGCCCAAAAGATATTTTAGTTTTAATAATAAGCACAGATAGAGAGAAAAACATATAGATGCAAAGAAAACATGAGTAAAGACTCTAGGTCCCATCAGGCATGCCATAATGTTTGATGTAAATTTTCTCTTAAGTTATAAATAAAGAGAGAAAAGAAACTAAATATGGGTTGTGGTATGAATACCTATTTGTTTGTGCATGTTGAATTAGAAGATTATGAGAGCTCCTATTTGGCTTGGGAGGAAGACCTACAAATAAGAAAGTACTAAAGTAAATTTATTTATTAGATAGGTAGTTCGGTGGATTTCCTAGCCAGAGATAGACCCTAAAATTAAGAGCTTATTTAAGGGTTGTCAATCCACCTATTTTAAACAATCAAGTTGATAAAACTAGAAAGAAGATACTTGCATCAATAGTAGACAATTACTAAAAATGAATACAAGAAAAACTTGTTTAGAAAAGAGACTAGAAATGATGTAATTAGTGATAAACTGATTAGTATTAGTGCTAATAGGTTGGGATATGGCTCAGAAAAGTAGAAAGGGGCATGTGAATAGACAGGGACACACAAAAGTGAATCTATTTGGGTGTAAGAGGTTTAAATTAGCTTGCTAGTTTTTGGTACCATAGGTGACTGTCATCAGTCATGCAAACATCACTAGTCAAGGGTAACCATCACTGGTTAGGTAACCATCATCAATTTCTTATTAGTGAATATGAAAGTGAAACTAAGGTTTGGGCTTAATGATTGATGAAATCTGAGAAGTGGATTCTAGGAGATAGATTAGGCTTGGAATGAAAACCTAGTAAAAGTATACAATAAAATGAATACTTATCTTACTAAAAATTAGTTGATGGGAGGTTCATGTAGACTTGCCTATTGGTGGAACCTGGGTTGATTCTAGTAGCATAACGATACTTGGGAGCTTAGTGGAAGGTTGACAGTAAGTAGGCTCCCTATGTGATAATTGATAACACTTGATAATGAGAATTGACATAATTGACCTACAAAAAGAGATTCTTGATACAAAGAGCTCTTAATAACAATTATAGATGGTTTTACCTCCTAGGCCTCTCTCTCATATTGGCACAAGCAAGAGGTGGAAGTGGTTATCTAAACTAGACTTGAAGAAGGCTTGTAAATGAAAGTCATGTATGCAAATGGCTCACAACTAGATTTAGACTATTTTATTTAAAAAATCAAGGTGGTGGTTTATATGTAGGTTGCATGTTGAGTCTAAGCTATCCAACTTGATCATCACCAGTTAGGGTGACCATCACCATTCACCCTGACTATTGCCAATTGATGACCTATGAAAATTATAGGTTAAAATGGGTGAAAAGGTGAGTTAATCCAAATAAGTGACTAACTTGACTCTTGATTAGGTAAGTAGGCTAAGCTAGGCAGTTTTAGGGGTATTTTTGACATTCAAAATCATAGGTGTGTAAATTTTTAGTGTCTAAAATGGTTTCATGAACTTAAGATAGAACTACATCCTGAAGGATATGATTTCACTCAAAAGAGTGTTTGACATAGATTAGCCCACACACAAACATAAAAAACTAGCTTACATCAACCAAAAATCACACACAATCAACTTGGGATCCTTTAAATAGCCTAAATATGTTAACATTAGTTATAATTATACTCCAACTAAAGTATAGAGGCTCAAGAATTTACTTCTATAATATATAGATGTCATTACCTAGACATACAAAGACCTCAATGTCTTTGACCCAAGCATAATAATACACATTATCCCACTTAAGCAAGCTAAAAAAGATTTAAGCAGAGACAACAAACCATAAACCCTATATTATAACCCCTTAATCATAATGAAGTTGACAAATTACTATCAATGGGAATTATTTTTTGAATCCACCATTATACTTGGGTTGCCAACCTAATTCTTGTTCACAATAAAAATTGAGAGATTAAGTTGTGAATCAATTTTAATAATTTAAATATAACCTTAGATAAATATAATTAACTTTTCCCTCCTTAGATTAAGTGACTCAAATGGTAAGTATATCTTATATGATGTCCTTTATGGATGGATTCTTGGGGTATAACTAGGTCTTAGTGAACTAGGAAGACAAAACCAAGACCACCTTTAAGACAATGTGGGGAACCTTTTCCTATAAAAGGAATGTATTTATCCTCTTTAATGTAGGAGCCACTTTCCAAAGGGATATGTATTTTTCCTTATAATTTATGATCAATAAATGCATAATAATATATATGAATGATCTAATTGTATTTTCATAATATATGTCTAAACATGTTCACCACTTGCAGAGTGTACTTGAGAGATATAAAATGTATGGTCTCTCCCTTAACCCTAGTAAAGTGTCCTTAGTGTCACAAAAGGTAATATCCTTAGTCAAATTATCACTAAATAACTTCTCTATTGACCCTAAATAGGCTAATTTGATTTTATAATTACCTCTCCCTAATAGAAAGAAAGAATTGAAACCGTTCTTTGGCAAGATTCATTTTGTACTGAAGTTCTTATATAGTTTCATTGAGATTGTTAAAAATTTGAATGTTATGTTGAAATAAGAAGATAAAGTGGAGTGGACCCCTCCCTAAAATAAATAATCCTATCAATACATTAATAATTCCAACATGTAGGCACCAAAATTTATCAGTTTGGATTATGAAAAATATTTCCACCTCTACTCCTTTGCTTCTGAACACACCATTATATTCATGCTCACTCATAAAAATTGTGAAGAAGAACATCATATGGCCTTCATGAGTATAAAATTTAAGTATGTTTAATTAAATTAATCTACCTTGTAAAAACATTATTATGCCTTAGTGAAGTCCATGAATAAGTTTTAGAACTATATCTTTAAAAACAAGGTGCATGTCATTATCCTTGATCTAACCATAAATCTCATGTTAGGATAAGATGGATTAGGGGAATGTAGAGGCTGGTGGATGACAAAGTTATAATAATATGACATATAAATTAAACTTTTATAATGTTAAGGTTTAAATTATGTTCTTAATTAATCATAGAGGTTGACCCTAGAATCACTATGGTGTAGCTGGACCAATATGAGATGACTAGCCAAGATTGGTATAATTTGATAATCCATTATCTACTTTATGGGAATCATCCTCAGGTACTCAAAAAATCCCAAAAGAGAGATATTAGATTGAAGGTAACTCATAATATGATTAAAAATGGGATACTCTATCTTAATAACTATGAGGTCATATACCTCTGATGTTTATCAAAGGATGAAGCCAAAGAAGTTATGACTAGCTTCCAGGAAAATTCGCCAATGGCCACCCCTTAGGAATAAAAATAACCCAAAAATTTTCTTGAGCTATATATTATTGGACCAACATCTTAAAATATGCACACATACATTTTTTCCATGAATGTTAAACCTTTACAAAAAAGGAGACCTATGTGTTAATGCCACTCCAACCCAGAATAGAAGAGTTTTCCTTTGCTAAATGGAGGATAGATTTTGTTGGAATCATCAATATTGATTTCTTAGTTGGCCAAAATTTCATAATTACCACAACCAATCACTTTACAATATGGATAGAAGATATAGCCACCATGAAAGTCACTACTAAGGATGTGATGAATTTCTTTGAAGATAATATAACCATGCATTTCAACACACCAGTCTCTTTGGTCTATGACAATGGCCCTATTTACAATTAGCTAAACTCACTGATGGGGCCTATGATAATAATATCACCTTGAACATCTCATTAAATTACTATCCATAGGGAAATGGTTTAGATAAGTCTACTAAAAAGTGACCTAGGAATTGACACTCCTTGTTGAAATATGCACTATGGGATGATCTCACCAGATATAAAGGATCCCTTAAAAGTTCACATTTCATAATGATATATGACCTAGATATAACATTCTCAATGACACATAGACTACCCATTTAAAAATTCATGTAATAATACATGTATAATATTTAAAGGGTCAGCTCAAGGTTGTTAAACATCATTCAAATGGAAGACACATGAGAGGAAGCTCTTGATAATTTTATCATACATCAACACACCATCAAAATATGGTTTGACAAGAAGGTTAAATTTAAGTTGTTCAATATATATAATCTAGTCCTATTGTGGGACAATACTCATGAAAATAAACGCCAACATTCCAAACTAGAACCACTCTAGATTGGCCCATATTAGATTATTGAGTTATTGGGATAGAATTGTTTAAGACTAAAATATGTACAATGTAAAAAAATATGTTTACCTATGAATGGAAAATTATTAAAGCATTACTTCTTGGATGTGACATTCACTATTGTCTTGGAGTAGATGTAAGTGTAATTTAAGAGTAGTATAGTATTAGAGGAATTTGTTTTATGTTGTGTTTTTTATTTATATCATGTGCTTACTTTTTGTTATATGTTTACTTTATTTGTTTATTTATCTTTTCCTCATGCATGATCTTAATCATCCTCATTTAAATGTTACAGAACATTTATATACCTACATCTCATGATTTTATCCCATCAATTATTTGACAAAGCATTGAAAATGTAGTCTAGGGATCAAAAACTAGAAAAGCATATCTTCATGGTTAAAATGTGTGATCAACATGGAGAATATTTTATAATGTCCAAAAAATAATGAATCCAATGATTCAAAATTGAGTAGTTAAATTAATAATTGTTTTATTATTGACTAGAGGTCATCACTATACTAAATACACTAAGAGACCACTTTGAGTTCATGAAATGACAAAGGGTCTCTTAAGGTGGTAATATCTTTCTTAATAAATCATTTACTTTGGATACAATGTTTTCCAATCCTCATGGATAAAAAAATAGATTATAAAAGCATAGGGAAGTTTTTAAATATTGATAAAATTTTAAAGTTTCTTCCTAAGAAAGGGTGATTTGACAAATCTACATTGCAAGGTTTCTGGCCTAACTGGCAATGGAGCAAGGCCTAATGTGGATCCATAGGTATATATGTCTAGGTCATGGATGCCTAGATGGAAAAAAATAAATTCCCAATCCATCTCTTCCCCAATTAGTGTGAGAAAAAAAAAGTACCTTTTAAGAGTTTTTAGAACCTAAACCATCCCCAACTTTTATCATGAATTCAAAAGGAGAACCAAGGCAATGAATCAATTTCTACATAAAATGGCCTTTTAGAAGAATTGAAACCCAGTATGTTACATGTTGGATCATTTATGATCCACATTTGTATTTAATTATTATTTTTTGTTTAATAAACTCAAGGAATTAATCTCACTAGGAGACACCCTCATTATGTTTGGTAATCATAAATTAACATACATTATGTTATTAGTTTAGGTTTCTAATACATTGGTAGTTATGTCCTATAGAAATGGAATTATAATTTACCATTTGCTATATTTATTTGGTATGTACTTCACTTGATAAGTTAACATGGTTTTACTAGAATAAATCTTTCATATTTGGTTTTCCCATGTAAATGTCTGAATGAACTTATTGAATCACTAACTATTAGTGGTACCAGAGCCTTATCATTCTAAGAGGTTTTTTCTCGAATAAGCACACACTATGATAAATAAGAAAAAATATGGTGTTGGCATATCTTCCATGAATAATCTTGTCATAAAATAGCTTGAGAAGAAGTGTGATGCACCCTTCCTGTACATAATTGTGAAGACCAATGATGTCATGAGTCCTTGAATGCATGTCATCGTTCATGTATTGTGGAAGAACTACGAATCCCAAGCCAAGCCAAAACTCTTAAACAACACTTATTTTTTGGGTAAGAGCTGATATTAATGTGAATTTATTGAAACTTTAATTATCACATGCTTATTGTTTTATATTAGTTTAGAAACAATTCAAACATTTTATGTGAAGAATGGACTCACAAAAGAAGCAATAGATGTGATTCTTTATGGCATCGAAGATCAAACTTGTATGTTGATCTCTATTAGTGTGGTGTAACAATACCAAAAATAAAAATGGTTCAGTAGGTTTTTACATATCTAAAATTAATTGGCATTGGGTTGCTGATATTTCTAGTGGATAATAGTCCTCTCTAAGCCATCTATATGGTGCTTGAGTAGTGATTATTTTTATACCAACACTCAAACCTTAGTATACCTGTATGGTGATAAGTGATGTATTCAAACAAAGCACAAAAATAAATCAGGGTAAATATGATTTTAGGTTTTTAATTTAATTTTTTATGGGATCCAATAGGGCATTGCACTTTCTTGTAAATAATTACCATGAAAATCCAGTGAATTAATTTTAATATGTAAGTGAAATATTAAGTGAAAAAATTATCGTATATATCATTTTTTTTCAAACCTAGAAAATAAAGGACATATAGAAAGTTTTAATTTTGTATTCTTAAATTGTTTATGTGAATTTGTATGGATTAAATTTGTTATTTACTTGCACAAGAGGAGTTCAAGGGTTCAAAACCCATTAGACCTATATTTTGGTCAAATTTTATTTTTGACCTTAGTTTTGTATAAATAAGATTATCAATGAAAATGTTATAAATGGTGATATAAGTGTGTAATAAAATTATTATATTTTACAATCTATGATTAATAAATTTCCCTATAAACATTTCTATTATATTTTGAATCTACTTATGAGGGTTGAGCCAAAGAACCATTTAGAATTCATTTTTTTATCATTATATTTCTTCGTAATCATGGCCAAAATTGTTAGTTTAATCTCTAAAAATGGTAGATTAACACCTAAAAACTAAAATTAATAGAAATTACACATGGATAACATGATAATTTTTAATTAGTTTTGGGAAATAATAGATAAATAAACTACACCACCCACTGAACTTGCCAAATTGATTGAGTACCAAAAGTGTGATAAATGTACACTTGCACTCCTAAAAACATCCTGCACTGCACAAGTGATTATTCACATTGAAGTTGTTAAATGTAGCACATGAAAATTATGTAAATAATTAAATCACTTATATGAAAAATAACCTACATACCATAAAATTGACCTTCTTATGCAACATTTAAACAAGAAACTAACAAATGATGAAGATGTTTTTGAATATATTTCCTAAATGATAACATTGAAACAAGAATATTACATGATAGGTGAAAATATTTATGATGACATGTTAATTTACATCACATTAATTGGAATTATTTATACATACACCAAATTTATTTAAATGTTTTAGTTTAGTAAAAAACTCAATGGTGCAACATTTGACTCTATTTATGAGTTGTTAACTTAGCATGAGTGATGATTTGTAAAGAATAAGAGTAACCTTACTGAGGAGGCTCAAAATACAAAGGGAAAAGTAATATCATAGAGATATTCACCATGTATATAGTTGTTTTCTTAAACATTCTCTGAAATAATCTCTAATACATTCTCTAATATATTCTCAACACCATTCTAGACAATCTCCACATCATTCTCATCCACACTCTCCAAGATCTTCCAAACACAAACATCACCATAAGCACTCTTCTCACTCTAGTGTTTCATCCAATGATTTATATTCTTATGGATATCATAAACATATTAAAAATCCCATATGCTTCAAATATGGTGGTAATGGACATATTACAAATGTATGTCCTTCTTGATAACCCTACTCTCCAAACAAAAACAAAGTTGAAACAAATTATGTGGATCATTCTAGTGGTAGATATTATAGTTACTCCAGTTATTCAAATTATTATAACTCTTCCTCTAATTAGGAAGTGTCCTATATGGTTAAGGTCTATGGTCCCAATAGATTTGATAACCTATTTTTATTGATCAATTATTCACTCATCTTATGTGAGCTACTAGGCTCAAGATTGGGATCTATTGTAGTAGCATTTTTTGGCTTGTACTTTTCCTTTCTTATAGTTTTGGATTTATATCCTAGATAGTCATGACATAGAATAGATTGTATTATTTGATTTTGTTTCTCTTGATGCATAGATTCTCACATCTCACCTAATAGGGGAGAAGATATTACATTGGTTGGTCTTCGATAAGTGGTTGATGACAATATGAGTTGATAGGGATTATTATCACGTTTAGTATTGAGTAAAAGTCATCAAAATTTGTTGGACATCAGGGATATGTTTAATACATAATACATGTTGGTCATTTTAATGGGATTTTGGGTGGAACCTTATGTAGATCAATGTAGTTAGATAGGTTTTGATTTGGTTCTACTATATTATAGTATGAATGATCATGGGAGATGAGTGGGCTTTGATTGTGTTCATCAACCTTTTATGCCACAACTCATAGGATGGGCTTCTTTATGGAACAATATTAGGTTTGATCAGTACCAAGAGGTACACAGCACCAATTCTAGTTGGTTTAAAGTTTATTTTATGACTTAAAAGTCATTTCTCTAGTTCTTTCATCTTCTATACCCCTTTAGATCAAGGGGATTTTTTTGGGTCATTTATGATCCATGGTTGTATTTAATTAGTTTGTTTATTTATTTAATAAAATTTGGGCATGTATCTCATAATGAGACAACCTGAATATATTTGGTGATCATAGATTACCATACATTAGACTTATAACCTACCATTTGCTCTATTTATTTGGTATGTACCTCATTTGAGAAGTTAACATGGTTTTATTAGAATAAATATTTCTTGGTTTGTTTTCTCATGAAAATGTCTAAATTAATTCCCTGAACCACTAAATATCATTACATGTTGAATAAAACTCAAGTTCTATATTTCCTTTATGGTTCTTTTCAAAGGGTTGTCATCATTTTCCTCATAGATTTGAAGTGGAAATTTGAGGTATTGAGTTCTAAACATTGGACAATGTTTTCCTCACATAGTCACCTTTTTAGTGACCAACACACCCATTTTAATCATAAGAAATGGGACCTATAAGAAAAATTTATAAATTATCACCATTCATCATGCCCAATCTAAACCCTGTCTGACTTCAAAATTTTGGGTGCCTATTGTATCCTGACCTTTGAGATTTCTATTAAAGTTATAGTGGAGACCCATTTACTTTTATTTGAGTATTTTTAATAGGATTTTAGTATGGAAATTTTTTTTATCGCCATGTTTAAAGGTATTTGTATACTTAGTCATGTTTTGAGCACTAACTAATTTTTCTTAGAAATTATTGAAAGCATATAGGTCCCAAATTCTTAGTATTGGATTCTAATTGATGCTCTCCTAGTAGTTCTCTTGTGACTGGTAAGCAAACCTTCATTTGAAAAAAACTTTCAAATGACTTAGTATTTTGTACATTTTTAGGTCCCAGATCTAATCAAAAAACATGTTTACCCATACACTAAAATTTTTAAGAGATGTCAAAGCCCCATGAGGCCTGACCTAATTAGAGATCATTAGTGTACCTATATACCTATAGTTTTTAAATTTATTAGAGCCCTAGGAGGCTTGATCCAATTATAAATCACCATATATACTTGTACAACTAGATTTATACGGCTATCAGATCCTTGAGAGTCTTGATCTAATTAAATATCACCATATTTACTCGTACACCAATAGTTTTCAAAGTTTTTAGAGCCTTAACAACCTTTTTAAAATCATAGATCACCATGCGTACTTGTACACCCAATATTGTTAGAGATATTGGAACCCCATGAGTCCCACCCTAACCAAACATCACCATGTATACCCATACATCTATATTTTTCAAAAAAATTAAATCCATAAGAGGCATAATCCAATCAAATATTTCCATGTGTACTTTAGTACACCTAGAGCACCATAAACCTATAAAATTACTAATGTGTCAACCTCTTAGCATTATGATAAATATGACATTCAAAAATATCTAAATTTATATAGGGTTCCAAAATGGATAAGGTTGTGGGTGTTTCCACCACACTCTCTACATTTATTAGACCATTTGAGAGTTTTATGATTCAATACCTAGAAAGGTCTTATCATTGCCAGCCAATTCAATTAAGGTTGATTGTATATAAAATCAAATATAATTTAAAAACCCAATAATAACTAATTCAAAATTGGATCATCAACTTGGAGTTTAATTCACATGTTGAAATCCTCTAAAGCCATTACTTTATAAATTATAAAAGATCCATATAAGGTCCCATCTAGATTGAATTAATCATTATCTATGTTATTCCAATCAAGAAATTTAAAGCCCTTTACTAATTTATTCCCAAAGCATGAAGTGTATATCTATGAGAGTATTAAAAAACAACATCAATAAATGGTATAATGTAAATCCAAACCCAAAAAAAACAATAATCCATATATACCACACTCATGTAGGGGATCATGCATTTTAAACACTTTAATGAAATATTCAATACAATTGAAGATATCTAGAGACTTAGCAGTGACGATGAGACTAAGAAAGATGATATCAAGTTTAAAAGTGATTTGTTATCTTTAAGAGCCTTAGGTTTTCATAAATTTATATCCAAACCTAAAGTCTTACCCTATGGTGATATCTTTGATAATATATTATGTATGTCCAAATGCACCAATGACATCATTTAATTTCCTAATCAAGGACTCCAAATTATAAATATATCCAAGGATAATTCAAAAATTACTACAACCTCATTTACTATCAAATTTTATATGAAAATTAAGTTTCTAATGTATGGATGAATAATCATAACCTCCATGATACCCTATAAGATTGGGCTAAGGACACTGACTTTTGGGTGAACAAAGAAGACATCAAATCCTACATGTTTAAGACCTTCATAGAGGGAGTGTGAACATGCATGTTGTTTCTAAACCACCTATATAGGTCAAGTAACATCATACATGTCAAAAAATATTGAGTCCCCTTCCTCAACATCATCCTCAAATGGAATTAGGTCCCAGATCTCAAGGACATCATCACATTCAACATATCACATCAAGTCCCAAAGATGTGAATCAAGGGAAACTTTTACATGATATCTTATTTGTTTAATATCACATGTGCCACCATAAAATTCAAGATCACTTCATCCCCCAATGGAAAATTGAAAGTTCCATAGTCCACATGGTCTTCACCAAATTATACATTCACCATTTCAAGCACCACATTCAATTCAATAGTGATCACTTCTACCCCATGTTTACTTGACAATAAATATAAATTATATGTTGAGGCTATAAGAAAACATGAGGGCCTCCATATTGGACATTGGTTCTTATGGGTACTACTAAGACCAAAAATTAATAATAGTATAAGGCATTTAGGGACCTCTTCTCAAGATACCCTACATCATCCTTGATCAACTAGTGGAGCAAGAGATCACTTATCAAATTGTCAATGACATAGCTTGTTTTTATCTCATAAAAATACAT
Source organism: Torreya grandis (assembly GCA_037957365.1). Classification (NCBI taxonomy): domain Eukaryota; kingdom Viridiplantae; phylum Streptophyta; class Pinopsida; order Cupressales; family Taxaceae; genus Torreya; species Torreya grandis. Next base: position 397,749 of record JARHVA010001985.1, read on the forward strand.
GAGTTCTACCCTTCAATCTCCATCATCATAGGGTGCCATGAGTACAATTCATTCTCTACCCTCTAGGACATGGCCAAGAAAAAATATTCCTTTAATCTCCCCAAATATGATGACAAGTTATGAGATCCTTAAGATAAGATAAATTCTCATGTGGAACTTTATTAGGTTAGGATAAACATCGACTATCACCATGAGAGCCATGAGGATGATATCATCCCCCTCAAACATACCAAGGATGTTAAGGTAATTGAAAATTTGGAAGTGTTATGTCAAACTAGATCCCAACAAGCACAACCCAAGCCCATTCTAGATGAGAGGCTTATTCCTCCATAGCATATTGTAGAGGTTAAAGCCACTACAAGAAGGTTTTATGAATTACTCCTATAAGGGATCCTAACAACAACTCCTATGAAGTCATATTCTAATTCACTTATAAGGAATTCCCAAGTAGTCTAATCTCATATTTCCTAGGCTCTTCATCTTTCTACTAGATATAAATCTCAAGACAGCTCCCCTTAGGCCTAACCTTCTACGTCCTCAGAGCTAGGAACTCTCACCTCTAGCATGGTTTGGAAAGAACTTGCTACACCTTTTAGTTTTGTAACCCAAACATATATTGTCCTTATAGTTATTTCCATTGAAATTTCCCCTATAAATTCTTATCATGGGTCCCTCACTGCATCATCCCTAAAGTCCTGTGTGCTCTAAAATTCCATAATCCTCTAGTATACATTTCACTAGCTTATCCAACTTATACAATTTCCTTTAAGCTAACCTAGGTGATTATTTCAATCCATTTTAATGTTCTAACTCTTTCTCCCATAATCATAAGGATTCCCCCTATAGCCTTGGTCCCCCCCATTACTCTAAGACCCCTATAGTTCCTTTGATCCCAAGTGTGCATGCATCCCCTACTTATTTAGCTTATAATGCTCTAATAGGTCCAAGATTAGTGACCCTAGGTAACCCACCAACTTTAGGCATTAGTAGAGTGTATACTAGGCACCTATTCTCACCTCAAGGCCCTTCAAGTTCTATCCCTTGAAGTGTAATAGCCTCACAAATAAATTATAAATAAAAGATTTTTAAAAGCCCAAATATGATTATCCCCAAACCATCAGTATAACCCCTTCTTACATATGTAACACCAAATTGGGCCTACCTCTATCTTATACCTAGTTCCCCAGGAATTGGCTTCAATTATCCCATCTCTTCTCTTAGTATGAACACCCAACTCCCATGCATAATTGGTCCCCAAGTCTATATAAATTAGGATGAACTAAGGTCACACTTGTTATCATGGGTAGATCCCTTGGCCACTTCTCCATTTTCACCAATACTCCCCCAACCATCTTTCATCCCATTTCATAACCTTCCTCTATTCATGACACCTCTACCCATGCTTCCACCATTCACTTCATTTGTTGCCTCATCTTTGACATCCCTAGGGAATTTAAGAGGACAAGGGTGGATTGGCCTTATAGAATCACAAAGACTAGAGATGGTATATCATGGGGATCTAGACATTTGGTTAAATTTTGATAAGATATCTGGAATAATAAAGAGGGTGATGACCTAAAACTTCACCTAGAATAGAAACCTTATTGTATGGAGAATAAATCAGGGCCTCTTCTCCCTCATTGAGAAAAGGAGTCATATAGGATAAGAAAATATTATAGATAATTTTATCTCTATAATATGTTTCATAAATGAGTTTATAGAGAAACTCATGGAGGATCTCAAGGAATAAGTCAAGTTCTTATAATCCCAAGTCAGGAGCTCATTCCCAATTGGCCTCCTTAGTAGGGTGGAAACAACACTTGTGGAATTATTCACAACCATATGAGAGGTGTCCAAATCTCTTTAAAATATAAATTTTGCCTTTGAAAAGGTATAGTGGTACATAGATGGGATAATCAAAATTGATAATAAATACAAGAATATGGTGGTAGTCATAAATAATGGGATGTTCCCTGAGCTCAAAATCATACCCCTCATGGACTTCAATTTATGCCAAACCTTCATAGGGAGTATGAGGACAACATTAAAATATTTTCTTAGGGATATCCAAGCTATCTTATGGACTTTTTTTTACTTTGAGGTCAGCATTACTATACTTTTTTACCCTAATGACACACTACTTAGCACCAATTAATTTGGGTCCACCTTAAACATTTCAATGCATACATGAAGAGGAAGGTGGTTAATGCTAAAAAATGTGTGGCTCATGTTAATTTATAACTTTATATGGAGTCCACTACTAGCATCAGCAAGGTCAATATAGTAAAGGTCAATATGATAAATTGTTGACTTGATCCATAGTTATATTTAGAGATCCACCTATCAACATACCCAATATGGATATAGAGGAAAATATTGTTTCATAAGCACTAATAACTCAACAAGGCACCCAAATGCAATTAGGAAGTAGTCTCCCTTAGGGTTCTAGTCAGTGATATTTTATTTCCTCTTGTGGTCCCAAAAGGGAAGGTTATTATCTTGTTTTATGTGTTCTTCCCTCTTTTTTATATTTTTGGACACATGATTATATTTTTATAATGTATATTCATAATGGCTCAGAGTGTGATCTTATGCAAATTGGTGTTGGATTCCATCTTTCTATTATATATATTATTTTGTGGCATTTTTATATGGTTGGTAATTTTGTAATAAAAGGCACAATATAGTTACTAGACTCATGTTTTCTACATTCTACTATGTTTAATTTATGAATTCATTCTAATATTAAAGTGAATACAAATAATATTATTTTTTGAAACTATGTTATGAGTCTTTATACAATACATGTGTCTAATTGATAATAAGTTGCATGATATTCTAGTTGGTTTCTACACTTTCTCCTTTTTTATAAAATAAATATAAGTTTATGTGTCTTTAACTAAAATTTTATAGGTGTTTATATATTGAGTGAATATGGGTTAATTTTACACATGATATTCGATTTCACTCTCTTCCCTATGTAACTAAAGTTCAAGCTTGTGTGAAACTCAACATATAATGGTAGAACTATAGTTGGGCTCATGTTTTTATATATTCACTCATAGATATCTCTTTTATACCTTACACTTTCATTCCTTTTTTTGACCCTCTGAATCAATTTCCCATGCTTATATTTTAAATCCCCATATTATTAAACTAAAATACCCTTAGGAAAGATCAGTTGGTATAAATTTTACTCTGTGTAGACCATGTTGGTCTTCTATTGGTAATAACTCATCTATTTTATAATTATTCCAAGTAATTTATATAATGGATCCCAATACCTATAAATCACGCCCTAGAATATTCTAGTAGTAGCCCTAAAAAGAGAGGATGTAAGTCCCTTTAATTATTCCATAGTTTCTCAGTAAACTTAATCCAATAGGTATATTTTGGAGTCTTAATAATACCCTCCTTAGTACCCTATTGATAGTTATTTTTTTCTCAGGAGATCCACTTATATTTTATGGTGTTATAAGTTATTGGTATGGTGTTTGTACATGTTGTGTAGGATCTATATTTGATATCAATTATGGGGAAATAGGAAATTTTAATTATTTTTCTACTACAATAGCTTTGGCTTACACATATTTTAGTTCTTTTAATGCCTTTACTCTAAGGAAATTTTATGGTAATGTCAGAATGTTCCACACATCATACAATATCTTAGTTGGTTCATAGGGGGAGATACTTCCATTAATTGGTGCATGTTCTAACTGTGTTGGTCATATAACCTACTAAAGATAGTAAAATTTAATATCTATAGAACATCAATCTTGTACATTTAACAAATATAAATTAGGTTTCTACCCTTCAATTTTAGAGTTCCCTATTATTGAAAGGCTTACATTAAACATATGATTATGCCTAAATAATTATCTCTTAGTATGATCCATAACATTATAATGACCCAAGTATTTTAAACCACACAAAAATCTTAAAACCTAATAAAAATCATGCACTATCATTTTCCAATTCATACCTATTTTTTAACCTTATAGACACTACCAACCATAAAAGGATACTAACATCAATGATATTGTCTAGATCCTTATCTAGTGTCTTGTAGCCAAAAGTAACCTAAATTATGAAATCATTGAAATCCAAGGGTTGGCCTAACTATCTTATTTAACCCTACCATGAGATATTTTCAAAAGGTGTGGTATAAATACAAGTTTAAGCCTTCTCATTATTCATCTATCAAATACCAAGTAAACACTTAGTAAAGATAAATCTATCAACTATACAAACACTATATTTTGTCCTATTCATCCTTATTTTCATATCAAGTATAGGATCAAACATATTATAGATCCAAATCATTCAAAGAGAATCCCATGAATGATATTTGTCAAATTACAAGCCAGATCACTGCATACATCTTTATATAGTATATTTCACCCTTGTGCACACACTTTCCAACACATAGGGATAAATTTATAATTCTAAGGATCTCCTTGAATTATTGGATATGTAGATAACACCCATTGATAAAGGGGTATTTGGTCCAACTTGACACCATGAGCCCATTTACCCATTTTTCAACAAACTCATTCCAAGGGTGAAGAATTAGGGTTTGATCAATCATCAAAGAGTGATAACTTATATCTCATATCTAAATACATCAACAAAAATATGATATGAAGCCTATAATAACAAATTTTCTCCCATATAAATCCAATCATTATTCCATTTTATACACATGTGTCATAGCTAGACAATAACATCGATGGTAGTGTCCAAATTTGATGGTAGTGTTTGTGGCCTTAGAAGTATAATTTTTATAATATGACTACTAACCTAAAATATTGATCATGTATATTTTGCACATGTTTCTAGTCTATATATACCTATGCACATGTAGTCATATAAAATGTGAAAATTGGTAACTTGAGTGTGGATTATGACACCCAACCCATAGGTCCCTCTTGCTTTCTCTCATGACCCTTCTAGGTACCTTTTCATTGATTCCCAGTCATCTATATCCTTCTAGACAATGATTCTACCTCCTCCACACTAATTTTTCTATGAAAATTCCATCCCCTCAGGTCTTATACTCTCAGGAAAATAGTGCCCAACTTGGACTATAGCACCAAATCCTAGGGTATTCAAGTTTGATGCTCTTGTCTTATCATATTTTGAGCCCAAATGACTATTTTATCCTATTCATCTTCATAATTGTGTCAACTTATCATGAATACATTTGACCCATGACCAATAGATATCTATAAAATCACATTCAAAGTTCATTTAGAATGGGTTAGCAAATATCATAAAGCAAGCAAGAATACAAGCAAGACTACTTAGGCATATTTCCCTATTTTATGCATATAGCTATTGAATACAACCACAAGATTATTCAAACCCTTACACCAATCCCTAGCCACCTCAAGCACACACATATTTAGCATTTTGCATCTTCATACACACTATTGCATAAAGCACATCAAGTGGTAGAAATACATATGGCTTGATCCCTCTTTGGAGTATTACTATGTAGGTAGCATGCCCACACAAGGGGTGTGGATACATGTTAAGTGCATCTTACACATACTAACCCCCCCCCCCTCTCTATCTCAAATTTTGTCAAAGAATAATGGATTCTATGGCTTGAATACTAAATCAACTTGACAAGGATATTTTTAGACATCCAACATCTAAAATTTCATTGGAAAGTTCACATAAGGGTAGCGAACAAAACCCAAAAAGCTTAGGTCATGAGGATAATAGAAGTAAAAAAGGACTATAGTGCCAAACCGTAGGGTGTCTTATTTTGATGTTCTTATCCTTTCATGAAACAAAGGCCAGATCTTAATTCATGACACTATCCCAATCCTGCACATCAAATTTTAGACCTTATCTCAACCACAGTCCAGTTTAAGCTAACTTACATTTCTCTTCATTTATTACTATTTTTAGAAAAGTTCAAATTAAAATTAAATTATACAAAATAGTAGCTTAATTATTACAATATTATTTACTTATTTAAATAACTCAAACCATTAATTAAATTAGTAATAATATTTCAATATTCCCAAAATAGATAAATCATTTGGTGAATCTGACTTACTTTATTTGTGCATAAAAACACTAGAAACCCTAGGGTAAATTCCTTGCTAATTTTTAACAATATTTTTCTAATTTTTTACTTGGATATTTAAATAATGAATTCAATTTAATTTTTTAAATTCCATAGTACTTTAAAAAATAAAATCTTCCAAACCCTAGTTGCATATATTAGGTCCTTTTAAATCAAGATTTTTCCAATAATTTTTTGATTTTTTTCCTTCATATTTAAATTAAAAATTAGCATTAAATTTTAAAAATCCTTAGTAATTTTAAATTAATATCATTTTTCAAAACCCTAGTTGCATATACTAGGTCCCTTTGTTTTCTTGAGGTATCACCTTACATCTAAAATCATATTCCACATAAAAACAAATAATGGATCTCACTTATTTACACATATTTTTTGAATTTATTGCAAACAATAAGGAGACCATACTCAGTCCTATCATGTACATGAATGATGAAGTCTACCATATCTTAATGCAAAGCTTCATTCTTTCCCTTTCATGATTACTTTTCATAATAAGGGATGATATTACAAAATTTATTGCTAAAAATATATAAGATTTCAATATTTCTTTTGCATATTTTCTCTCTCTCATGAAAAATAATTTCCAACTCTATTTTGATAAACATGTTATAAATGTTACATTACAAGTCAAAAACATTTATGTATTAGTGTAAGATTTCATGCTCTCTATCCCTTGTTTACTATCTCTCATGTGAAATATTCTTTATAATCATATTACTATACAACTTATAACTCTAATTACTTTTTTAAAATGCTATCTCTCTATTATGTGTAATTCAATCAAGAATAAAATTATTACATACTTAGAGGCAAATCATTCATAGACATAATTTATCAAAAGAAAAGATCCAGATACAACAAAAGTCAACACTAACATTCCATTGGTTTAAAATTAAGATGATAATAATGAGTAAAATAGTATAGGTTATTACGATTTCTAAGATGCTAATAATGAATATGAATATTTAGAGTCATATTCATAGCCATTTCCTCATGCATCACAATCATACATGATTTCTTTATTTGATATAGGACACCATGATAGGGAGTCTTGCATGAGACTCATTGGTTAGTTCATTTCTCCTCAGTTACTTGTACATAGTTTATTTTCCAATGTATTATACATAATTTCCTCATGATTGATTATACATAGTTCATATCAAAATAAATAAAAATGCAAATAATACAAAAATACAAAACACATTTCAATTATATGCATTTATCAGAGTTGTTGCCAGGGTCCAAATAATGTGAATGCAATGGTCAAGTGATCACACAAGATGAAGTTGGTGCACACCACAAAGAAGCTAAAGCAAAGTGAAATCACTGAAAGAGATAATTTGCAAAAGACAAATAGGAGCAAAACCCAATATTCGATTAACTTAAGATGGCCAAAGTGAAGAATACATATAAGAGAGCACGTAAGTAACTTCTCCACAAAAGGTGGTCAAACCACCCCAAGAATAGATTGTAAATCCTCCATGATAGGTGGTGAAAAGGTGCTAATAATAGAGAAGTAACTCCCATACCTGAAATAGCCAGTCAAAGGAGTTACTTATGACATTCTTATGACACCTATGACACATTTATGACACACATCTCCACATAAGCTAGCATATCCCACGAATGTAGGAAAACTCCATGTATGCACAAATATATAATATTCCCTAATTAAATAATAGGGAAAAATAAAAATCTACACTAACACCCCCCCCATAAGCACAGCTTAGGTGGGCAGTGTGGAAATATAAAATGGGTCTCGATAACTAGGCTTGATGAGGTACCCATGTACAAATGAAATCTCCCATAAGATAGAGAAAAGGAGAAAATCCATAGGAAAAACTCCCCCTAAAAGAGAGACATAAAAGAAATAAGAGGCTAGTAGGCCCCCCCAAAGATGATGTTGTTGCAATGTGGACTGCACCCCAAGAAGAGATCGTAGATGAATGAAATTACTCTCGATGAAAGGTTTGGTGAAGATATCTATAACCTACTCCAAAGACTGGCAAAATATCAAGTCAATGACCTAACTATGAATAAGCTCCCAAATGAAATGCATGTGAATATCTATGTGCTTAGTCCACTAGTGTTGAACTAGATTCCTACAAATTTGAATGGTACTCTAGTTGTCATAATAAATGATGGTGGGCTACCTAATAGGAATGCCAAACTCAGAAAGTATCCCTTGAAGCCAAATAGCCTCAATAGATACATTAATATCTCCCCTATACTCTGCCTCTATGGATGATATAGCAATAGCATTTTGCTTCTTGCTAGACCAACTGATACGACTAGAACCTAGAGAGAAATTGTAACTAGAAGTGGACTTGTGAGTCTATGAATCACCAACCCAGTTTGAGTTTGTATACCTAATCAGTTAGCCTCTATGCCAAATCTATAATGAATCCCATATCTATGTGAAACCTGTATGTAATGCAAGATCCTTTTAACTAGTTTCCAATGAAGCTCATGAGGTTCCCACATAAATCTAGAGACAAGTCCCACTGCATATGATATGTTGATCTTGGTGTGAGTCAAGTAGATGAGACTGCCAACAAGTTGTCAATACCAAGTGGCATCAACTAATGGTGAATAATAGTCAACCTCAAGCTTGACTCTTGATAGAAAGGGAGTCAGAGATAGCTTGCAATCAGCCATGTGAAACTAAGACAATAAATCAAGAGCATACTTAGGTTGTGCAAGATAAATCCCTAAATCTGACTATGAGATCTTGATGCCAAAGAAGTAGTGCAACAAACCCAAGTTTGTCATGTCAAATCTATCTTGGAGAGATGCCTTCACTGCTGCAATAGCTGATGAAGAACTCTTGGTAATCAAAAGGTCATCAACATATAGAACCAAAATGTTGAGTTGTAGAGCTAAAAGCTTCACCAGATGAGCAAATGTAGAGGTTGTTAGAGTTACATAGTCACTGACATCGGTCAGGACCGACCGACATTGGTTATGGATCGGCTGACGTCGATCATATGCAGATGGATAGAGACCAGCATCGGTCATCTATGCATTCCAAAATTCTATTTTTAGAGAACAATGAGTTTGCATGAAAAGACTAATTGTTAGTCTTGAGTCTAATTTTCTATTTTTGTTAGGATAGATTTAAACCTTTGATTAAGAGGTGTAGCTAATAGTGGAGAATGCATGGCTCATGAATCCTAGTTCTATATAATAGGGTTAGATCCTCATAGCATTGTAAGAAAAGGTAGATCAATTCAAGTAGTTGAGTTGGTTGTAATTAAGAGAGAGAGAGAGAACTCTTGAGGGAAAGAGATCTATACATTTGAGAGGTGTGAAAAGAGATATTTATTTATTGTATATCCTTCTGGAAGAGTTTAATACAAGATTGGTTGTTTCTTGTATCTCCTATTCTTTGTTGTTTTTGATTTCTAGTTACTTATTATTTTTGGTTTAATTCTGTGTTTAGTTGCTTATACAAAAGTAATCAATTGTGTTGTAAGATCTTAATAAGTGGTATCAAATCTTGGTTCACTAACAAGTGCTATCAGAGTGTGTTAGTGTTTGTTGATTATAGAATTCACTCACAGGGGTTTCTGATTGAGTGGGAGTAAAGCAATGGTAGAAGAAAGTAAACTAAGAATGGAGAAATTCAATGGCAAGAATTATCAATTATGGAGGATGCAAATAGAAAGTTACCTATATCAGAAAGATCTGTACTTATTGTTGGGTGGGGTTTCAAGAAAGCCCACAGATATGCAAGATGAAGAATGGAATGTTCTTGATAAAAAGGCTCTTGGATCTATAAGGTTGAGCTTGGCATTTTTTGTGATTTATAACTTATCACAGACAAAGACAATGGTAGAGTTAATGGATACTTTGGCAAATTTATCTGAAAACCCCTCAGCTTCGAATAAGGTATATCTTATGAAGCAATTATTTAATTTGCAAATGCAAGAAGGTGGATTGGTATCTAGTCATCTTAATGATTTCCATGCAATAATAAATCAGTTAAATCTAATCAAAATAGTTTTTGATGATGAAATTAAGGCTCTCTTAATCTTATGCTCTTTACCTAAAAGTTGGCATAGTTTGGTAATGGAAGTTAGTAATACTACATCTGCTTCAAATATCTTGAAAGTTGATGATGTTGTTAGTGTAATCTTGAATGAAGAAATTTGCAAGAAAAGCACAGAGGAAACATTAGGTAATGCTTTAAGTATTGAGAGCAGGGGAAGGCAAAGAGAGAAGGGCAAGCAAGGCAGATCAAGGTCAAAGATGAGAAGGAGATCCAAATCCAGAAATGGAAGAATAACCTGTTGGAATTGTGGAAAGAAAGGGCATGCAAAGAAAGATTGTTGGTGGAAGGATAAAGAAGAAAATTAGTAGGAAGGTAATAAAAAAGCAAAAGTTGCAGGTATTGTTGCACAGGATGCTCTTATATTTTATTTGGATAATAAAATAGAATCTTGGGTTTTAGATTTTGGTGCCTCTTTCCATGCAACCCCAAATAGAGAATTTTTCAATGATTATGTCCATGGAGATTTTGTTAAAGTTTATTTAGGGGATGATAAGCCTTGTCAAATTGTTGGCAAAGGAAAAGTGCAGCTGAAATTATGGAATGGCAACACATGAGTGTTGAAGGATGTCATGCATGTACCCATCTTAAAGAGGAATCTGATTTCTGTAAGAAAGTTGGGTGATGAGGGTTACATAGTAACTCTCACAGCTAAATCATGGAAAGTTTCCAAGGGTGCACTTGTATTAGCCAGAGGTAAGAGAGTAGGTACACTTTATCTATCTACTTGTATTATTGATCATTCTCCTTCTATTTTATCTACTTCAGATGTAGATGCAAAGTTGTGGCACTGTAGGATTGGTCACATGAGTGAGAAGGGAATGAATGTTCTTAAGTCAAAAGGTAAGCTTTCAGATTTGAAAAACATAGATCTGATTTATGTGAGCATTGTATTTTTGGAAAATAGAAGAAAGTGAGGTTTCTCAAAACTGGGTCAACAAATAAGAAGCACAAGTTAGAGCTTGTTCACACAGACGTTTGGGGACCAGCTTAGGTAGCTTCTATTGGAGGATCACGGTATTATGTTTCTTTCATTGATGATGCTACAAGAAAGGTATGGGTTTATTGCATAAAGAGGAAATCTAATGTTTTTAACACATTTAAGAAATGGAAATCTTTGGTTGAGAATGAAATAGGTTTGAGATTGAAGTGCCTTAGATCTGACAATGATGGTGAGTACTACAGCAATAAATTCAATAGTTACTATTTTATGAATGGAATATGTAGGGAAAGGATGGTTCCAAAGACACCTCAGCAAAATGGAGTTATTGAAAGGATGAATAAAACAATAATGGAGTGTGCACGGAGTATGAGGTTGCATGCTAGTTTGTCTTTATAGTTTTGGGCAGAAGCTATAGATACTTCAGTTTACCTGATTAACAGATGACCTTCTACTACACTCGATGGTGGAATTATAGAAGAGGCATGGATAGGTAAAAAGGTAGATCTTTCATTTCTCAAATTTTTTGGTTTTGAAGCTTTTGTGCACATTGATAAAGAAAATAGAAAGAAGCTAGATGCTAAATCTATGCGGTGCACTTTCATTGGTTATAGTTCTAGAGATTTCGGATTTCAGTTGTGGAATTTAGAAACTAAAAAAAATAATTAGAAGTTGTGATGTAGTTTTCAATGAGAAGGTGATGTACAGTGATCAGCTCAAGAGGCTAAATAATTCTGAGTAGGGCAATCATGATTTGGATGAGGTTATGATCCAAAATGAGCTCGCGAGTAAAAATCATCACTCATAGGAAAACACAGATACCAACATCAGTCAAGAAGGAACTGACGTTGGTCAAGCAAAAATTGATGTCAGTCAGGAAAAAATTAACATTGGTCAGGTGGAACTGACGTCGGTTGGGTGCAGACTGAGAGATGACTGAGATCGATCATTGACAGAATAAAATATGGGTGGACAGTAAGCTGTGAATGAGTCTCAAACACCCATGAGGAGGTCTGAAAGGGTAATTAAACCTCTAATTCATTATTCCCCTTCTTTATACTACTTGTTGCTCATCGATGGTGGAGAACTAGAAAGTTTTGATGAGGCAATGTAGGTAGAATCCAGAAAATAGTGGGAGCATGGCATGAATGATGAAATTGATTCCTTGGAAGAGAACCAAACGAGGGATTTGGTTGAGTTGCCAGCTGAAAAAAAAGCATTGAAAAATAAATGGGTTTATAGGTTAAAGGAAGGAGAGAATGAACAAATGAGACATAAGGCCAGGTTGGTAGTAAAGGGATTTGTAAAGAAACCAGGTATTGATTTTGGTGAAATTTTTTTTCCTATAGTAAAAATGACTTCTATTCGGAATGTATTGTCTTTAGTTGCTATTGAGGATTTGCATCTTGAGCAACTTGATGCTAAGATAGCATTTCTTTATGGAGATTTGGATGAAGAAATATATATGGAACAACCAGAAGGTTTTGAGGTCAAAGGTAAGGAGAAACTTGTGTGCATGTTGAAGAAAAGCTTATATGGTCTTAAGAAAGCTCCAAGACAATGGTATTTGAGGTTTGACAAGTTTATGATAGAGCATGGCTTTAGTAAATGTCAATCTAACCATTGTGTTTATTTTAATAGATTGGATAATGGTAGTTATATTATCTTATTACTGTATTTAGATGATATGCTTGTTGCAGGTTCACACATGCAAGATATTACTGAGCTTAAGATAAAATTAGCTCACACATTTGCCACGAAGGATTTATGAGTAGCAAAGAAAATTCTTGGCATGAGTATTAAGAGAGACAGGAAAAATCATAGTTTGATTTTGTCTTAAGAGGATTATGTGAATAAGGTGTTGGATAGGTTCAATATCCAGGATGCAAAACTGGTAAGCACACCTATGGCTAGACACTTCAAGTTGAGCAAAGAACAGTGTCCTAAATCACATGATGAGGTTGAGTATATGAGTAGAGTTCCACATGCTTTAGCAGTTGGGAGCTTGATGTATGTAATGGTATGTACTAGACCTGATATTGCTCAAGTAGTGGGAGTTGTCAGCAAGTTTATGGCCAATTTAGGAAAGGAACACTAGAAAGTAGTTCAGTGGATTCTCAGATATCTGAGAGGGACTAGCAATAGGAATTTGTGTTATGGAGGGTCAAACACTTCTCTACATGGGTATGTAGATTTAGATATGGCAGGTGACTTGGATGGCAGGAGAAGCACCATAGAATATGTGTTCATTGTTAGTGGAATGGTGGATAGCTAGATTTCAAAATTGTAGAAGGTTGTTGCCTTGTCTACTACAGAGGCAAAATGCATTGCAGTCACAGAGGCTAACAAGGAAATGATTTAGATGACTCGGTTCATGGAAGAGTTGGAAAAGGAGAAAGAGAGTTGCAAATTGTACAGTGATAGTCAAAGTGTAATTCATTTGGGAAAGAATTCAGCCTTTCATTCAAGAACCAAACATATACAGCTTAGGTACCACTTCATTAGATAGGTATTGGAGGATGGTCAGTTGAAGCTAGAAAAGATCCTTATAGATAAGAACCCTGCTGATATATTACCAAATTTGATAATAAAGGAGAAGTTGAATCTTCATTCAAATTTTATTGGTTTTCAAGATTGAACCTAAAGATGGAGAAATAAGCTAGAGGATGTTGATGTATAGGTACAAGTGTAGCTATTTATCTCCAAGTGGGAGATTGTTGAGTTGTGGAGCTAAAAGCTTCATTAGAGTAAATACAGAGGTTGCTAGAGTTACACAGTCACTGACATCAGTCCAGACTGACCAATGTCGATTATGGATCGGCCGACATCAGTCATATGCAGATGGATAGAGATTGGCATCGATCATCTGTGCATTCTAAAATTCTATTTTTGGAGAATAGTGAGTTTGCATGAAAAGACTAATTATTAGTCTTGAGTCTACTTTTCTATTTTTGGTAGGACAAATTTGAACCTTTGATTAAGAGGTGCATCTAATGGTGGAGAATGCATGGCTCATGAATCATAGTTCTATATAATAGGGTTAGATCCTCATAACATTTTAAGAAAAGGTGGATTAATTCAAGTAGTTGAGTTGGTTGTAATTAAGAGAGAGAGAGAACTCTTAAGGGAAAGAGATCTATACATCTGAGAGGTGTTAAAAGAGAGATTTTTTCATTGTATTTCCTTCTAGAAGAGTTTAATACAAGATTGGTTATTTCTTGTATCTCCTTTTCTTTGATGTTTCTAATTTCTAGTTACTTATTATTTTTGGTTTAATTCTATGTTTAGTTGCTTATACAAAAGTAATCAATTGTGCTATAAGATCCTAACACAAAATTAAGAGTGAATCATCTTACCACAAGAAGTAGACATTGGGGTCAGAATGGCACCTAGTGAAACCCACTATGAGAAGGAAGGAATCCATCCTGACATACCAAGCCTGAGGAGCCTATTTGAGGCCATGGATAGATTTCCTAAGTCTTCATATTAAGGAAGAATCCTAAACAAATCCTAGTGGTTGTTCCATGTAGATCTCCTCCTCTAGGTCTCCATGAAGAAAAGCACTCTTCACATCCATCTGGTGCACATTGTAACCATGTGCTATAGCAATAGCCAAGGTGAGTCTTATAGAATTCATCTTTGTAATGGGTGCAAAGGTCTCTGAGTAGTCAATGCCTACCACCTGTAAGAAACCCTTGGTGACCAATCACACCTTATACTTATCAACTGACCCATCTATTGCAAACTTGGTCTGATATATCCACCTACATCAAACCGTCTTCCTTCCCTTAGGAAGTGAAGTCAAGTCCCAAGTGTGATTTTTTGTTTAACAAAGAATATTCTTCCTCCATAGCACTATCCCACTCAGGTACTCTTGATGCCTATCAAAAATTCTATAGATCCAAAAATAAGGCAAAGAAATCATGTAAATCTCTCTAAAAATCCCCCCTATTACATCTATCATCTGTGGGATCTCCTGCCCAAGTTCCAACACTCTCAAGTGTCTGTCTAGCCTAAAGTGGCCTAAAAGTGGGTGAGTTAGGTGCTAACTCCTTATCCTCTAACTAAATATAGGTGGATGACTCTGCATCACTGTCCTCATTGTCTAAACTTGAAGAAGAAGAAGATGTCTCTAGCTCAGGAACCTGTTGTGGCTAATCTAAATCTAAGGAATCATCATGAAGAAGTAGATCTAATGAGAGAGAAGGAGTGCTAAGTGTTGAGTCTCTAAGACTCTCCTGAAAGTAGACACTTCTCTCAATGAACAACTCATGAGTGGTTGGATCTAGAAGGTGATACCCCTTAACACCATTTGGATATCCTACAAATATGTAAGGCTTGGACTGATGTTCCATAGCTTTGCATTTCTTCTTTAGTGTGTGGGCCATGGTTGCAGATCTGAAAACCCTAAGGCATTTGACATAAGGTTTCCTTTTATGCCAAGCTTTAAAAGGTGTTATCTCTTTTAAATCTTTGTGAGGAACCCTATTTTGAATGTAGCAAGCACAATTGATGGCTTCGGCCCAATACTGTGGTGCTAAGGATTTGGAGTGAATCATATAGCTACCTATCTCTTTCAAGAACCTATTTTTGCATTCTACAACCCCATTCTATGAAGGACTATAAGTGACTGTGTGCTACAAATCAATCCCCTCTATGGTGCAAAACTACTCAAACCTGTTGCTGACATACTCCCCTCTATTATTAGTTTGAAGAACCTTGATGGATTTCTCACTCTATTTCTCAACAAGAGCCTTGAAGTCTAGAAAATTTTTAAACACTTCAGACTTTTATTTGAGAAAATATATCCAAGTGTACCTAGAGAAATCATCGATGAAAGTGAGGATGTACTTGGCCCTTATGAAAGACGGTTTGGGAAAGGGTCTCGATACATCACTGTGGACTAACTCCAAAGGTTGTGAAGCCCTCCAAGCTTTGCCTTTGTCAAATTTTTCTTTAGGATGCTTCCCAAAGGAGCACCCCTCACAAAGTCCTTTTGAGAATTGGACATGAGGCAAGCTAATGACCATGTCATGTTTGCAAAGTTGCTCAAGGTAGTGGTAGTTAAGGTGGCCAAACTGCTCATGCCATAATTTTCTAACTCCATCTGAATGAGTCAACAATGCTGTTAGAGAAGAATCAAGTAAAAAATGTGAGAAGGTGTATATCCTTGCTTGGTGATCTGCCCTACCCACTGCCACTATAGTATCACTATGCAACTCCCTGATAGCCACTGAATTGGTGAAAACTCAACTCTCATGCCCTGACCAATGTGAGTGATTTGGTACATTAATAGGAGATTGGTTGAAAGAGAAGGAACACTTAGAACATTATTAAATGTTCCTCCTTCCATTTCAACTGACCCTCTCCCTGCAATGGAAACTGATGTGTCATCACCCAAACTAATTGAAGTCATGCTACAAGGCTCTAAAGATGAAAACTTAACTCGAGAAGTGCCCATGTGGTGAGAAGCACTTGAGTTAATGACCCATGAAGATGTATAATCTATTTTAGCTACAAGGGCCTTGCCCTTTTCTTTCTCCTTACCCTTGCCTTTTGCCTTAGTATAATCTTGGGTAGATGAATTCTACTTGATGGACTCAGGAACACCTATGTTGTGCTTCTCTAGAATAAGTTAGGTGATCTATTTGTTTCTTCATGCATTTGTGTTCATCATGCCCTATCTTCTTATAATAGGCACACTTAACCTTCTCCTTCTTAGGTTTAGCATTAGAGGAGGAAGACTTAGTGTTTTTTTGGCAGGATTGTTGTTTTCTTTCTTCTTCTTCTGGCCCTTGTTATTTTTTTTATTCTCCTTTATTGAAGTCTTATCCTTACCATTTCCAGCTATCAAAGCTTAGGGTTGAGTAGACTTCATTGTGCCTATTTGAATTAGCTTATCTTACTCCATAGTCAAGTCAGCAATGAATGAATCCAAAGAAGGCATTTTCCATGTAGTGCCAAGGGCACTTTTTGTGGCATGGAAAGTGGAGACAAAGACTAAATAGCTTGGACATAACTTTGTGAGAATAGAAAGGATGAGTTGATCATATTTCTTCTCTATCCTGCATTCTTTCAATTTCAATCTAAGGGCCTTAAACTTAGTGAAGAAGTCTTGTAGGGTGTCAAAGTTGTTAGGACTTAGACTTATGAGTTCATTTTTGAGCTCATGACCTCTCATCTCATCAAGCTTCCCAAATAAGGTTTATAGGGTGTCCCATATGTCTTTGGGAGTCTTGGAGGTTTCAAAATGGAAGAGTAGTTCTAGAGACATGGACAAGCTTAGTAATCCATAGGCTTCATCACTATGGTTGTACCACTTGACCTTTTCAGCATCAGTGTTGGGTTCTACTTCAATACCCATGGTGATCCTATACAACCCTTTAATTCTAAGAATGATTAACATTTTAACCTTCCATTCATGATAGTTAAAGGGTGTTAGGAGTTTAAGTTGAAAATAATATATTTTAAGCTAAATTTAGGTGAAGTGTTGATTGCAAGTTGTGAAATTATGTAGAAAGGAGAATGAAAGCAAAGATTACAAGTGCTAAAAAGCAATCACACCCCCCTAAAATGTTGAGCCCCCCCCCAAAAATATGCAAGTGCATGATTAAAATATGTTGGGCTCAGCCAACAATGTGTCTTAGAGCAATTAGTGCAAGACTTTAAGCAAACAGGATGTCGGACTCAGCCGAAAATGCGTCCCGGGAGACCCAATTTTTTTTTTTGTTGGAGCACTTTATAAAGTAGTGCATTTTTGATAATTATCTAGCCTAATTTGTGGATAATTGAAAACTAATCACCTTTTCAAAATATGGCACTCTAATTTGAGCTACCGTTTGCAAGATTTTAAAGTTTTAATTTCCCGTAAACTAGTAATTTTATAAAAAATAACACAAACATTTTAAAAATGCCTATTTTGAGAGAGAAAGTGGCCTTCCAACCACTCATTAGACTTAGAACAGAGTGAGTAATCAAAAGGAGGTCTTTGTGAGGGGGAATTGGCCTCCTACCAATCTGGGCCTCACCCTTTGTCTTCGACAGGGGAAAACTCAAGGTTTAATTAAAACCCCCAAATTCCCAAAACTTAAAATTGTTCCTAAAAATTCATTTCTTACTCAATTTGACTAAAATAAATTTTGAACAATCAAATTTCAATTGATAATTTAAGAACAAAGATATATTTACCAATCAAACTACCTATTGAGGGCCCACATGAGGCGCCAAAGGGAAAAAGTGCACCATTTTCAAAAAGACAACAGTTTGGACTATTTTTAATGATTTCACTTGTTTGACTATTACACGCAGGTGTACGGCCAAGGATCAGGTGTACAGAGATCAGGTCTATTTAAAATAATTTTCAATGCCCTTTTTTTGCTATTTAGCAGCCAAGGTGAAACATCAACATGAAATGCCAAAGCTTGGAGGAGAGTGTGACTGCGCAGGTGTACGGACCATACGGTCCACGCCAGTCTTCAAGGTAGATTCCAAACCTCAACTTCACACTTCAAGATCAATTTCACACCATACATTCAACACCACCATTCAACAAAATATCCAAATGTCTGGGTTAAGGAGATAAGTGCCAAAGTGCAAGAGATGACTTTTCAGGAGACACCAGGCCATATGGCTCATGCAGCGCTCAAGAAAACTTAAGAGGTTCTCCACATGTTGGACACCAACACACTAGTTTTTCAATGCGAGCTTTCCAATAACATCAATGATGTTCTAAGAAAACTTGCAAATTATTTACACATAGGTATGCTCATATACTTCACACGGAGAATGAGTCAAACCTACAGATCTGCATCAAGGCTTATATGCCAATACAAACATAATGCATGTATATAACAAAATAAAAGATCCTTTGCAAGAAAAAAACTCAAGATTTTAGAATAAACTAATAGCATAACTAGACACATGATTACTGGCATGGCTCTGATACCATATTAGAGTTGTTGCCAGGGTCTGAATAATGCGAATGCAATGGTCAAGTGATCACATGAGACGAAGTTGGTGCACACCACAAAGAAGTTAAAGCAAAGTGAAATCACTAAAAGAGATAATTTTCAAAATACAAATAGGATCAAAGACCATTATTTAATTAACTTAAGATGGCCAAAGTGAAGAATACATATAGGAGAGCACATAACTCCATAAAAGGTGGTCAAAGCATCCCAAGAATAGACTGTAACTCCTCCATGAAAGGTGGTGACAAGGTGCTAACAATAGAGAAGTAACTCCCATACCTATAATAACCGATCGAAGGAGTTACTTATGACATTCTTATGACACCTATGACACATCTCCACATAAGCTAGCCTATCCCACGAATGTAGGAAAACTCCATGTATGCACAAACATATAATATTCCCTAATTAAATAATAGGGAAAAATAAAAACCTACACTAATAGCATTATCCATTATTTACATTTCTACTACCATGCTAGACTTACATTCTACTATTATATGCTATTATTTGTTAATTTATCTACATAACCATGATTCACTTAATCTTCTTTGAGTGTGTGTAGTGACATCCAAATCCTTGATTGCTTCACACTACCCATTGAGGTGGCATCATACTTCTAAATTCATGGCATACATCAATATATTTACCTATTAGAGGCATCTTCTACATGACTACACCATCCGAGTTATGTCATTCCTACATCACATAATCTAGTTATTATGATGATGTACATTAGTTACTAGCTTACACATATTATTACATAGACATTCACTACTATATAGCACTTTTTTATTTCTTAGCATATACCTAATCATGTACTACATGTCTTTTATACTTTCACTTCTTACTTTGGTTAGTTAGATGTGATTGTATTTTCAGCATTTTTAAGTTTTCCTTTCTTGTTTTGCATAACTAGATGTGATTGCATTTCTCAATTCCTATTTATGTCTAGTATGTGCCTTGGGACATTTATCAATGCCCTTTTATTCTATTATTATGTGTGCCTTAGGACATTTTCCAATTTCCTTTGCTTATACTCTTCTATGTGCTCGTGGCCCTCATACCAACCTTGCTTGTTTCAATTATATGTATATGTGGCATTTGAACATGCCTTGTATGGTTGCCTTCTAGTTTGAGTGACATGTGCTCATATCCCTTATTTTCTTGACCCCTTGGACACTCTTGTATGCTTCTTTCTTCTTTCCTTGTGTGCTTGTTGCTTGATTGCTTCTCAATTATTTTCAAATGCCATGATCCATATCATACATTATCTTGCTTTCTTAGATGTCATGATGGACATCATGATCCATCCCTCTTTAACAACTAATAACTAATAACTAACAATTAAAATTTATATTTTTAATTCATTAAATTACACATGTTATTACATTGTTATATTTATTTAGGCATACCCTTATTGATCTAATAATATCTATTACAAACCATGTTATATCTTGAGACATCATTTCGATTATCATTGTTATATCATGTATTCTCACAGCATAACACACTTGTAGGTCTCTTTATTCTGAGGATATTCATTTCAAGGTCTTCATTTCTACCCTAAAAATTAGGGGAAATAAACAAGTGTTTTGTCATAGAGATCATAGCTCTTACCGATAAAAAAATCAGCTTTTAAAACACCCAAAATAGTATCTAGATTTCAAACTAGGTAGAACAAACCAAGCAGATAGTGAAAATTATAGAACATTCATCAAAATCAGCTTAGTAAAATATCACAAAGATTGGACTATAGTTCCAGATAGTAGGGTGTTTTATTTTGGTGCTCCCATCAAAACAAAAAAAAACTAGACTTTATAGAAATAAGTAGAAAGGTAAGTACAACTATAGTTTTGTCAATAACAATTTAGTTTATAATAAGTAGTTTTAGTATAGTTTTTATTAGAGAATCCAAATATAGGGTACATCATGCATGAAATGATGGATATTGATTCCAATTTTAGATTAGGCATTTGGTATAACTTCCAAATCAAAATCCATGTTTTATAAACTAGTGATTGGGGGCAATGTGCACAACACATTTGACTTCTTTTCTTTTTGAGTTCAATATATTACCTAGGCACTCTCAATAATTGCATGACTTACTCCATTTGTATGCTTTTATCATAATTTTGGAGTGGATTTCATAAAATCCTAACCTCCACATTTCCAAGTGGCTTCCACATAAACCTATTGCCTAGTTTCAAAGTGGATTTCATACAAGCCTAGTCTCCACTATTTTTCTGAGTTGGCTAAGAGTGGCCTAGTTTCTAGCACACATTTAGCTATCCATGACACATTATCATATTACAATACATTCATGGGATTTAATATCCATCTCATATGACACACATTCATATTAGTATCAATTCATAGCTTCATTTTATGAGGCAATGATGGAGCCACAGGACTAACTAGCCTTTATATTCTTGAGCCACCTACTCAAAGGGATTAGACACATAGTCCAAACATAGATTAACATATGCATGATCACATAGCTTCACTTAGTGGGTGATGATGGAGCCAAATGGCCAACTTTTGTATTCTTGAACCACTCTCAGGGAATCGAGCACTCAACTCCATTTGTGATATTACTCTCGGTACAGCACATACCTAGCATTACTCAACATCATCTAGCATCACTAACACCACAAAAAAATTTGTATTGATTTATGTACCTGGTGAGGTGTATTCATTCCTTTATCTTCCTCTCTATTACCCAACTTTGTATGCCCTTATTTTAGATATAATGTATCTAATATAAACTGATCTACTCTTTATTTTCTCTTGTAGATTTATACTTCATAATGTGCTCTTTCTATGCACACCTAGTTTCACACAGCTTCGTGGGCTTCACCCTTATAGGTAAGTTCAAGCACACTTTCTACTTTTCCTTTATCCTAGTATTTTACTTTTTTGCATCACTAGAATAAAGGGTAGGCAAATGTAGTCATATAGAATGTGGAAATTGGTAACTTGAGTGTGGTTTATGACACCCAACCCATAGGTCCCTCTTTCTTTCTCTCATGACCCTTCTAGGCACCTTTTCATTTATTCTTATTCATCCATAAACTTTCAAACAATGATTCCACCTCCTTCATGTTGTTTTGCCTATGAAAATTCCATCCCCCTAGGTCTTATACCTTTAGGACAATAATACCCAACTTGGACTATAACACCAAACCCTAGGGTGTCTGAGTTTAGTACTCCTCTCCAATCATATTTTGAGCCCAAGTGACTATTATCTCCTGATTCCTCTTCCTCATTGTGTTGGCTTAGAGTGAATACATTTAACCCATGACCAATAGATATCTATAAAATCCCATTCAAAGTACATTTAGAATAGGTTAGAAAATATCATAAAAGAATAAAAGTAAGACTACTCATGCATATTTCCCTATTCTCTACATACATCCATCTAATATAGCCATAAGTTTATTCAAACCCTTACACCAGTCCCTAGCCACCTCAAGCACACCTAGTTTTAGCATTTTGCATCTTCATACACACTATTTCATAAAGCACAAGTGGGAGAACTACATATGGCTTTATCTCTCTTCAAAGTATTGGTATGTAGGCAATGTGCACACATAAGGGGTGTGGATACATGTGCAGTTCATCTTACACACACAAACCTACCTCTGTCTCAAATTTTGTCAAATCATAATGGAGTCTAGGGTTTGAATACTAAATCAGCTCTATATAGAGTTTTGTAGACATTCAACACCCAAAATTTCATAATCAAGCTCACATAGAGGCAGGGAACAAAACCCAAAAATCTCAACTCATGGGGATAATAGTGGTAGAGAAGGACTATAGCACTAGACCTTAGGGTCTCCTATTTTGGTACCCTTATCCTTTCATGAAATAAAGGCCAGATCTTGATTCATGATACTATCCTAGTCTTGCACATCAAATTCTAGACCCTGTCTCTACCATCTAAGTCTAGTTTAAGGTAAGTTACATTTCTCTTCATTTATTACTATTTTTAGAAAGGTTAAAATTATAATTAAATTATAAAAATCAATATCTTAATTATTTAAATATTATTTACTAATTTAAATAATTAAAACCCTTAACTAAATTAGGAATAAGACCCCAATATTTCCAAAATAGTTGAATTAGCAAAATAAACCATCTAAATATAATTTTTTCCTACTTATTATAATATCTTTCAATAGTTGTAATTCATTATTTTTAGGAATTTTAGTTTTATAGATTCATAATATTATTTATCTAATTTTTAAATTAATTGGCCTACTATATATTATTTTATCACCTTTGTGCTTAAGTTTATCTATATTCTTAACCCTATTCACCACTAATCAATTTAGGGTTAAACATTTAGTGAACTTGACCCATGATTCCTCTTATGCAACCATTGTTTTCTCTAGGGTTGTGTAAATTTCTAAGGTTTCATACTTTATTTCTTAGCTATCTCATTATATATTTTACTAAAGATAAATGAAGAGTTTTTTGTAAGATCAAGCATAACCTATGATCAATAAGAGGTATGTATTTATAAATCCATATATATTTAGCACAAGTAATTTCAAACATTATTAGGTTACAAAAAACATGCATGTTTGGCCCACTCCATTGAGAAGTTTACCCCTCAATATTTTAATAGTCACCATCATGCTCCCATTAAATAATAAAGACCTATGTTGGGTCACATAGTCCATACTATTACAAATCTAAAATGTGGTGTATCACATCATGGTCAACATGTCCCTCACCCTCTAAAACAAAATATAGATATACATGGGAAAAATATTCCTATAAATAATCATGATTTTTTTTGAAATGTTCATAAGGATATCATGGCTTCTGTACAAACATAAAATGATGTAAATTTTCCTCCAATAAAAAAAATTCAATTACCAAAGGTTCCTAAATTTCCAAATGATGCACTCATATTTCATGATAAGAAATCAAAATTTCCATCCTTTTATCATGACACTTTTCACAATATTCACAAGGATATCGTGTCTTCCTAACAAATCCCAAATAACGCATAATTACATAAAGTTCTCACATCTCCAAATAATATGTGATTACTAAATATCCTAATACTATTACATGGGATACCAAAGGATTAACCTTTACCATTCTACTTCAATAACCAAAGGTAGATGAGCCTTCAAATGGTATACTAATATAAAAAGTTCTAATATCTCAAAATAAAATACCAAAGATTCTAAAATTCAAAGATACAATACCATTACCAGAGTATCCTAAATTTAATGATTATGAAATTTCATTTATTATTCATGAGGATGATAATAGTAATATACCTAAATTCAAAATAGGTGTTGGATTAAAAACATTGATCGCATGTTTTTCCAAACACCACCATCCTAATGATTATCTCATGTTTATGGTGAGTACTATTAGAGAGATTAAAATAAAAGTATCTATACTTCAAATGAAAATTGCTTTCCATAATTCTAATGCTAATATTACCTCATTCAATAATCAACAACTTGCATAATGTATACTTTAATATCCTTATGCACAAGGTCTTGAACTACCAAATTTGCTTATCTTTTATCATCACAAACATCATTTTGATCTTATAATTAAATATGTGCATTATTTTGGTGAATGGTATACATTTGAATAAATATTGCTAAAATCCTTTCATATGACTATTACCGATGAAGCTCACAACTAGTTTTATAGCTTATCAAAGGGTTCCTTAACCACTTTTTCACAATTGGAAGATGTCTTATTTTTATATTTCAATATGCACAAGGTGTCTATAATTACATTAGAACATTTACACAATTTAAAACAACATGATGCTAAATCCCTTCAAGGCTATGTTATTCAACATAAAATTACATCAAATGCTATAGAATTTATACCTTTTGATTTGGAATTTTAATTCATATTTAGTATAGTTATTATTTACCCATTAAGGGAAGAACATTTCATGAACAATATGAAACATTTACCTATTTATAATGGGATTTTCATAGATATGTTTCATTCATATTCAAGTATCCAAAAAAATTAAGGTATCTCCTTCCAAATACAAAAATTTTATTCCATATATAAATGAGTAAGATGAATTTACAAATGAAAACTATGAGGAAATGTATGACATTCCTCAAATTTATATGGGAAATTTACAAACATCACTCAATATGGAGCCAATCTAAGATACAGATCCTAAAAAAACCTCAAGTTGAATAAACCAAATAGCATCCATGCTACCAAAATTTAACAATCACATTATTGATGGTTAGTGTTTATTTTTGGCATAACCATGTGGATCCCACACAAAAAAAAATCACTTGTGATATAAGACATTTACAACAACTTGAATTGACCTAAAAGATGGACAAAACAAGGGTAGTTGGAGAGAGTATTTAGGTAACATAATAATAATAAATATTTATGGTCCTAAATTGATTCATATAGGGGCTTGGGTTATTCCATAAAAATATCAATATTCATTCACATTGGGAACTCTTTGTTTATACCATATGGAAGCTAAAATTAACCCAAATAAACATGGCATTTCCTTTTTCCATGATGAAAAACGGATCTCTATCCCACATGATGGTAATAGTCCTTCTAATTCACATGTAAATAATGAGGAATAACATTACATACAACATTTTCATATATATAACCATGATCTAAATAATTCAAATGATCCAAACTAAGGTTGAAAAAATCAAATTCAAAAAATAAAATCCAAAAACATCCAAATAATTCAAAAATAAAAAAAATATTTAGCATTCTCAAATTTTACTAACTCCTTTACATCTATGTTGTTTGATTTATTTTATTAGATAACATATAATTTCATTTCTATATACACATATGTTTCATGTATCTTTTAGTGTGATACATGCATACCCAAACACATTAAATATGCATTTCTAGATGTTGGATCTTTCCTATAATCATGTCATATAGTACATTGGGGGCATATGCTTCTTTGATCATGATTGGTATAAGTTATATATCCTTTATGATCATTTATATTATATCATGTTTGATCTAATATGTTAATGCTTATAAATTTTTATATCCATGCTCATATATTTTGTAGTGGACTTGATATGCTATACTACATAACACATTTTGATAACACATATATACAATGACTAGTATAATACACTTATGTTAGATGCTTATTATTCATTTATTCACATCTTCACTTCCTTGAGTGTATTCCATTTCTTTATATTATATTTATTGTGGGACATTTGGATATGATCCTTTCCTATTGGTCCTTGTGCCACGGCATATTATTTAAGCATTTGAATATGTCATTCTATGTTGATTAGATATATAAATATGTTATCCCTTTTGATTGTGCATAATTTGAACATGCCCCTTGTATGAGGTCTCTTTGTACCATTCCTTTACTTTACATTCAGTCATCTTGTGTGTTATTGATTTATTGTTGAACTTGTATTGTTACTTTTTAGACATTGCCATGATCTATATCATGCATCCTCGAGACTTGATGTGATCACATACTATGAGCCTAATTGATATATTGACTTAAACATATTATCCATATATGCTACATGATTCATAAATATTATATTGATGTCTTATCATTTTTAAGTAATTTATCTACCATTTTATATCTCCCTCAGCTCAAAATGGGGAGCATATCAATGGGGTAATGTTGTAGAAGCATGAGCTCCACATTTTTCACAATTCCTAGATTTAAGTGGGGTACGAGAAAACATGTCATCCACACTTATACACCCTCTTAGTTTCCATATTTCATTTTGAGAATGTCATAAAAACATGTCCTTGAAATTTAAACCCTTACTTAGTATCCATATTTCACTAGGGGTATGCCACAAAGACATGACCTCCACACTTACACAAACTCTAGTTTAGTTCCATGATTTAAATCTATACTTGGATCAAAATATTATTTATTGCACTAATTTTTAATATATTTTATAATATTTATGACATATATACTCTATGTCAATAATATCAAAGGTGTATATGCCATGATATTGCACCAAAAAATTCAAAACTTACCAATTATACTATTCACTAAGATGCACCTAATTACACCGGGATGTATTGTTATCAAACCTTTTATTTTTCAATAATTGGTTCAATTTATAGGGTGAAATTATTAAATCATTAAACCTAAAAAAATTTATAGATTGGAGTGATTAAATCATCTAATCTCACCATATTTATATGATGAGTTTATAACATCAATCACCATTGCCAAATTATATATTCACACTCTATTTGTGTGATTGAGATATAATGATCTCAATGTTCATGTCACAAATCATCCTTACGATATATTGAAATAATAATACCTTCCATTATCCCTCTTCAATCTCCAAGGTTAAGGTTTGAACCTTCTATAATTCCAATGTTTCATAAGGATATTTTTCAAGTCAAAGAATCAAGAGTCAAATATGGTTTCATCAACACATAGGTGTACATCTTCCTTACTCTCTTTGTTTTCAAGCATTTCAATTGTTTAAATCTTAGATTATATTCATTGATTTATCTTGTAACATGATATTGGTTACAAGTCATACACCAATAAAACACTCAAATTGGGCTGAGGCCAAGGAAATATCTGTTATACACACTTAGGTATGCATATCTTTCCTTTAAACTAATAATTTCATCTTTATTGTTATGTACCTAGGGATATGATATATTAATGTATATGGGTTGATGGAGATGCTGACATGTGGCACACATCCCCTTAGTTAGTTATATGGGTACAATATATTAGGATAATGGAGTAACTTATGGAATTAGTACATTGGGTAATAGTCAGCCTACATTGAGATTAGGAGGTTACCCATCCATGGGTTAGATAGATGTCTATATATAGGAGATTATTATCATGGTAAAGATATCAAGTAAGTATTGCGTATTCTATTATAAGAGGATATTGGAGGTTGTCCCCTCAAAGAGACATTGTGGAGTTATTCCTTCCTAAAATATTATTATATGGTGTTTCGCTACCTTAATGGTATTTTTGCATATATTGAATATCAAGATCATATCAAGTGGTATCAGAGCTTGGATTTGGGTAATTTGTGTGGAGCGAAACCCTAGTTTTTTTAATCGTCAATAACTTTTGATTGGTTGTGAATTTTTCCACAATTTTTTTACTGGATATGGATAATATTTCAAATAAGTCAGTAAAAAAATAGATATTTTTTTATTATTTTTTAGGGATTTATTTCTATTTTAGGTTTTATACTAATTTCGCTCTATATTCCGAAATATAGGGAATTTTTATTCAAAATTTTTACTAGAGATATAAAAAGATATAAGAGAAGTACAGTAAAAATTTCAGAATTTTTTGAGTTGTTTTGAGTGATTTGTTGCGATTTTAAGAAGAGGAAAAAAATAATGATGATGATGATGATGATGATGATGATGATGATGATGATGATGATGATGATGATGATGATGATGATGATGAAGAAGAACAAGAAAAATAACAAGAAGAACAAGAACAAGAAGAAGAGAAGGGTTCAAATAATTTGGATCCAAATAAATAATAATATGACACATGGAATGAATGGGGAAATCACTATGACTATGCATGGAAGAATACCTATTATGATCATGGATGAAATTAGAGGAACACAATGAAATTTGGAAACAAGCTTGGAGAACTATCACCTTCCAAGATCACATATGGATGACTAGATGATCGAGATTGGAGACAAGTGTGCAATGATTTGAAGCACACTCATTATTTGGTTTCTTCCTATGTTTCAGGGATGAAACATGTCAAGGAGGGAAGTAATGTTACGTACCTAGGGATATGATATATTAATGTATATGGGTTGATGGAGATGTCAACATATGGCACACATCCCCTTAATTAGTTATATGGTTACAATATATTAGGATAATTGAGTAACTTATAGAATTAGTACATTGGGTTATGGTCAGCCTACATTGGGATTAGGAGGTTACCCATCCATGGGTTAGATAGATGTCTATTTATAGGAGATGATTATCATGGTAAAAATATCAAGTAAGCATTGATTATTATATTGTAAGAGGATATTGGAGGTTGTCCCCTTGAAGAGACATTGTGGAGTTATTCTTTCTTAAAGGAGTATTATATGGTGTTGCCCTACCTTAAGGTTATTTTTGCATATATTGAATATCAAGATCATATCATTATGCATTACTATATTAAATGGGAGATAAAAATAGGTACTAAAACTAAATTTATATAACATCTCAATATTTTACATTTGACATATATATATATTAGGGCTCTACCCTTTAATTTTATACCTCCCTATTGTTAAAAAAACTCATAGTCACCATCTCACTATGCCTAAATGTTTATCTCTTAATCTGATCCATATCATTCTAATGACCTAGGTCTCTTACACTTCACATAAATCTTAAAATTTTATAAACACCATTCACTATTAGTTTCATATCCATACCTATTTTCTAGCATTTTTGACACTATCAACCATAAAGGGACACTACCATCGATGATAGTGTCCAAATCCTATCTAGTGTCCAATTTCCACAAGTCACCCAAATTAAAAATTGATAAAAACCCATGGGTCAACCTAATTATCTTATTGAACCCTATCATGAGATATTTTCAAAATATGTGATATAAATACAAGTCTAAGCCTTCTCATTATTCACCTAAGAAATACCAATCAAACACCAAATGAAACTAAATTAGTTAACTATAAAAGAAATATATTCTAAACTATTCATCATTATATTCATATCAATCATAATAGGAGTCATATTACAATTCTAAATAATTCAAAGAGTAGCCCATGAGTAAAATTTGTCAAATTAAAAGATAAACTACTACAAGCATCTTCATATAGTATATTTCACCCTTATGTACACACTTTCCCACATATAGGTTATAACTACATAATTCTAAGGACCTCCTTGGAGTATATGATATATAAGCAACACCCATTGATAGAGTATTCTTTAGGGAAGCTTGACATCATGATCCCACTAGCCCATCTTTCACCAAACTCATTCCAAGGGTGAAGATGAGTGAAAATCTAAGATTTTATCAATAAGTAAAGAGTGACATCCTATATCCCATATATGAATACATCAAAAAAAAGGTGACACAAAACCCATAATAATTAATTTTTTCACATCTAGATCCAAACATTATTTTGTATTCCACACTTGCATCACAATTAGACATTAACATCAATGGTAGTGTCTAGATCCAATAGTAGTGTCCATGCCCAGAAAAGTGCAATTTCTAGAATCTAAATACTGATCCAAAATATATATCAAGTATATTTTAACTTTTTTCTATTTTAGGTCTACCTACACATAGTAAACTAGTTAATTTTTTTTATTAATTTCAATATATATTAGTAGTTATACTTTACTAGTTTTAGTAATCTCAACTCTATAAATTTAGAATATTATTTATCTAAGTTTTCTATTAATTGGCCTTTTATAGATTATTTTATCATCCTTGTGATTAATATTATCTATATTATTAACCCTATTCACCACTAATCAATTTAGGTTTAAACACCTACAAATTTTACACCATAATTGATCATTTACAATTCTTTGTTGGATTGGGGGTGTCATCCCTATAGGGGTGGTTTGATCTAATTTTTCCCTTAGAACCTTTTAGAATATGAGCACTATATTATATTTTGGACGTCCTTGTAACACATTTTACACCATATCTTGGGTTGTGTTACTAAATTTTTGGATGCGTTATTCATTATTTCTGGTTTCATTTGTATTTCTTGTCTCAATCTAAGTTGTGATAGTTATTACTCTATTTTTTCAAACTTTATTTGCATCATTGTATCCTTTTCCCTCCTTCATGTTTGTGTTTCTAATCAATCCACAATTTTTAATGCTTAAATAAATATTTTAAATTATTTACCATTAGTAGCTACTCTTAGGTGTGGTAACAACCCAGATATGTTTTATCAAATTTTACTATTTAATTATCTCCTTGAATCAATTCTCTCATATTAATTACCCTTTTTGTGGGAGTGTATTGATAACATAAATCAGTTTTAAATGTGTCATTGATGTCATCCCATGTCTTATTATGAGTATGACTGATTTTAATATAGTATTTTAATGTTCCCACAAAATCAAACATTTTAACTTGATTGTCTACAATATTATGAATTTGCCAATATTAATCTAGTGTAAATAGAAGTGTCTCCACATATTTTGAATATTTACCAAATATGGGTAGTTTAGTCTTTTAATCCATTTTATATTGATTAGAACTAGTTTTTCCACTTAACTATTTAGTAATAGTATTGTTTTGTTTTGTAATTTGTTGTTTTTTTTTCATTTTTTTATTGGTGGTACTATTTTTTTACCTATAATTTTGTTTATGCCTTTATCTCATGGAAATTATGTTGCAAAGTAATTTTTTTATAACCCTTCTTCAAACTCTCTCACTATTCATTCTTTAAGTTTGTGTTTTGTAGTATATCTTTCTCTTAATTCTTACACACACACACACATACACACACCTTATTAACGGGGTGTTTATCTCAATTTTTGAAATGACATGGGTAATGACAATTATTTCAAGGGGATCATCTCCTCAAATATTCCTTTTCATCGTAGGGAGGACACGTCTCTTCATATCTCATTTTTAATTTCCTCTCTATCTTCTTCAGTGATCAAGCCTACACCCAACTATGCTTTCTTATATTATTTCAAGGCTCTTAGTTCATATGTAGCTATGATTATTCAATATATAGGAGGTAAAACCCTACTTAGAGCTTTTGAAGTAGTAATTAAGGCTTAAAATTGCCTTATACAAGTAGGCAAGTTAGCTCTAATGCCATAAATGCCTCTCTTTCTAAAGATATATCCTCCTACCCAAACTATTGCTCCATTTCTAGATTCAACCAAATTTTATCAAATAAAAGGAAAGAAAATTAATAAACTAGGGAAGATAGAGAGTCTTCTAAAATATTAGAACAAAAAATTTGTTAAAATGGAGAGGTAACAAGCTCCACCCTCTAGGACATATCAAAACACTAATCAGAATTATCAGTATAATATGCCACCCTATCAGTCTAATCAGTAAGGACAAGGGAAGAAGCCTTAGTCAATACAATGCAATCCAAATACTCCAAGTAATTCTAGAGATTTTATGCCAACTCAAAACAACTATGCTTAAAAAGGTTAATGTTAATCAGAGGGATAGTCTAATGAGATGGTGATGGCCACTATTAGAGACATGTATCAAGACCCTAGTTGAAAGCATGCTCCTTCATTTCAAGGTACTGATATGATGCCTCCTCCACCACAAGTCACTCAAATGAG
The DNA here is from genome assembly GCA_037957365.1 of Torreya grandis. NCBI lineage: Eukaryota > Viridiplantae > Streptophyta > Pinopsida > Cupressales > Taxaceae > Torreya > Torreya grandis. Next base: position 430,136 of record JARHVA010001985.1, read on the forward strand.
TCAAGATATCATACCTACCATGTTATTATCAGAATCTCAAAGACAACAACTAAGGAGCATAGGTAAAGCACCAGATGATATCACATGCATGAATTTTCAAGAAGGGGAATATGTTTTTGAGCATGTAGTAGCTAATATAGTAAAAGATTCATAGAAGAAAAATGAACCAATTACAACTCAAATAAGGTCTAATAAGAGGATATTGGAGGATAACTTGGGGCAATCTAAGATTTCTTCATCATCTCCATAGACTAGTCAGCAACCTACTTCTTCAGATGTAGCTACTAAAGTTCCTTCAAATAAATAAGTACCCCAACCTCATATTCAATATAAAAAGTTCCCCTTTGTTCTTCATGTTACTTAAATGCCAAGTGATGCTCTTACTTCCAAGGTGAAATCTAAAGGTACTAATCTTCCCTTTAATATTGTGGATTATTTGAAGAATGATAATGTAACTATGTCCAAGTATGATTCTATATCTATCCTAGGGAAAAAGTAAATTATCCAGCAAGAGCTATCCAAACATTCTCATGTGGAAAATATAAATGATAAAGTAACCACTATTTTCATCAATAATAGTCAGCCGAACCAAGCCCCTAGCCAATTTCCCAATCAAATTCCAATCATAATTTAACCTCAAAATGTTGTTCATACTTATAAGGTTATTAATCCCCCCTATTTTATCAATCAATCATCATATGAGACTATTTAGTATATAATTGCATGATAGATTCAAGTGCTTCAACCTCAGTGATGCATAAAGCCATAGAGGATAAGCTTCGACTTAATTATGTGCCTAAAAAAAGGTGTTCTCCAATTGGATGGATTCCCCACTAAGATAGTAGGCATCTTGAAAGATCTTTAGATCATATTAGTAGTCTATCCAAATTATGTCATTAATCAAGATGTAATGGTAGTAAAACTACCTCCATACTTTGCCCTATGCTTATCCATGGACTTTAATACTAAGATAAGAGGTTACCTTTCTTCAGATTGGTCATGCATGGTTTGTAGAACTAGATATGGAACCAAAGTCACTATAAGATTTGAACTTATCTCTAGGTTCTACTTAGAACCCTATATGCCTAATCTTATAAATACCAACTGTGCCATATTTGAAGAGGTCAAAGAGGTTAATGGATAATAACCCCATGATAATCTTGAGGGCATCTTAGATGTGTACTTAGATGAGTGGGTAGTTGATAACCATGGCTTTGATCCATATATAAATATTAAAGAGGTAGTCTTAAGAGTGTAATGCATGCATGAGGAAGATACTAATATCCCTTGCTTAACTAACAATGCTCAAGAAGAAGATGGTATATGGACTTTTTTATTTGATAGATCATGATAAAAGAATGGAATTGGAGTGGGAGATATGTTGATTTCACCCTCAGGTAGAAATACCATTCTACTATAAGACTCTAATTTAGTTGTAACTTAAATATAGTTGAATATGAAGCTCTTTTGCATGGTTTATGAGAAGTAAGAAAGAGAGGTGTCAATTTCCTCCAAGTCAAGGGTGATAGTGAGCTCATAGTGAAATAAGTAAGAGGCCTAAGTGTAGTCAATAATAACCATCTAAAAGCCTATAAACACTATATATGGGACCTCATAGAGGATTTCTTAGAATTTAATATCCAGTCCATACCAAGAGAAGTGAACTAGCATATAGATAGGCTTGTTACCATTGGTGCCCAATATGAGATAGTATAAGGATTTAAAATAAACCAAAGCCAAGATAAGGTCAAGGTTATATATAGACTATTTGTACCTAATAATGAGGTGAGTTGGCAAGTCTTTGAAAATGATGATCAAATCATATGTTTTCTAATGTAAGAGGTAGAATTCTACCATAAAAATCAAGATAAGTTCCAGAGTCAATATGATGATCAAATAGTAAAACTAAGGTCTAATAAGCTACCTAAAGGGCTTATGACATTAGAAAGCATTTTTAATGAAGATGACCAAGTAAGAAAAGGGAAATCATGCTTCTCAACTAAGGAAGAACACTATGAAAAAATAGAGATCTTTAAGGGCAAGTTACTAAAGTTAGGAAAGGTCAATATAGTAGAGGAATGAGCTACATTTGTTTCTTTGTGCCAAAAAAATTCTAATTTATTTGCTTTGGAGTACAAATATTTTAAAGGATTTGATCCCAAACTTGCACAACACACCATTGAACTAGAAGGAAATGCCAAGCCATTCAATTAGAAACAAAGGCTTGTCAATCCTAGAGTGGAGGACCTCATGAGAAGAGAGATCTATAAATTGATTGAATCCAAGATAATATTTCTAATTAATCATTCCTCTTAGGTGGAAAACCTTGTGCCAATGAGGAAAAATAATGGAGAGATTCATTTATGTGTTGACTTCAAGGACCTCAATAATGTGTCCCTAAAAGACCATTACCCACTGCCCTCCATGGATCAAATTACACAAAATGTGGTAGGTTCTCAGAGGTTCTCATTGCTTGATGGCTATTCTAGATATAATCAGATCATGGTCAAAGAGGAAGATAGGCATAAGACTACCTTCACCACAAAATGGGGCACCTATGTATATTGTAAAATTCCCTTTGGGATCTCTAATGCTAGAGCCACTTTCCAAAGAGCAATGGATGTTGCTTTTCATGGTTTTTTGAATGATATGGTTTTATTTTATCTTGATGAGATAATAGTTTTTAAAATAATCCTAATGATCATCTAACATATTTGAGGTCTATTTTTAATAGATGTAGATAATTTGTATTTTCTTTAAATCCAAATAAATGCATTTTTTTAGTGCATGAAGACTTTTTGGACATGTTGTGTCCAAAGCTAGTCTTTCCATTGATCTAGAGAGGGTAGAAGCACTCTTTGATATATCGTTACCAAAACATAAAAAAAGTATTTTAGAGATTCTTGGGCAAGATCAACTTCATCAGGAGGTTCATTCTAGGCTTTACAAATATGGTCAAGCCTCTCACTCATATGTTGAGAAAAATCAAATAGTTCACATGGATAAGAGAAGGCAAGAGAATATTTAAGGCCATAAATGAGGCCATACCTCATTCCCCCACACTTCTAAATCCATATTTCAATAAGGAATTATATTTGTATTCCTTATCTATATTAGATGCAATTTTAGCTATGCACATACAATGGAATGATGAAGGTTTGGAGAAACCCATTACTTTCTTCAGTCAAGCTTTAGGAGGTTATGAATAAAGATATAGTTTTTTTGAGAAACATGTACTTGTTATTGTGATAATTTTGAATGAATTCAGGCATATTATTTCAAATAAAAAGATTATACTAATGGTAGCTCATCCAAGTATGAAGTATTTTATCCTTAACAAAGACTTAAATGAAAAGAGAGATGGATGGGTCACTAAGTGTATGGAGTATGAAATTGAAGTCAAGGTCACAAAGCTAGACTGAGGTAAAGGATTGTGTGAACATCTTTCAAAAGATGTGAAAGAAGAAAAAGAGACTATTTTGGTAATCTAAGACACTCAACATGGACTTGAAAATACTCTACCTACAAGCTGGACATAGAATATTGATAGATTTCATCAAAAAAGAGAGTGCCTAATGGGTTTCAATGAATCACAAAGAAGACACTTTAGGTTTAAATTAGTGCCATGTATTTTTATTAATGGAGTGTTGGTAAAAAATGACATTGGAGTGTATTCTTAAGATGTGTTGAAACTAACCAATTTGATAAGATTCTTAAGTAATTTCATGGTAGTCCTTAAGGAGGCCATTTTATAGACATGACCACAAATAAAAAAATCATTATATATTATTACTTTTGGCCCAATTTTTTTAGATATGCACATGTGTGGGTTAGGAAGTGTGCAGAATGTGCAATGTTTATAGGGAAATAAAAACTAGTTATTATGTCACTGAAGCCTATTTGGGTTAAACAACCTTTCATGCAATGGGATTTAGACATCATTATCATGATTAATCCTCCATCTAGTGCTATCCATAAGTGGGTCTTGATAGTTATAGAAATACTTCACTAGGTGGGTGGAATTAGTTCCCTTGAAGGAAGTAAATGAGCACTCTGTACTTGAGTTTTATGAGAGTCTAGTCATCCATTTTACAACACCTTCCACTATAATATCAGACAATGCCTTGGAATTTAGAAACACAAAGGTATGTGATTGGGATTTTTATTAGGGTATCTATCTAACATCATCAAATTATTATCCACAAGGTAATGGACTATCTGAGTCCACTAATAAGAACTTGATTTAAATCATTAAGAAAACATTGGAAGATAATCAGAGGTCTTGGCATACAAAGATGAAGACTAATTTATGGGATAATATAATCACCCCAAATAAGGTCATTAGTAACTCACCTTATCTCTTAGTCTATGGAAGAGAATCAAGGTTGCCGATTTCATTGGAGCTTGCATACCAACTCGAGCTTTTAGAAAGTGATGAAATGGAGGTCAAAGTGAATGAACTGAGAGAATTAGAGGAAATAATTAATGATGCCATGCATACCATGTGGTCTAACCAAAATCAATTCAATATGAATTTTGACAAAATAGATTCATTAAAGATGTTTTAGAAAGGTGACATAGTCCTCAAATGGGATGAGGACCATGAAAAACTAGGAAAACACTCCAAGTTTGATAGTCTTTGGAGTGGACCCTATGTCATCACAAGTTACAAAGAGAGAAATGCCTTTGAGCTTACCATATTGAATGGAGAGAACCTTCCCATCCTTATCAATGGGAGGTATCTCAAGTTTTTCTACTAGCTTCATATCTTTCCCCTAGTACATAAATAGATAGGTCTATTTTTCTTTCAAGTGCTTGTGTACTTGTGCTATTTTTAGTTGTTTTGTTTGTTGTTTATGTTGTTGCATTGCTTTGTCATTATTTACCCACATTACTTAAAAAGTGTTTCCATAAATTAAGTAGATTATTTTTGTAAGTATCATTCTATTTGTTTAGCCATCATAAGTAAGCTTGATTAATGTCTAAGTTCCATGACTAAAAAGTTGGTCAAGCTAGTTAAGTCACTAGAAATGTTGGCCATTTTGGCCCACATACCAAGTTTATAATTGGATGAAATTAAGTGTCTTGAATATAAAATATGGAACAATATTTGATCAAGTTTTGGGAGAAGTGAGAGGACCTAAGCGATCATACATCTTACAAATATTTAGAAACACTTTGAGTTCACTTAAAGTGTAAATTGTGATTTTCTAAAGATATGACTAGATTTACATATCCCCTATGGGATGATTAGAATGGATTATAAGTGCATGGGATCCATTTGGTTCTTCATTGTGTTCATTGAAACACTTAGACCTAGTGGCAAAAAAAATTACTATGTGTTTTGTTAATGTCACCATTACCACATGTGGATGAGTCAAAGAGAGATGGTCAGATGGGTTTATTAAAATGTATGCCAAGATTATATGCACCAAGTTTTGGGTCATATTATAAAGTGAATAAAAAATTACAAAGGTCTAAAATTAGCTCCTCAATCACATTTTGCATGTTTTCCCATACTTGGCCATTTTCAAAGAGGTTCTAGCAGAGCCAAGTGAGCATCTTAACAAGGCCATATCTCACACATATAGAAGTTTCAAATTAAAATGGTCATATGGGTTTGTTCACATTTGTTCCAAGAATGTATGAAATGAGCCCTATGTCCTCCATCAAAGCACAAATGAAGTTATGCATGTGTAGAGTTGGCTCTTTAGTCAGATTTTGCTTAGTTTCCCATACTTAGCTAGATGAGCTAGACTATCACCAGGATGTCATGTAGGAGCAAATATGGACTAGCCAACTTGAGAATTTAATATTTTAACTAATAAATCTCTCTAAACTAATACATTAAATCTATTTATTCATTTTTACCTTAATAACATCTCCTAAAATATTGGGGCCTCCATGTTTCTCATGCTTCAAGATATAAATTTACAAAGTTGCTCAAATAATGAGAGATGTTCATGTGAATTTAAAATTAAATCTTGGTAAAAAATACATATGTGCTTAAATTTTATGGTTTATGGGACATTAATTACATTCTATGAGATGTAAAATGATGGTTGATAAGACATCAACTTTAAGACAAAATAAGACCAATCCTATTGAGCTTAAATTTAACAGTCACATGAATGTCAATGATGGTCATGAAAATGTCATTTTTAAGATCATGAGATAGTCATTTACTTTCAAACAATGGGTCCCAGTTGATATAATAGCCTACACTCAATCGTACATTTAGCTCTAATGGTGACTAAAGGTTAAAGGGTCAACAAATATCAAGAATGAATGTGTGTGTTACAAGTGTCAACAACACATTCAAATGGTATAAGATTTACATCTCATGGTAATTCATACCAACAAAAATAAATAGATCAAGATGATTCAATGTGTTAATGAGATAAGTTGGATTTTTATGGCCAATTGGAGCAAAGGTGAGCCCAGGATTATCGATAAAGCTTGAGAGGCTATTTTTGACCTTGGAAAACAAGGTTTTATAGGGACATCTTTCCACCTTTGAATCTTGACTGAACACCATTAAAAATTTTATAATCCATTTAGTAAATCATGGAAAACATTAAGGGACCACCCATGTGGCTATGTATAGACCTCTAGCTTGTAGGTTTGCATCATAAAGGGATCTTACTTTGACTGTGTTTACCATTTATGGATAGAAGGAGCTAATATTTCAAAGGGTTTTATGAAGGAAAACTATTGGACCCCAACATTTCATCCTTGAGACCTAGCTACATGAAAGGGACTTTTCTTCCATGATACACACCATGATAATTAGTTAAGAATAGCTAACAATAGACATGATTCTAAATGATGAATCTAATTATTGTAATTACACTAGTATTAAGACCCAGTTGGAAACAACTTGTTCCCACCATTACATCCACCATGGATCATCATTGAGTGAATCAAAATGTAATGATGCAATGGATTGGAGTGACCTAGATCAATAAATAAGGGTTTGAGTGAGCTTGATTTGAAGAGGCAATGGTAATAACTTTTTAAATAAATTTGAGTTCATTTGTTTCCCTTTTGAGCACCAAAAATCTCCCTCTCTCTTTATTATTTTTTTCTATAAATATAGCCTTCAAATTATTATTTTGCATCCCTCAGGCTGGTATGAGTAGACTCTACCAGGATTGTATTCGACACCTCTTGGAATAATGAATAGAGTATTTTGTAGTCATTTTACTAATATATGTTTAGTATTTTGTGTTCATTTAATATGCAATGTGAATTTTATCTCCCTGTTTCATGTCCAAGCTCAACCTAAGTGCTATCATCTTTATTTACAAGTCATATAATATGTCTTGGCATTAGTTTATCAAAGATATAGTTGACAGCCAAATTTAAGTGTCTTCAACTCGACCTTATTTTCATTGTTCCCTAGTCTGAGTGTATCAAATTGATCTCTATATGAAACATTATTTCTTGGAAACTATAGTAATCATTGCATTAGCTTCTTTCATAATCCATTAGTGTTATAAATAATCTGATTTTAAGAGTGGATTTGATAATTTTTTGGTACATTGCCACACATTAGAATAGGTTTTACTTCATGCAAATTTCTTGATTCTTTTCACCCCAACTAGATTTAGATTTTATGAATAAAGGTCCAAATTATAAAATCTGAGGAGCCTGCCTCATAAAAAATCCTATAGGTTTGGTCTAGTTATAAGCATCCCATAGCCTTAGACCATTCCCATGTTAGTCTAGGTATGGGTCAAACTTGAACAAATCTGACCTTTATTTGGGTTCTATCTAGATAGCTAATAATATAGTGTGGAATAATTCAAATATCCCATAATTTGTATACTACACAACACAAAAACCAAATGCACTGTGGAACATGGCAATACCACGATAAGAAGAAACATTTCCATAAAATTAATAAGCACTTAATATACCACAGACCAAGTAAGTTATCCTACATATAAAAATAAAAATACAAAGAAATAATAAAAATATATTTTAAATGTTTTTAAAGAAAGGTGGTAATACATAGTAGCATTACCAAAATATATTTCCATAAATAGACAAAATACCACAAATAATAGGAAAAACTATTTTAGAGAAAAATATAAAATACAACTACAATAGAAACCCCATAGAAACTAATCAAAAGGGAATTTTAGTTGGGTAAGGGGGAATCACACAATAATTTACCCAAATTATCAAGAAGTGGTGATGTCAGAGCATATTTGGCATAAAATGGAGAAAGTATTACCCAATGAAACAACATGCATGAAAGATCTATATGATACATTAAACATCAATGGCATAATATGGTGGCAATGTGTAAGGAATATTTTAATAATTAGATTATCCTTATCATTATCATTGAGATATGGTAAATTAAAAAATAAGGGAAGTTCATAGATCTTATCAAATACATATGAAAAGGAAGTCTATGTCAATGTATCAATCGATGTGAATAATACTATAGATATATTGGTGAAACCAATCACAAACTCTAGGTATAATATTTCTATTGGAACTTAGGACATATACCATAGACATGGTATATGCATCAATATATATGATGAGAAACCAATAATTTGGATAAAATCCTTTAATAATTTTTACCCGCATTGAACTTTAGAGATCTAGATAGAAGAGTATGTCATGCTCTGAAAATCCAATATTTTCTAGTATCCTCTAATGAATATATAATAGCTTGATTTGGAAACCATGAAACAATAAAGATAATAGAGAATAAAAATTCCATAGAAACTTTGGATTATATATATATATATATATATATATATATATATATATATATATATATATATATATATATATATATATGGGGAATCATCTAATAAAATAAGATATATAACATCAAAAAACTGTATAATTCCTTAGTAAAATATATCAAAATATCTCAACAAGATGTTATATAATAGAAAAATTATAACCTGAACAAGAAAAGGAGAACAATCCAAAAATATGTTTTATAATATCAAAGAAGAGAAAGAGAATTGATTGACACTACTAAAAATAAGACCCAATATTTTTATCAACCATTAAAAATCCACAAAGAATATATATCTCATGAAGGAGATTCTAAATTTTCTAAAATTAGGGATTACTCAGAATAATTTATAGTCCTAAAAATAGTGGAATTACTCAAATAATATTGATATCTATTTCCAAATAATTATAACTAAATTTTCAACATTAAGTTTGAGTTGAGAACCATGAAAATTCTATTAAAACTAAAAGACAAACCGATCAGGAGGAGACCCTATCGATTAAATCCTAACATGATAATCAACGTCAAGATTTAAATAGATAAAAAGTTAGCTACATTTATCATAAAGCCATTAGATGACATGGAATGGATTATCCTAAAGGCGGTACAAAAAAAATAGTAGTGAAATAATAATATGCATGGATTTTAGAGAGTTACATAGATCATGTATCCATGATCTTTTTCCCACACCATTAATAGAATAAGTTTTATAAAATATTTTAGGGAGAGAAGTGTATTCTCTCATATATATATATATTCTTTGGATATCACTAGGTTAAAACTAACAAACAAAACATACTTCAAACAACATTTGTTATACAATTTTTGAGGTATTGTCAATTGTGTCTCCAAGGTATCAAAGAATGTCTATTAGGTGGAAAATAATGTTTTTATTGTGTCATGTATGATATAATTTCAATGAAAAATTATTCCTTAGTGATCAAGCATGGAGCTTGTAGGGTTTTCTTGGTTAGGCAAGGTGATAGATGTTGGTGATGTGTTGACCATGTTTGATGGCTCATATAAGGTGTAAAGAGTTCTTGGGTAACTTTTATAAGTCAAAGGAATTAATTATAATAGCCTTATTAATGTCTAGGTTAGCCTAGTCACATTGATATATATTCCTAAGCAAGCATATTGATAACATTAGCATTATCATGTGTAAAGGTGTCAGATGAAAATTGTCACATGGGTTTGTTTCAGTTTGTGCCTAGTTCTTGTGTTTTCAATTTAAGGTCTTGACATGAATCATATAAAAATTTATGAAGGTAAAAATATGGTATCCTAGGCATATTTATCTATTTTCCATACTTTACCAAATTTTCATTAAAAAGTGACTGTTGGAATTCAAATATTTGAATTTACAAAGGAAGACTAGTCCTCGCTATTTTGGTTATAACTTTTGATGGAGGGTGAATTTCATGGTGGTATAAAAATAAAAATGTTAAATAAATTTAGGGGATATCCAAGAAAAATAATTTTGATGTTTTAATGATAGTACAACTACATTTATTGTGATCAAAATTTGACTAAATATTTGACCTTCTTCTGCAAATGACCCACAAAGGATGTTTGAGTTTTTGTTGTTGGTGTTTGGATGTTTCAAGGTGAATTATCAATTAGAGAGTGTTTTATAATATTTAAATATGATTTATATGTATTTTTTAGGTTTGAATAATCCATATTATGTATAAACAAATGCCCATAAGTTGACTATTTATTTGTTCATGGTGATTTTGTGAGGAAGACAAATGATTGATAGGTTTTGCATATGTAGAGTTGAGTAGGGATGAATGTAATAAATTTAGGGTGTATTAGGGGTCATTTTGTGAGGAATTATGGGATTTTATGTGTATTTATGTTCCTATTTTTACTTGGTAATGTGCTAAAGGGGTGAATAGGTCTCCATGAGACCTATAAAGGCTATTAAGGCCTAATTGAAAGGTGTAGCTACTAAAGGGTGACCCTTTGATGCTATGGTCAACATATGAAGTTGGTATTAATATATTTCTAAATTGGATATAATCCTTAAGAGTTAAGTAAATTTATATGGTTGACCAAGAAGGTGATATACAAGTTTACTCTATAAAGAGTTAAATCAAATGTGATGGTTTCTAGAGTTGTTGAGCGAAGAATAAAGAAGTTTGAGTGTGCTTGGTGGATGGATTGAAGAGTGTATCAGGTTGAGTAATTTTTTCATGACCTATAGGTAATAATTATAATGTTATAATAGTGTATTTGTATGTTTGAATATTGAGGATGATTGAAAAGGTTGAGAGTGATCTAAAAGGGTATTTTGGATGCATTAATTGTGTGTGCAAGATTGAGAGAGTATGAAGAGTTAAAGTAAGGTCTTATAAATTATTTATCCATTATATTAAAAGTAAATTAGATTTTTGGATTTTTTAATTTCATAGGTGTTGTGAGGGTTCTCAAAAACTATAACAAGTTAGTGTTTGTTCATGCTTAGGGGTGGGTGATCTTTATAAAGTGGGTGCTTCATTAAAAGGTCTCATGTTTGTGATCATCTTATAGGAAAATTAGTCCATGTGTTTGAAGGATTAAGATTGGGTTTTATTCCCCATGAATTTTTCCCACATATAGCATTTTTTGTGTGTGTAATTTATCTAGATAGCACCCAAATAGAGGTTAGATTTATTCAAGTCTTACCCATATGTGGACTAACATGGGAATAATATAAGGTTGTGGGATACCTGTAGCTAGACCAAACCTCTAAGATTTTTTATGAGGCTAGCTACTCAAATTTTATAATTTGGACCTTTATTCCTAAAATTTAAAACTATTTAGTGTGAAAAGAGTCAATTAATTTTCATGAAGTAAAACCTATTCTAACATGTGTTGATGCACCAATAAATTGTAAGATCTACTCTTGAACTTGGATTCTTTATCACACTAATGGACTATGAAAGAAGCTAATGCAATGATTAATATAGTTTATATGTAATAGTGTTTCATATAGAGGTTAATTTTATACACGTAGATTAGGGAACAATAAAAATAAGGTCTGGTTGAAAACACTTAAAGTTATCTATCCACTATAGTTTTGAGAGACCAACATCGAAACACATTATATGACTTGAAAAAAAATATGATAGTATTTATGTTGATCTTGGAAATGCAATAAGAATATAAAATCCATATTTAATTATTAAAAAAACACAAAATACTAAATAAATATTAGTAAAATGACTACAAAATACTCTACTCGCTACTCTAAGAGGAGTTAAATACAATTATGGTAGAGTCTAGTCATACCAACCTAAGGGATGCAAAACAATATCTCAAAGGATATATTTATATAATAAAATAATCAAGAGAGAGGGATATTTTTAGTACTCAAAATGGAAACAAAAAACTTAAATTTATTTGAAAAATTTTTACCATTGCCTCCATAACTCAATCTCACTCAAACCCTTCCTGATTGATTTAGGTCACTCTAGCCCATTGCATCATTACATTTTGATTCTCTCAGAGATGCTCCATGATAGATGTAATGTGGGATCAAGCTATTTTCAACTAGGTATTGATATTATTATATTTATAATTATCAGATTCACACTTTATAATCATATATGTTACTAACTACTCTTAATTGGTTATCATGGCATGTACTATGGAGAGAAAATTCCCTTTCATGTAGCCTAGTCTTGGAGATGAACTATTAGGGTCCAATATTTTTCCTTTGTGGCACCATTTTAAATATTATCTCCTTTTATCCAAAAATGGCAAACATAGTCAGAGTAATATCCCTTTATGACACAAACCTATAAGCTAAAGGTCTATACTTAGCCACATGAGCAGTCCCTTTATGTTTTCCATGTTTTACTACCCAAATTAAGGATTTTTTAATGGTGTTAAATTGAGATTCAAGGTGGCAAGATGTCCCTAAAAAATCCTATTGTCCATGGTTTAAAATATCCTCTCAAGCTTCATCAAGAATCTTAGGCTCACCTTCGCTCCAATTGACCATCAAAATCTGACTCAGCGTGTTAACACATTAACTCATCTCACTCCATCAATTTTAATGGATACAAATGCCTATGACACATAAATATTCTACTAGTTTAATATGTCACTTATCATGCACACATTTTCTCTTGAGATTCAATGACCCTTTGCCCTTTACTCACCATTAGATCTAAATGTATGATTAAACATGAACTATTAGATCAATTGGGACCCATTATTTGAAATCCAATGACTATTTCATGATCTTAAAAATGAAATCCTTACTTTTATCAAATGAAATGCATGTTATCATCATTAATGTTCATGTAACCATCAAATTTAAGATCAATAAGATTGGTCTTATTTTGTCTTAAAGTTAACATCTTATCGATCATCATTTGACATCCTACAAAATGTAATTAACATCCCATAGACCATAAAATTTAAGCACATATGGTTTTTTTACAAAGATTTAATTTGAAATTCATTTAAACATATCTCATTATTTGAGAAACTTTTCAGATTTATATCTTGAAGCATGAGAAATATGGAGAACCCAAACTTTTAAGAGATGCTCTTAAGGTCAAAATTAATAAACTCATTTGATCTACTAGTTTTAGGAGCTTTCATTATGAAGATATTAAATTCTCAAGTTATTTGGTCTATATCTACTCCTGTGTGATGTTTAGATTATGGTCTAGCTCATCTAGATAATTATGGGAAACTTAGAGAAATATAACTAAAGAGCCAACTTTGCACATACATAACTCCATTTACACTTTAATAGAGGATCTAAGACTTTGTACATATGTTATTGGAAAAAATATGAATAAACCCATATGACCATTTTTACATACAACTTCTACATGTGAAATATATGTCCTTGTTAAGATTCTCACTTGGCTCTACTAAAACCTCTTTGAATATGGCACAGTATGGGAAAACATGCAGAATGTGACTGAGGAACCAAATTTAAAACCTTTGTAACTTTTGATGCACATCAAGGGATGACCCAAAAATTGGCACATATAATCTTGGAATGAATTTAAACAAACCCATATGACCATTTCTCTTTGAATCATCACACATGGTAATGGTGACATCAGTAAAGTGCCTACTCAAAATTTTTGCCACTAGGTCTAAGTGTCTCAATGAACACAATGAAGAACCAAATGGATCCCATGCATTTATAATCCATTATAATCATTCTTGGCATCTCATGGAGGTTATGAAAACCTAGTAATGTCCTTATAAACTACCAAATTACACTTTAATTGAACTCAAAGTGTTTCTAAAGATTTATAGGTTGCATTATCCCTTATGTCATCTCACTTCTCCTAGAACTTGATAAACTCTTATTCCATCTTTGATATTTAGGAAACTATATTGCATCTAAGTAGAACCCTGATATGTGGGCCAAAATTACCAACATATAGTTTTTTTGTTATGTCGTATAATTCATATGTTATGTCAACATATGTCTTGTGGTATTTGTTATTTTCACATGGAATTGTGAATTTTTCCTCTTTATGTGACATTGCATATGATGTTTGCATCATAGTCCCATGTTTATATGGTATAAAAAAATGTGCCTTTATCTTCATATATTATTTAATGGTGATTTGGTTCATATTCCTTGGTTAAAAAATAGTCTTATTCATTCATTGATTCTTTATGGGATATGGTATTTGCATGTTCCTAGTCAATTATTATTAAGTATAATAGTTTATGAAATCTTATTTGAGGTGTATCATTTAACCATACTTATATATCCTCTTCATTATAAAATTCAAATTCACAATTTTCTAATTTAATTTAACCTCCTTCATTAGGTTTAAAATATTTGTCAAAGTGGGTTATTTTCTCAATAGTATAAATCCCTTATAGTGGCTTGAAATATTTGTTTTCATCATTATTTTCCCATATTTCATTGGTCCAAGTGGAATTCATTCATATTTATAATGGGACATGGGCCATGATGTCATTCCCTTCCAAATTTATCTCTTCATATTCACATTTTATAATACCATTGCAATCCACAAACCACACTAGTGATAAAATTTTGGAATATGATGGATTTTTAAAAAAGCTTTCCATTACCTCAAAATCTTTTTTTTTTGTTTTTCCCATAAAATTCACTTATAACCAATTTCTAAACTTTTATTGGTGATTTTAAGCTTCTTGTAGAACATTTAATGTCCAAGCAGTGTAATTATAAGACCCTTATTACATTCTAGGTGTAAACAAGGATTACGTAGAGGGGAAGTTAGTATAGTGTTTGTTCAATAAAACCAAATCAAAATAACACAATAAAAACTTAACATCTCTATCATAGACACTAGGGAGATCATAGGTAGTAATAATACAATGAAAACACAATTAGAAAACAAAGGAAATCATCCTTATTCCTTCCTTGTAGATCCAAAAATGACTTGTTGAAGTGGATTACTTGGATTAATACATCAATAAAACTTTACCAATGAAGTTTCATTTGATCCACCTTTTGTTGGAACCTTGGCTTGGCTGGTTAGCTTATGAATTTATCATGGTAACTCTACTTGAAACTTTTCTTTGCATCTATTTGAGCATTATAACTTTGGCTTTTCCGAGCTTGTTGATTAACAGGAAGGGCCTTTTACTTATAGCCTCCAAAGTTAACTCTCACCCGAGGTGGGTTAAGGTTGATTTTAAACATTGAATGATATCAAACTAACCCTAGGTAAGTTGACTAGTTGAGTTTAAAAGGTAATAGGCATGGCTCTCAAATTAGATATTTTTATAAATTTGTGATAACTTGACAACTCATAAAGGCAATGATGAAGAAGCTTGACATTTTGAATTTTTGAATTTCCATTTTTAAATATTCATTAATTTAAAATGTATAATTTATCTAGGCAATTAATCTAGTATAATTAGTTGATCCATTTTGATTAGCATTTTAGCTCTTTTAAGAATAGTTCAAGTGCCCTACTTAATGGTTTTATAGGCCAAACTGCTAGTTATTTGGTCGCAAGGTGACTGAGGATGAATCTATGAGAGGTTATTATTTCATAAGGTATAATATCCCAAATAGGTATTCCTCAACATGATTCTAAGCATTAATAAATGATGTGTGACTGAATATGAGATGTTTAGTGATTCTTAGGCTTAATTTTCAATGTTTGGTAGAAATCAGTCTAAAGTCTGGTTATAAGCCAATTGTGGATGGAATGGGGTATATATAGTTTTCCCATATTTGAGAAGGTGTTTCAAGCTATAGGAATAGTAAATTATTCTCAAATAATGAAAAAATATTTAATAAGGAAAGAAGATAATGATTGAAAAACAAGCTCTAAATAATGTTTGAGAAGCCTATAATGATGCCCCTCAAAGGAGTGGCCGACACATATGATTGATGGATGGTCCATTGAAAATAATAAAGAAAAAGAAATAAGTTAACCTATGGGTGATATTAATCCAATTGAGATAATTATTTCATGAATTTATTTAAAAGTATTGATTTTTTCAAAGGTAGTTATAATCAGTCATAAAGTTGAGGCACTGATTTGCCTAAAGGTAGTTATACTCAGTGGCATAGTCAAATGCCCCTGTAAGGTGGATGAATTAAAATAATTATTTGCCTATAGGTGGTTATAATAATTAATATTAATTATATTAAATAATGTTTTTTTATTGTGTCCCAGTAGGGAATATTTGAAAGCATAACTCAAGGATATAACATATCATACAAATTAAAGATAAGTGAATGCAAACGTAGCTATGATGGTCTAATGACTGAAGAATCCACAAATAACCAGACACATGAGGATGTGAAAAGTGATGAAATATATGATGTTAATAAATAAGGTGGTTGATATGACCTAAGATATGTCATGTATCCAAGTGCTACCTACATAGTCTAAATAGACATTAGGCTAATGTACTTCACCTAGAAGTGGGAGAAAATGGATTGAAGAATAGAATATAATAATAAAAACTTATCAATGTGAATGATTCAATCATACCACCAATGTGGAGATGTTCATCCTTACTAGCATTGATATATCTAGAATGGTCAATGGGTTGATTTGATCAAGGAGGGTGAGGGATTTACCTCAGTGAACAAGGAGAAGTTTTTGCGGTGCCATTTCTTGTAAAATTTTACAAGCTAATTTTTTTGTATCATGTGAAAATATGCATCATGATATAAAACACCATGACGAACTATCCATAATTTTCATTAGTACTTACTCTCAATCCAATAAATAATTGAAAACAATGCACCAATGATAAAAACCATGATGATAATGTTGACACATGAATATGGATAGACTCAAGAATAATGCATAAATAATCACCTAATAAATGCATATAGACTTATTCAAGGAAAAATAATGCAATCAAATATATAGGCAAATAAATAAACAACTAAGCAAATAAACATACATAAATCTTGAAATCAAAAGCAACAAAAAACATCTTATCTTTAACTAAGTCAATATCTACATATGGAGGCTCAATGGACTAATAAATAGGTGGTACCACTAAGAAATGATACATGTAAAGGGAAGGTCACACCCCCAATGGTGGTGGTATGTATTTTAACTAACAATGGATTTACACTAGTAAGGTAGAATTAGGATGAATGACTAGGTTTAAATAAGACACATGTTTTTTTGATTTTGAGGCTTTATATCTCTCTAGGAGATAGTAAGCTAGTTTTCTAATTTTTAGGATTTCTTAGATATTTTACAAATGTTTTTGAAATTTTTGAATCATCTCAACTTGATTGATAATTATGAATTACAAAATGGTCCAACTCCCAAAATATGAAGAACATGTCTTAGTTTACTCGTAAAATGGCAAGAGTGTTCAACTTAAAAATGCTCATAAAAAGATGAGAGCATGGATAAGGGGTGACTAAGATGACCTAAACATAAATTTAGTAATGCCTAAATAGTCCCATTAGGACCTCAAGTTACTGTAGTTCCACCTTAAAATAAAGGATTCAACTAGGTAACAACAAGTTCTCAAATTAGGAAAATGGCACAATGTGGTAATAGGACTAGCAAGGTGAGGCGATATTGTATGATAAAGGTGTTACCCCTAATTTTTCCATAGGTGGTTATAATTAAAAAATAAAAACATAGGTCAATGATATTAATTTTCCCAAAGGCAATTATAATTAGTAGCATGGATTGGGACACTAATTTTCTCAAAGGTGGTTAGAATCAGTAGTACTCATAATGAAATGGA
This sequence comes from Torreya grandis, assembly GCA_037957365.1. NCBI lineage: Eukaryota > Viridiplantae > Streptophyta > Pinopsida > Cupressales > Taxaceae > Torreya > Torreya grandis. Next base: position 448,110 of record JARHVA010001985.1, read on the forward strand.
AGAACAAATGAAGGATGCACCTACCAAAATATTGTCATACTATTCTAAGATAGTGCCTTTTTCTATAATACTAAATCAACTACTGAAACTTGGTCTAAATCCCCTTTGTTGAAGGGTTCCAAAAAACTAATGGATTCAAACCAAGGTCAAAAGGGTTGGGTGGGTGGGGGCTGTGGGAGAGGGCGTAAAAAAAATTTTAGGCAATAAGGAAGGTATGGTAGAAAAATATACATTATGATATAAGGAAGGTGATGTTTTATGATAAAATGGGTAGAATGATAATAGGGATGCTCCCAAGTGATAAGGTAAGGTAAATGGTAGGGTATGAAATAATGGCAAGGTGAATGGTAAATGAAAATGGCAAGGTCAATGGAAAGGCAAAGATATGGTTTATTTGTTCCATCGATGTGGAAATGCATGTCCTGATCAGTGTATGATACAACTAGAATAGTCAAATGTTTAAATTTTTAGCCCATGCTTCTTATAAATAATTTATCTAACAAGAACCTATTGCTGATTTATACTCTAATAATGTTTTTGTGCTCTTTTTTGGTCATTAATTTTGTTTCCTTAAAACATCAAGACAAGATGTCTTCATAGCCACTATAAAGGAAAGTATAGCTAGGTAAATAATGATAAATAGTGGATAAATTTTTTGATTTGGAAATGGAGAAATGAAACATAATGGAATGTATAATGGTTGGTACACAAATGAATATTGGGTTTTTTAGGCACACACAATGTTTTTTATTCTAGATTTAACATAACTTTGGTTATGTTAGGGCCGAAGACTTATGAATATGCTCTTGATAGGACCACCAAATTTTGTTTTCATTTGAGCTTGAAAGTAGCTAGCATTTGATTATGTTATAAAATGGAGTTGTTATTGATGTTATCTATAATAATGTCTTCATCAAGCAGTGAATAACTATTATGCTCAGTTATTATCACCTTGAAGAGGTTTTCAACAATGAATTTATCTTGATTGTCCCAAAGCACCTTTAAAAAGGTTTCACTAAGAAATGTTGACTTTTGACTTTGACTTCTTTCTAGTGCCTTAAAAAAATTTTCACTAGAAGGTGTTGAGTTTAGACTTTGATTGTTCCCTGTCCATTTTTAAAATTTTCACTATGAGATTGTTCTTCTTCTACATTAGTGTGGTCTTGGTCCCCTAATATTCTTCAACTGATATGTCACCATGGATGAAGTTTAGCAAATTATGATTCTATCAATCCCAATCGACACTAATGGGAGGTGAAATTTCAATATAAAGGCTATGTTGGGTGGTTTTAATGGCATGTGGAATGGTAATGGAATTGGAAGAGGCAACACCATCCTTGTATAGGATATTATGATAACTTGTGTCAATGTTGAAGTAATCATCCACAAAAATAGTAGAAGGATCATAAATGATTTAAATTTATCTACAAGGCATGTGTAACCAACATTGTAACAATCATGAATTTATCTTAATTTTAAAGCCAAGTCTAACTCAAAAGAATTTGAATCTAATGTTAATATTGATGTTAATTCTACTTATGGTACTAAATCTAATATCAATTCAAGAATATAACCTAACTTAAATATTTATTCTTCATTTGGTGTGCATGTTGCTATAATGATGTATTATTGAATGTTTGGTATTGGAAAAGTAATGACTTATGATGGCATAATGGGATATTCAAAAATAGATTCATATAATAAGGGTTCAACATAGACTGGCTCATGTAGGTGAAGCCTCTCAAAGAGAGGAAACAACTCATAAAGTGACTCCATAGAGGCTGGCTTGTCAAAGTGAGACTCTTCAACAAGCGGAAAAAGGTCAAGAGACAACTCCATAGAGATTTGCTTGTCAAAGGGAGGCTTTTTCAAAATAGGAAAATGATTGAGATAATGATTTTCCCAAAGGTGATTATAATAATTAAGAAGTGACTCAACAAAGATTAGATTATCAAAGTGAGACCCCCAAACCAAAGGGAAAGGATCGAAAGGTGACTCTTTATAGGATGACTCATAAAAAATAGGTGTTTCAACAAAAACATCATGGATTGGTTGGTTCTCTCAACCTTGGTTTATAATTGGTTTTAAAATATTAGTTTTGAACACATCTTGGGCTTCGAATCATGGCTCTTGGACAGGTACTGATTAGATTTTTTGTGGCTCAACAATCAGCACATATTTTCTAAAGTGGGGGATGGTTGAAATTGGATGAAGAATGATATATAATTGGATAATTATTTATTTTTAAATAGGCTCATCTAATATGGGATTAGCTAAGACTAGTTTTTGGTCTAGGATGGTAACTATGACCCATCTAGTCATAATTATATAACCTTGTTGGGATAATGAGATACCAAATTTGGAAGGGAATGGAATGGTAAGGAAAGTACACTACAAATATTAGTTGATAACATAGGCCAAAGGATGAGGTCCTAAAATTCTAATGGATGTTTATTACAAAGATTAGTTACTAATGCAAGTTAAAGGATGAGGTCCTAGAATGATAATGGAAGGGTGTTACAAAGCTTGGTTTCTAGAACAAGCCAAAAAAACAAAGTCTTGGTATGGTAATCCTTATATGATATGGATTTTTATTTCTCACAAAAACCAAAGGAGGATCAATGGTATAGGTATGGGATCAGGTACTGTTATCATTAAAAGGGAAAATTTGATACCTTAATTGGCCCATAAAAGCATGATCACATCATATGATAATCAACATGGCTAGGTTTTTTAATTAGCCCAAAGAGGGTGGTCTTGGTCTATGAAAATGGTCTTGGCTTAAGCCTATGTTTTAAAGTGGCATTGGTATAATAATGGATCTAAGAATGGAACCATTCTTAAAAATTTGATCAATGATAAACACCGTCCAAAATGTCTAATGTCAAATGTATTACACAAATTCTCAAGTAAATGGATAAAATATGAATGCCAAAGTTGGTAAAAGTGTTTCAAATAACTCTAATCTAGTTTTAAAAATAGAAAGGGTGGCTAGGTCTTTGGGAATAAGGCATAAATCTAGGCTCAAAATGACTAGGTCTAAGATAAAAGGTAAAATGCCAGGACTTTTGGAAACACAACACAAAAGCTAGACTTTGAAACACACTAGGTCTAAGAATCAAAAAGGGTTTTATAGATTTTTTGGGAACATGACACAAAATCTAGACTTTGAAATAACACTAGGTCTAAGATAAATGGGAAATTCTATCTTTTGGAAACACAACACAAAAGCTAGACTTGGTAGAAACTAGGTTTAAAACAAAAGATAATTAATGTAAAAAATTTGAAACACTTGGACTCAAACTAGGCAGTCAGATTAAAACATAATATTGACCTTTGTTAAATTACATTGGACTTTTAGGCACATATAATATAGACCACTTCCCAAATTTAGGCACAAATATTGCTAAAGCAAATAGGGAATTAGTCCAAGTTGCACAATCCAAAAGTGAGAGGTAAACGTCTAATCCAAAATTATGTGAGGCAAAGGCATAAACAAAGGAATGTTTGAATCTAAACTTATCAAGAACAATATTTAACTTGATTTAAAAATATTGGTTCTTAAATGGACAATAGGCTATACCAAAATGGATAGCATAACGATATTATTCATAGACTAAAAAGGCACACGTGGTTTTGAAATTGTAATTAGATAGAAGGAAACAAGTCTTTGAAATAAGGTGAGCAATGTAATGACATTATCTTACTATAAAGGTATGATAATTAGTTTGTTTCAAAAACTCTAAGGCACAATACTTAGAATTAAATGGTCATTTGTAACTATGCCCCTTTCAAACAAGTGAAACACACACATAAATTTTTTGAAAAAATGACTAAGGCAAAGTGTGGCATCAAATAGACATCATAACACCCCTCAAAAGGGTGATGTACAAACATGAATTTTTTTGGATGTGGTTTGACAAAAAAAAATTGACTCAAGACAATGCAAGTTAGAAGGAAAAACAACAAAAACACCTAAGTGTAATGTCTCATTCCTAAAAACTAACAAGGTGTCTTCATACTGTCAAATTTCATCTATATATTTACTCTTGATAAAAAATTATGATGTTAATCTAGAAATTAAAATGCACATGAGAAGTAAAGTTTTAAGCCCCCTATTTTCTCAAGAGATCATATGGTGACATGTAACTTTGGGATACTCACCTTGCATTGATAGTATATTTGTGGCAAGTGAAGTTGTCTAAAAACTATCAATTCTCATACATTATAAATGGTCCCATATGTGTGGTTAACACTAGGTCACAATAAATCATTTAGATCCATGTTAAATATCTTGTTTTTAAAATGTCTTATCATTTTCACAACCACTACATCCATCAATTTCTTAGTGTAGTGAGATGTCTGAGTTAAACTACATTCCTAGGCAATCTCTTACTAATAGAGCCTACCTAACCACTCAAACAAGAATTCTAATAAGTTGACCTAAATTTGTATACCACTACCATGGAGTGGGGTTGAATTAATGCCAAGAGATGAATTCATGGGTCAACACTTCCCTAGAGAACCAATGGGAAGGTGATGAACTCCTATCCACAAGCCAAAATGCATGAAAGTAAAAAATATGGAAGGACTTTAGGGTCATTTTGGGGTCACCCACATAACTCAAATTTTTGGGAGGGACTTAGAAATTTTCCCTTCATATTTTTGTACAAAAGTAACAAATTCAATAAGTGAGCAATTTTATCACCCAAGTTCCCTAAAGGGGATGGGGGAGGGCATACACGTAACACTCATCTTACAAAACAAACACTCAACAACAACCATAAAAATGGAAACTCTTATGAGTATTTTAACTAAAGTTTGAGTTCATTTTTATAGGACCAAATAAAATATGTCATGAAGTTTATCCCCTTGTCATTGTTTTGAAAATTTTTGACAAAAAAAAAAACTAAGTAAAATATTTTAAAACACCAAATTTAAATGTGAGTTTTGAAACTTAGAGTTTTTAAAACCATCTTTTATTGGTCTTTGGATCCTAAAAAATATGTTCGGGGGTCCTTGTGCTTAGAAGCAAAAAGAAAGTGAGAAAATGACTTTTGAGATTTAGCTCTCAGGTTTCAAATTTTCTTCACACAATGTAAAATCATAGAAACACAAAGTGATACCACAACTTTTCATTCAAAACCATAACTAATTAGTACAAAATTGAAACTACCTATAAAATAGAGTGTTAGCACAAAATCACAACTCTTAAAGCAGTATCACATAAATTAAGACAATATCACCATTCTTAAGGAAAAATTGTAACTTATCTTGTAACAAAATGGTTAGTTTGAAATCATGACGATTAAGGCAATATCTTGACTTATCAAGTAAAATTGATACTTATCATGAAAAATCATAACTTATCATGCAAATTCACTAATTATCATGTAAATCCACTACTTATCATGAAAAATCACAAATCTTCCTACAATGCAAAATGATTAGTTTAAAACTACAATAGTTAGGGTAATATCTCAAGGAAATATTGTGATAGTTAAGGTAATATCGTGACTACAAAATCATGATATTATGTAATATCATGATTCCTCAATGTAATACCATAATTACATAAATAAAAATTGTAATTACATAGAATGAAAATATGATTTCTTGCAGCATGTTTGTGAGCCTCCAATTTCCACTTTTTTCATAACAAGTTTGGATTTTGACATTAAAATTGTTAGGATGTCCTAAAATGCCATAAAAATAAATTTTTGGGGTGTGTGTCCCACCATGAATGCCATCATGTGAACAAGGATTATGTAGAGGGTATGTTAGCATAATGTTAGTACAATAAAACCAAATCAAATTAACACACTAAATACTTAACACCTCTAGCCTAGTCACTAGGGAGAGCATAGGTAACAAGAATATAATGAAAACACAATTAGAAAAAAAAAGGGAATCATCCTTATATCTTCCTTGTAGATACAAAAATATATTGGTAAAGTGGATTGCTCAAATTTGTGCATCAATAAATTTTTACTAATAAAGCTCCCTTTGCACCTTGGTTTGGCTAGTTGGCTTATGAATTTGGCATGGTAACACTACTTGAAAGGTTTCTTTGTATCTATTTGAGTATTATAACTTTGGCTTGTGAGAGTTTTTTTATCAATAGGTATGACCTTGTATTTATAGCCTCCAAAGTTAACTCTCACCCAAGGTGAGTTAAGGTTGAGTTTAAACATGAAATGAGTTCAAACTAACCTTAGGTGAGTTGAGGTTGACTCTAGTTGAGTTAAAAAGGTGTCATGTAATTATGATTTTAAATTAATATGCATGGATCTCAAATTAGATATTTGTATATATTTGTGAGAGCTTGACAACTCATAAAGACAATGATGAAGAAGCTTGATATTTTCAATTTTTTAATTTCCATTTTTAAATATTAATTAATTATAAATGAATGATTTAGCTAAGAATTTAATCTAATTTAATTAATTGATCCAATTTGATCAACATTTTAGCTCTTTTAAAAATTGTTCAAGTGCCCCACTTAATGGGTCCATAGGTCAAACTTCCAGCTGTTAGGTCACAAGATGATTGATGATGATTCCATAAGAGGTTATTATTGTATATGATATAATACCACAAATAAGGATTCCTCAACATAATTTTAAGCATTAATGAATGATGTGTAACCAATTATGGGATGTTTAATGATTCCTAGGCTTAATTTGGAATGTTTGGTAGAAATCAGTCAGAAGTCTGATCGAAAGCTAGTTATGATCAAAATGGGGTGTCTACACTAGAAAATTAAATAATAATTATTTATTATTTATTAATATGGGTTAACAACCTCATGTAAATAAATAATAAAAAATAAGTTTTTTGTTACTTATCAGTAAAAAATAATAATTGTTTATTTTATATCAGTGATTTTAAATGTTTTCAAGATGGTTGGACCCATTGGTTACAATGGTCACCTCCCTTTAATTTTTTATATAAAATAAGGTTTACCCCTATTGTTCAGTCACATCTTGATGCATTTAAAATTACTCAAGTAATTAAGAGTTTTGTGAAGCCATTCTATGAAGAAGTGAGAAGGCAAAAGAATTTGTATTGGGAGCTATTATTGTTTCTCAATCATTGAATATCACTCATGGGATTTTTACCTATTGGAGGTTTTCCCACTTTAAATGCTTTTGTTATGTGTAAATTGATTTGTGTTTATTTCATTGTGTTTTTCTATCAATTACTCTTTGAGATCTTGTGTATTGGTTTATATATTTTGGCATGGTAACAAAGTCTGAGGGAGTATAATTGTTTAAGCATGCTAATTATCAAATTTAATTATATTCATTTGTCAAAGAATATTTTAATTGTCTTTTTATCTAGTTTGGCCTAGTATGAGATAGAGAAAAGAAGAAGAATTTTTTTGATCATGAAGGTTGGCTTCTTAGATTTGTGATCTCCCATCCTTATAAAAACTAAGATCTATATTCAAAGCTATCATAAATTAATGTCTTAAACCAAAAAATATACTTAGAATTCCATTAATGTTGTAGTATAGCCTTGTACAACCTAATAAAATAATAAATTCTATAAAAAAATTAAGTTTTTTTACAATCTAAAAATCAATTTGTTAATGGCTAGGTCAGCATCATTTTGGCTTACAATATCTCTTGTAAAATCCCTGAAGCTACCATTTAAATATCTAAAAATTCTAATCAACCAAAGTGCCATTGTATGGCCTCCATGGACTGAAATTTAGTTTAAAAAAATAGATTTGTTGTTTCATTGTCTGTTTCTAGTGTTTATTGGTTGAATCTTTAATTTATAAGCCTATCTGAGCCTCTAAAAGAGAATCTAGAGTAGGAGAATAAAATTTTAATACTTTTAGCCACCATGAGTACCATAGTTTACATTGAGTGGGTGAAATACCTATTTTTTACATCAAAAATCAAATTCTGAAGTTGTGGTTCGCATTCTCTAGTAATTTCAAGAGGAAAGACAAATTTTCATGTTGTTTAAAGGCTTATACATATTTATGTAGAGATCCAAAACTCCATCTAAGTGTCATTATTATTGGCACAACTACAGATACAATTATTATTTTTATTGATATAGGTTTGATATTTATGTAAAAAATACTTTATTTTGTAATTTTTAAATTTCCATGCAACCCTGGGCCCCATTATTGTTTAAATTATTTTTTACTAAAAGGGTAAATAGCTTTTTACATTTTTTAAAATATTTTTACATGCATGGTAGATTTAATTTTATATATATATATATATATATATATATATATATATATATATATATATATATATATATATATATATATATATATATTCAATTAAAAAAAAGATTTAAATATTATTTAATGCATGCAAAAGTTGAATAAAAGTTTCTAGAAGGGTTGGTGTTAATAATTTTGCTAAAAACTTACAAATAGGGTAGTTGTGTATTCAAAACCGCTAAAATAAAAATTTTGACTTATTTTTGAATTTGGGTAAATTAAATTAATTTTAATTTCATTATTGGTTTGTGTTCCAAGTTTCATGTGTTTAAAACCCTAGTTAAGTTGTTGACCTTATTTCAATATTTAACCTAGTCAAAATCTAGATAAGCATAGTCATGTAACTAGTTGATCCCTAGATTTTGGTACCTTTCAGAGACATTTATGTGGTTAATTTTGTGTTTTAAAACCTTATACTATTAAATTTATAAATTTTTAATAAGTGTCTAGGTGGTTATTTTTAGTGTGACTCCTTCAACACCTATTTTAGTACAACTCTATTTCATTTTATTTGCATTGTTTGGAATCTAAATAATGAAATTAATCATAGTTGCATGTATAATTCTCTTTATTTTGGAAAATAGTCTGAAAAAATCTTTAAAAAAGGTTAATTTATTAAATTATTCTTACATTAGTGTATTTTTGTGACCCTTGCTACACCTTATTTTATCATAATTTTTTTACTATATCTAGCATTAAATTGAACAATTATTATGTGTTTTCACTTTAAATTTGTTTTAATATTAAATAAAGTTAAAATTCACACTAAAAATATTATTTTTAAGTATTTTATTAATATCTTGTTTAAAGGGAAGTTATGGCTTCACCTCATTTTTCCTTAGATAATCTCAAATGCTTAATAGAAATAAATATAATATATGAAAAACTCATGTTAAATCAGAATTTATGGCCTAAAATTTTTGGAATATATTGTTGGAACTAAAAATTACCCTTTTGGATGACATGTGACCCCTGAGCTTACCATTGCATTTGAATAAAATCTTAAGAAACCATGTCTATTATATTGTGGAGTTTTAAGGATGAATTCCTTCTCCACATTGGTAATCAAGAGTCTCCTAGTGATGCTTAGAAACTCATTTAATCCATGCATGAGGGCACTCACCTCTCAAAAATTACTAAGTTAAAATTTAAATTACTAACTACGCCTATGAAAAGTGATGAAAAGGTTATGAATTTTCTTTGCTAAAATTAAGAACATTAAAGCTCAATTAGATGGTTGTAGTTATAATTTTATTCAATATCAATTACTTTATTTTATTATTCAACTTAACATTCATGAAAAAAATTCAATTTCATTTCTATTCTAAATTATAAGTATCAAACTAAGCAAGATATCCTTGTTCTTACCACTTTGTCTGCTCTCCTAATTCAAGAAGAGTAAGTTATGACTAATTTTGGTTTCTAAAGAGAATGCCATTCAGGAACTTCTTGCCTTAAATACTATTTATGATAACAATAAGAACTAGAAATCTAACTTAATTCTATTTTTTGCTCAAATAAGAATAATAAATATGCTAATAAGAATCATAACCTTGAATCTAATAAGAATTACAATATGTGTGGTAAATTTGGTCATAGAAGGGAAACTTGTTATAAAAACAAATATTGAGTTAACAATAAATCTTATAAAAATAACAAAGTGAATAAATCTAATTAAAACAAATATAAGAATTAAAACCCTAATCAGGATAATAATTAGGATCATAATGTTACTATTTTATAGGCTACTTTATTTGCTTCAAATAAAAATGAATGGATTTTAGATAGCAGTTCATCTCACCATATGAATTTCTTATCTAATATTTTGTGTGATTCTAGAGATATATCTATAAATATTTACTTAGGAGATAATTCATTTTTAGAATAAACTAAGCAAGGAAAGACAATAAATTAAAGGTTGTTATTAATGATGTTATCTATATACCAAAGCCTAAAAAGAACTTGTTATCTTGTTCACAACTTGCTAATGATAATTTCATTATAACATTACTTAAAGATATATGGTCCATTAGAAACCAATCTAGGTCTCTAATTATTGAAGGGGTTTAAAATAATGATTTATACATTTTCTCTCCTTCTTCTGCATGTTTTATGTCATCGCATAGTAAGAATAAACTTCAATTATGGCACAAAAGATTAGGACATATTAATTTTATAAGTTTACATGATATGTATGCAAATATATTGTTATTATATTTCCTTATATCCCCTCTCATTATGAAACTTGTGAGGGTTGATTATGTAGTAAGCAACATACTAACCCCTTTTACAAGAATCATAATGTGAATTCTTCACATCCTCTAGAATTGATTCATGGTGATGTTGTAAGACCTCTTGATTTTGTATATCTTAATGGTTATTTGTATACTATAAATTTTATTTATTATTACATTGGAATTATTTGGTCATATTTCATTAAAATAAATCTGATATGTTGCCTAAATTCAAGGAATTTAAAGTTGTTATTGAAAATACATCTAACTTTTTTTATAAAGAGATTAAGAACTGATAATGGTGTTAAATATATTAGTAAAGAGTGTGATTATTTTTACATTATTTATGAAATTAATGACTCCCTATTCCCCTTATCAAGATGGTATTATTGTAAGGAAAAATTACACCATTATTGAGATGGCTAAAACAATATTACATTCTACAAATATTTCTCCTCATTTTTATGGGCCAAAGCCATGAATAATGTTTTACATAGTATGAATAAAATCCATGCTTAATATTTTTATTTTTATATATAAAAATACATGTATTCTCATGATATTTTATTTTCTTTGATAAAACTATTTTGTTTCTACTTTAGAGATACTAACTATATTGATAGTGTCTCATATACATTATATTTGTTAGTAAATTTATTTAGTTTGATGTTTGAAAACATACTTATTACAAATAAATTGTAATAAATATATTTTTATTAGATGATAATTCAAATAAAATATATAGATATTATAATTATTTCAATTCATATGATTTGTCATTGAAATACATTATATGCATAACATCATGGTTAATTTGACAAGATGATCATGTTTAGTTATTGCATTTGGTGAGAAGATCATGATCAATAAGTTTAGATATTTTGTGTTTTGATTATTATTTTTTTTAATTTTATTAGTGAGTCAATTCCATGTTAATATGATTAAATACTCTCATTTGATTGTTTTATTATTTTATTGTTTATTCTAACATTTTTATACGCTTCATTTGGTAATAAAATATGTTATGAAGTGCAACATGTAAATTAAATTTGTATTATTAAATCTTCATCAATTACTTTACTGAGAATTCTATTCATACATATCAAAAATAATTTGTTTCATACTCATGTCTATTTTATTGGATGGTTACATATGCTAAAATTATCCATATTTAATGTATGAAAGGTTATACCTCAATCTTTTATTTAAGCATATTAAACTTATAAAGTTTTGATAACACTTAAATTATAAAATGAGTTATTAATAATAATATATCTAATGTTTGGATTAACTTAGTATCATATTATTAGTAAATTATAGTATGCACATCACATGGTAGTTGGGAGTGCTCATCTTGTCATTATTGTTGTCCCCCAAAAATATCATTCATTCTTAGGACAACATTTAAACTATTTTGGTCCAACAGACCAAAATCCTCTCTCCCCTTCTCAAAAATTGTTCTGGGCATTCAAATTATTCATTATTCAAGCTTTTTTAGATTTCTATACACTTTGTAGGCTTGAATCTATGGACTCTACAAGCTTAAATCTATGGACTCAGTTCTATAGACTTCATAGGAAGGAATCTATGGACTCATTTCTATGGACTTCATTAGTTCTATGAACTCATTTATATAGACTCTGTAGGCTTAAATCTATGAACTCTATAGATATGTTTCTACAGACTCAACATGCTTGAAATTAGTAGGTTCAACAGGTTCAACAAGTTCAAAGGCTTCTAAAGGTGAGTTCAATCAAAAGAACAAGTTTCCAACACTTAGTCATCTTTAGGATTGGTTCAATGCCTTGGGTTAACTAAAAGAGTTCATCGGCAAGCTTCTATGCAGTGTTTGAATCATTGAACCATTTAACCTTGAATCATTTTGATTCAACAAGTTTAATGGGTTCAAAGGTTCAACATCATCAAAAAGATTTAAGCACATTTTTCAAGGTTCATAGTTTAACCACTTCAAGGTTCAACGGCTTCAAAACACTTATCAAAGAGAAGAAGGCTTGAACCATTCAACCACTTTGGTTCAAAAGGTTCAATGAGGTTTAATGGTTCAATAGGTTCACCAGGTTCAATGACCATATGGTTCAATGCATTTAGTTCAAGAGATAAAAAAAGACTTAGTCAAATAAAGAGATTAAACCGATTAAACCATTGAACCAAAGTTGGTTCCATCGGTCGGTTCAATAGGTAGGTTCAAGGGGCTGCCCCAAAGCCAAAGGAAAGATTGCCCTTGCAAAGGGTAGTGAACCATGTTGAATGCCCTTGCAAAAGGAAATGAACCAAGTCGAGTGCCCTTGTGGAGGGCAGTGAACCAAGATGAGTTCCCTTATAGAAGGAAATGAGCAAAAGTGGATAAAGAGAATTCCTTTAAAAAAGTGAACCAAAGACAAACAACCCTTTTAGAGGGCAAGTGAGGAGCAGATGGAATATTGCAAAAGTCTGAAGAATATTTCTAGGCTTGAACAGTCCTTGCGGAGGGCACAGTTCTCTTTTAGGAAAAGAATGTGGAAATATGACTAAGGCAAAATCATTAAGGCATTTCTTGCAGACAAAATGTCTGAAGGAATTCCTTCAGACTTTTATCCAAAGAAATAAACCTGAAGCAAAGAAAAAATCCTACCAAAAGAAAGCCTAATGGAAAGTAGAGGCAAAGCGAAGGAAGATTTCTTTTAGATAAATTGTCTAAAAGAATTCCTTCAGACTTTTTGTTTGAAGGAAAAGTCCACCAAAAAAGGAAAAACTTGTTGAGGAAATAAAAGCTTGAAGGCCGCCTAAAAGATCCCAAAGGGTAGGTACCCTTGTGGGAGGCTCTCACCAGGGAAAGTGGACCATTTCTCAAGACCCTAAAGGGCAAGTTCCCTCTGAGAAAGATGAAACCTCAAGTTGTAGCAAAATGCACCATGTGTCCCTCATAAAGTTGTAGTGGAAACTGCCACGTGTCCCTTATAAATTTATAGCAAAAGATGCCAAGTGTCATCTTCTAAGACATAGTTTATAATAATATTAAAAGCTATAGAACATGCCACATGTTCCATTATAACTCAATGAAATTCACCATGTGTCAACATCCATAGTTTCTTCCTTTTGTTTTGTAAGGACTGTCGTGGGCCCCGAGTGAGGTGCTAAGGTCAAGTAGAGCATGACAAGTGTCTATGTCTGTGTAGATCCAAAAGAGTCTTGAATGTTTCTAAAGTGCTTCTATAAGATTAGCAGATGCTACCACGTGTCCTCACCTATTTCTCAGCAGATGTTGCCATGTGTCCTCACCTATTTCACAATGGAATGTGCCATGTGTCACTTATTAAAAGTAGTGAAAATCAGCCAAAGCAAACAAGAAAGACATGAAGGAAGTGCTAAGGAGGATGATAGGCCCGTAGCTATCAAATTCAGGGCAACCAAGTAGACATTGACTTTCAAACAATGACGGATTTGAACACGTCAAATTTGTTATGGTGAAATAACTGTTGATCCTTACAGGCTTAAGCACAAACCCTATGAACAAATTTAGTGATTGGCCAAAGAGATATCCAAAGAGCTCAAATCACATAGATAAGGGAAAAATATAGCTAGGAAAGGGGGAATGATCAAGAAGGATAAAAAATATCCATGCATGGGATATGTTTCTAGAAGGAAAAGTAGTCCACCAGGTAGACATCAGAGAGTGCAAACATTCAATGGCGTGGCCAATTTTTTTACATTGAGTAGAGTGAACAGCTATGCACACATAAGGAAACACATCAAGTAGTCCATATTTAAAACTGATGCTCGATTCTTGCATAACCCATTGATAGAATTTAAAATGCATTAAAGGCATTGAATGCATCGTAACACATTTTTATGAAATAAAGTGCCCAAGTCTTTCTTGGAGCACTATATATTGGACTCTCTCTTATTATTTTAAGGGATCTCTCTCAGTTATCAGAAATAAAACTCTACCCATATTGAAAGGCATTACTAAGACTTTGAGCTCAGATTGTTGATCATATTTTATTATTTGAATAAGAAAACAAGTGACTTTTTAGACTTTGTGCTGGAATAGCTTGGTTGTTGGGGAATTTGTTCTTATGTCTATTTCCTTAATACATTTTTTTTCCATTTAATTAAATAAGTAGAATTAGTGAAAATAATCAAAAATGTGTCCTAAAGCCAACTGTGGAGAGACTTTGTGCCTCCACAATTGTCTTTAGTGTGTTTTCTTTCTATTTCTATGTAGGATCTTGGGATGACTTTGTGGCCTCATTATCCTTCATATTCTATTTCTATGTAAAGGACCTTAGGATGACTTTATGCCCTCATTGTCCTTCATATTTCACTCTTTGGTAGTTGAGGTGGAGACTTTGTGCTACATTTCATCCTACTGTGTTACTGCACCATGTTACAGTTACTTGTTACCATCTGAAAGGTTCCTTTTGTCTGTTGAACAGCACTTCTTAAAGAAGAGGAGTGATTTATGTCATTTCATCAGGATTTCTCCTTTGATTTGTGAACATCATCTATGAAAAAAGAGAGATGGATGGTTTATCCTACCCCTGAGTGTTATTTTCTGCTTATATATAGTATATAGCTCTTGCATATTTATAGGAAACCTCCCCTTGATGAGAGGAGAGATTTGTCCCCTTTTGATGTAGTAAACCTACACATCTGGCTAACTAATTTCCCTATGTTGTGGTTTAAGAGACCTATTTTTCTCATTAATTAGTTGATTGACAAAATATTCACCCAATAATTTTTGGCAACTCTGCTGGAGAATTATGTGCAATTTAAAGCCTCAAGTTTTAGATTGAAATAGTCCCTACCCTTATCCATTATAAACTCTATCAAATCCATTATGTGTCTTACCCATTATCATTATAGCCTTACCATATCCCTTCACCTCCATGCCAAATGGGATAGAATGCGCAGTTTGAAGCCTCAATCTTCCAGCTGAAGTAGGGCTAGTTCTTTCTCATTTTTATCCTACAATTTGGCAACTCCACGTTATACCAAAAGCTAGAGATCCCAAGGTATTGTTGACCCTCTATTCGAGTTGGTAAATCAAAGTAATTTTGATCCATTTTTTTCACCATCTTGCCTCGAACGAAGCAGGAGCTTTCCTCCTACTAAAGTCAAGTCTCCATTACTATGTAAAGCATCCATTTCTGCTATTAATAAAGCTTTGTCAATACTTACCCCTCTAAGATTTGTTATCCCACCTTTCCATAGTCATACAATGGCCGTTCAAGGTCCTTGGGGTAGCTCTTTTGGCCCTCTCAATTTAATTCCACCTCTACATGAGCTACCACACAGTTTGAGGAAAAATTTCCCCAAATTCTATGGTGATGGGAAGGTTCATCCTGATAAACATATTGCAGCTTTTAACATAGCCTGTGGTGTAATAGGTGTGGAATATGAGGATGTAGTAGTCAGGCTATTCATGGAAACTTTACAAGGTGCTACTATAGATCGGTTATATCATCTGTAGGGCCAGACTATGACTAACTGGAACACCCTCAAAGCCAAATTTGAAGCCAGATTCAAAATTGTAGAAGATGTGCATGCCCTATTGGCTCAAATCACACAAATGAAGGAGCCTCATGAACCAATGAGAAATTTCATAGCCAAGTTTGACAAATTGAGGAAAAAGATTCTTGTAATTGCTCAGCCAACAGTTGAAACTTCAAATATTTCTTCATCAACTCTCAGCTACTTGAAGTGAGTTTTCTGTTGAGACATGCTGGCCAAATAGACCTTGCTATAGCTCAAGATTTGGCCATTAAGGTGGAAGATGACCTTATCTTAGCAAGAAATATAAAGAGAGATCCCAATAGATGTAAATATTCTTCATCTTCTAAATATCCATCTATAGGTACCATTGATCTAATGGTACAAAAGCTAGCAAATGAGTTGTTAGCTCTTAGAAAGCAAATGGCACAAGGGATATCTTCATCTCCTTCATACAGAGATATGCCAAGAAGGACATTCCCAAATCAGTCATACCAAGGCAATGCTGCCCAAAATCGAGGACAAACAAATCATCTTCCTCCCCCATAAGGGAAGCTTGCCATTGAAGCACCCCCAACCAATTTAGCAGTTGGATATCTCAAAATAGAAATTAATTTCTCTTTCTAGCCTAAATTGAACCAATAAAATGATGTTGATCTCCTTGCAGAAGATCAAGAAGAGTCAGCTGGCGACTCCAACATTGGTTTCCTAAATTACTAGGATGAACCCAGAGGTAAAGGTGAAGCAGTTGATGGTTCATATGTTGTATTCACCTGATCCCAAAACCAGTCAGCCCAACAAGTTGATAAAGGAAAAATAGGGGAAAGTTCTCAGCCTACAATTTCAATTTCCAAATGAGGAACTTTTCTAACTTTTTAGCCAAAGGACCCAGTGATTACTAGAAAGGTAAGTACATCAAACATCTTTGCACCTTCTACTTTAATTTTTTAGATTAGTCCTCCCCCTATCAAAAACCAAAAGGATGAAATCATATCCTCTGTTCTTAATCCATTATAGTCATTTGACATAATAGATCATGTCAAGAGACTAAAATTCAAATGTCTGAATTTGAATTCCTATAATCTAATCTTGAGTAGTTGGATAGGTTGGTAGAGTGTGTAAAGAATAAATCCATCCCTACAGGACAAGATGCTAAAAAATTAACTCATGATCCCTTTAAGGAACATGTCCATCCCAAACAATCTTGTCATTACTCCTCTAGCTACCCCTAGAAAAATAGAGCCTTTCTATGTTTTCCTATTGATAAATGGTTATAAACTGAGCAATTGCATTATAGACTCAGGTGCATCTAAAAACATCATGCCTACCAAGGTGGTAGAATCTCTTAGACTCACATTGACTAAAACCTTTGGGAGATGTTTCTCCATAGAGAACAAATAAGTACCTCTACTAGGACAAATCAAAGATGCCCAATTTGCATTTGAAGCATTCCTAGACAAAAGAATCAAGATGATAGTCTTGGTGGCCGATGTTCCAACCTCATATGACATTCTTCTAGGGAAATTTTTTTGCAAGGATTTTGGTGGAGAATTCAGCATGGACCTGTCTGAAGTGAGGATCCCTATTAAAGGCATCATACAGAGGCTACTTCCTGAAAAGATATCAACATATGTTGTCACTCAGACTTCATCCCTTGAAGCTCAAATTCTATTTGAATCTTCAAGCATAGCTAATTACTTCTTAACCACAGAGGATATTCATGTTTTAGTAGATAAAAGTCCTTTACATGGTGATCCAAAATTTGACTCAAATGAGACATTAGAAGAATTGGTAGGGTGTAGTATAGATAAAAAATAATTTCCCCTTCCAAGCAAGGAGAAATCTAAGAAAAGATTAATTTTTAATGATGTTTGGATCCTGGAATTTGATGGCAATAATTCTTCTACCGGCTTAAGGGCTGGAATTGTGTTGATATCTCCTTAAGGAAATATTTTTCCTTTTTCATACAAGTTGTAGTTCAACAACACCAACAACACAGCTGAGTATGAATCTCTACTGCTTGGATTGAAAGCTGCTCAAGATAAAGGCATCAAACTCCTTCATGCCAAAAGAGATGCTGAACTGATGGTTTGTCAGGTAAGGAACCTGTATCAAAACAAAAATGAGAGATTATGCCATTACCGCAATCTAGTCTGGGATCAAATTGAAATCTTTGATGCTTTCAACATCTCTATCATACCCAGGGAATTTAATGACTGAGCTGATGCACTAGCTATTTCAATAACCCTCTTAGTTCCTCATCTAGACTTTAAAAGAAATTGGTACACTATCGAATTGGTCTTTAAACCAAGTGTGCATAATAATGCCAATATTGCCAAGTGTTCAATAGTGACAACCAAATCATCACCTTTCTATAATAAAAAGATAGCTTCAAACATCTTCACTTTGAAGGTAGTAAGCTCCAAAAACTTGAATCAGCTCCTAAAATGAATTCAGATATAGGTGAAGAATTCCTGTAGCTAAAAGGGAATAAGATTCCTAAAGGATTGGTTTCTCTTGAGAAACTATTTGACAAGCACGATAGGTTCATCAAATAGAAACAAATGGATTTGAGCTCCCCCTAGGGGTTTGATTAGATAAATTTGGGTACCAAAGAAAATTACAAGATGGTGAACATTGGGAAGTGCTATACTCTAGAGGAGAAACTCAAATTTAATGACCTGCTTCACCATTACATGGATGTTTTGGCATACTCTTATGATGATCTGAAATCACTCAGGCTTGAGGAAATTCACCATGAAATTCATATCAAGGATGATTCGGTGCCTTACAAGAAAAAATCTTGGTAGTATAATCCAAAGATATCAGGTACTATTCTGTTTGAGATACAAAAAATGCTGAATTCTAGGATAATTTTTCCTTTCCATCATTCCACATTGATTGCCAACATAGTCTCTAAGGAAGAAGAATGGAAAAATTCACATCTGTGTGGATTTTAGGAATCTGAATCAGTCATCTTTAAAGGATAACTATCCTTTACCCATCATGGATCAAGTGCTCTAGATAGTGATCAACTCAGAGATGTTATCAATGCTAGATGGCTTCTCAGGATACAATCAAGTTGAAGTTAGTGAAGCAGACCAACACAAGACTGCCTTCACCACACCTTGGGGCATGTTTGCATATAAAAGGATGCCTTTTGACTGGATAAATGCTGGCACCAACTTTTAGAGAGCAATGGACGTTGATTTCAAGGATGAGATGGGTAAGTTCATTGTAGTTTATCTTGATGACTTGACCATTTTTTCTAAGCATCTCCCAGATCATATACGCCACTTACAACAAGTGCTAGAGGGCTACCGCTAAAATGGCGTTTATTTAAACCCCAAGAAGTCAATTTTTGGATTAATAGAGGGGAAACTTCTCAAACACATTGTGTCCAAAGGAGGCATAAATATTGACTCAGACAGAGTCAATTCTATCTAAGAGCTTACCTTGCCTACAAGTAAGCCTATTGTTCACTCTTTCTTCAAAAAGGTGAATTTCTTACGAAGGTTCATCCCTGAGTTTGCTGAGAAGACTCGACACATTGTGAACATGATGAAGGGAAAGGCCACCTTCAGCTATACTGAAGAAGGCAAGTCAGCATTTGAGGATATCAAGACTGCCATTGCTTATGCCCCAATTCTGGTTTGTCTAGACTACAACAAAGAGTTCATCATATACAGTTATGCTTTTAAACACATGCTTTCAATAATTCTGGTTCAACATAATAAAGAAGGTATGGAATCTCCCATTTCTTTCATGAAATTCCCTCTCAAAGCTCATGAGCTAAAGTACTTGAACATGGAGAAGCATGCTTATGCAGTGGTGAAGGCAGTCAAGCATTTCCACTTCTACATCTTGAATTCTCACACTACTACCTTGGTTCCTGATACCATGGTCAAATCTAAACTAACTCAGCAAGAGTTTGGGACAAAAAGAGGCAATTGGATTGCAAAGATCTAGGAATTTGATTTAGTCATTAGGCCAACAAAGCTAGTACAAGGAAAAGGCCTATGTCAATTAATTGTTGATAACAAACCAAAAAAAATAGAGCATGAAGAAGCAAAGGTAGAAGACACACCAATAGTCCTCTTTGTCTCCACCACAAATGAGTGGTATTCAGGTATTTCTCATTTCCTTACTTATGGTGAGTGTCTTGCTCACTTATCTTACAAATAAAGGAGGACTATCAAGTTGAAAGATGCCAATTTTGTCCTTTGGGACAATGGCCTGTACAAGAGGAGCCTTGATTAAGTGTTCCTTCACTATGTGGACAAGGAGTAGAAAAGCCAACTTTTGAAATCCTTCCACAATCTAGCCTATGGAAGACATTTTTTTGCTCCTGTAACTGCCCACAAGATTCTGCAGGCTAGGTATTACTAGCCAAGTCTTTTCCAAGATGCATATAAGTGGGTAAGAAAATGTGAATTGTGCCAACAGTTTGTTAGGAGACCCAAGTTAGCTGCCCTACCTCTCAAGCTAGTGGTCATAGAGGAACCATTATAGCAATGGAGAATTGATTTTATTAGAGCTGTAAACCCATCTTTAAGTGTTGGACATGATTATGTCCTTACAGCAACTGACCACTTCACCAATTGGGTGGAAGCTATCCCAACCAAGCATGCTACTTTAGAATTAGTATGCAATTTCCTCAAGGAGAATATCATTTCTAGGTTTGGGTTTCCAACCAATATTGTCACAGACAATGTAGCTTGTTTCACTTCTTAGGAGATTACCCAGTTCTATTTTTACTATGGGATCACTCTCTCTCACTCTTTTGATTACTTTACACAAGGGAATAGACAAGCTGAATCAAGTAACAAGAACTTGATGACTATCATCAAGAAGATGGTGGATGACAACCAAAGGACATGGCATAAAACATTGATTGATGCTTTGTGGGTAGATAGAATTACACCAAAAAGGGCAATTGGTATGTCTCCTTTCCAACTTCTTTATGGTATCAATGTTGAGATACCAATCACCTTGGAATTGGAAGCATTAAAATTGGATAAGGAAATTGAAGATCAAACATATGAAAGCTCCATTGATAAGAGGGTCATGTACTTGACTCAGTTGGATGAGTAGAGAACTATGGTGGTGGACCGAATTGCTGCCCATCAAAGTCTGGTGAAGAAGTTCTTCTACTAGAAGGCAAAAAACCATGATTTCCAGGTTGGAGATCAAGTCCTATTGTGGGACAAGAGAAGAGAACTAAAGGGGATGCATGGAAATTTTGATTCTCTTTGGAGAGGCTCATTTATTATCCATCAGCTCAATGGTGAGAATAGCTTCCTATTGAAATATCAAGATGGCATGCTCTTTTCTCTGCCTTATAATGAGTAGCATTTGAAACACTTCACCTCTTAAAGTATCAAATAAGATCAACTTGTACATGTGTATATTTGTATAGTATTTATTTCTATTTTTGTGCTTTCATTTTTTTTTTGTCGCCCTTCTTTTTGGGTAGCATGACTCCATAGCCCAATGGCATACTTTAAGGCACTGGAGATTCTGGTTTCTACTCCCCTTAGCTGTTCTAACTGAAGGAAGTTCCCCAATTGGAGCCAGTTGTTATCCCCCAAAAATATCACTCATTCTTGGGACAACATTTAAAATATTTTGGGCATTAAAGAATTGTTCTCCCCTTCTCAAAAATTATTTTGGGCATTCAAATTCTTCATTATTCAAGCTTTTTCAGATTTCTATGGACTCTGTAGGCTTGAATCTATGGACTCTACAAGCTTATATCTATAGATTTAGTTCTACAAACTTTACAAGAAGGAATCTATGAACTCATTTCTATAGACTCTGCCAGTTCTATGGACTCATTTCTACAGACTCTGCAGGCTTAAATCTATGAAATCTACAGATATGTTTTTATGGACTCAACATGCTTGAAATCAATAGTTTTAATAGTTTCAATAGGTTCAAAGGCTTCTACAGGTGATTTTAATCAAAAGAACAAGTTTCCAACACTTAGTCATCTTCAGGATTGGTTCAATGCCTTTGTTTAACCAAAAGAGTTCATCGACAAGGTTCTATGCAGTGTTTGAATCATTGAACCCTTAAACCGTTGAACCTTGAACCATTTTGGTTCAACAGGTTTAATGGGTTCAAAGGTTTAACATCATCAGCAAGATTTAAGCACATTTTTCAAGGTTCAAAGTTCAACCGCTTCAAGGTTCAACAGCTTCAAAACACTTATCAAAGAGAAAGAAGGCTTGAACCATTAAACTATTGAACCATTGAACCACTTTGGTTTAAAAGGATCAACAAGGTTTAATGGTTCAATATTTTTAATAGGTTTAATGGCCATATGGTTTAATGAATTTGGTTCAAGAGATTAAAAATGACTTATAAAAATAAAGATATTGAAATGATTGAACCATTGAACCGTTGAACCAAAGTTGGTTTAATCGATCGGTTCAATCGACAGGTTCAAGGGGCTACCCCAAAGCCAAAGGAAAGAGTGCCCTTGTGGAGGGTAGTGAACCAAGCTGAGTGCCCTTGTAGAGGGTAGTGAACTAAGTTGAGTGCCCTTATGGAGGGTAGTGAACCAAGTTGAGTGCCCTTGCAGAGGGCAATGAGCAAAAATAGACAAAGAGAATTCCTTTGAAAAAGTGAACCAAAAACAAACAGCCCTTGCGGAGGACAGGTGAGGAGCAGATGGACCATTGCAAAAGTTCAAAGAATATTTCTAGGCTTGAATAGTCCTTACAGAGGACACAATTCTCTTTCAGGAAAAGAACATGGAAAATATACTAAGACAAAATGATTAAGGCATTTCATTCAGACAAAATGTCTAAAGGAATTCCTTTGGACTTTTGTCTGAAGAAATAAACCTGAAGCAAAGACAAAATCCTGCTGAAAGAAAGCCCGATGGAAAGTAGAGGAAAAGTGAAGGAAGATTTCCTTTAGAAAAATTATCTGAAATAATTCCTTTAGACTTTTTATCTGAAGGAAAAGTTTGCTGAAAAAGGAAAAACCTACTGAGGAAATAAAAGCTCGAAGGCTGCCTAAAAGATCTCGAAGGGTAGGTACCCTTATGGGAGGCTCTCACCAAGGAAAGTGGACCATTTATCAAGACCCCAAAGGGAAAGATCCCTCTGAGAAATATCAAACCTCAAGTTATATCAAAATGTGCCATGTGTCCCTCATAAAGTTGTAATGAAAGCCACCACGTGTCCCTTATAAAATTGTAGCAGAAGATGCCAAGTGTCATCTTTTGAGACACAGTTTATAATAAGTTTAAAAGCTATAAAATGTGCCATGTGTTATGTTACAACTCAGTAGAAGTCACCATGTGTCAACATCGGTAGTTTCTTCCTTTTATTTCATAAGGACTGTGGTGGGCCCCGAGCGAGGTGCTAAGGTTAAGCAGAGCGCGATAAGTGTCTACATCTACGTAGATCCAAAAGAGTCCTGAATGTTTCTATAGTGCTTCTATAAGCTCAACAGATGCTACCACATGTCCTCACCTATTTATTTTGGATGATGCCATGCGTCCTCACTTGTTTTATAGTAGAATACACCATGTGTCACTTATTAAAAGTAGCAGAAAGTAGCCAAAGCAAATAGGAAAGATGTGAAGGAAGTGCTAAGGAGGATGATAGGCCTGTAGCTATAAAATTCAAGGTAACCAAGTAGCTATTGGATTTCAAATGATGACAGACCCAAACACATAAAATTTGTGATGATGAAACAACTATTGATCCTTGTAAGCTTAAGCACAGACCCTGTGAACAAATTTAGCGACCGGCCAAAGAGATAGCCCAAGAGCTCAAATCACATAGATAAGGGCAAAATATAGCTAGGAAAGGGGGAATGATGAGGAAGGATAAAAAATATCCTTGCATGGGATATGTTTCTAAAAGGAAAAGTAGTCCACTAGGTCGACATCAGAGAGTGCAAACATTCAATGGCGCGGCCTATTTCTCTGCATTAAGTAGAGTGAACAGTTATGCACACATAAGGAAACACATCAAGTGGCCCATATTTAAAACTAATGCTTGATTCTAGCATAACCCATGGATATAATTTAAAATGCATTAAAGTTATTGAATGCATCATAACACATTTTTATGAAATAAAGTACCCAAGTATTTCTTGGAGCACTATATATTGGACTCTCTCTTATTATTTTAAGGGATCTCTCTCAGTTATCAGAAACAAAACTCTGCCCAAATTGAAAGGCATTACTGAGACTTTAAGCTCAGATTGTTGATCATATTTCATTATTTGAATAAGAAAACAAGTGACTTTTCAAACTTTGTGTTGGAATAGCTTGGTTATTGGGGAAATTGATCTTATGTCTATTTCCTTAATACATTTTTTGTCCATTTAATTAAATAAGCAAAATTAGTGAAAATAATTAGAAAGGTGCCCTGAATCCAACTGTGGAGAGACTTTGTGCCCCCATAATTGTCTTTAGTGTGTTTTCTTTCTATTTTTTTGTAAAGGATCTTGGGACATCTTTGTTCCCTCATTATCCTTCGTATTTTGTTTCTATGTAAAGGACCTTGGGACGACTTTGTGCCTTCATTGTCCTTCATATTTTACTCTTTGGTAGTTGGGCTGGAGACTTTGTGCTACATTTCATCTTTTTGTGTTACTACGCCTTATTATAGTTACTTTTTACCACTTAAAAGGTTTATTTTGTCTATTGAACAACACTTCTAAAAGAAGAGGAGTGATTTCTCTCATTTCATCAGCATTTCTCCTTTGATTTGTGAACATCATCTCTGAAAAAAGAAAGATGGATGGTTTATCCTACCCCTGCATGTTATTTTTTTCTTATATATATAGTATATAGCTATTGCATATTTACAGGGAACCTCCCCTTGATGAGAGGAGAGATTTGTTCCCTTTTGATGTAGTAAACCTACACATCTAGCTGACCAATTTCCCTATGCTATGGTTGAAGAGACCTAATTTTCTCATCAGTTAGCTGATTGAAAAAATATTCACCGAACAAATATTAGAGATGTTCAATAATGAATTACATACAATAATTTATTTATTTTTTCATTAACTCTGTAATCAAAGTAGTGAACTTGTTTGCCTAGAATATGACTTGATTTTTTAAAAGTGTTTTACCATAGAAAAACATATGTCATATTTTATATGTATTTGGTTATTATGATCTTAACCATATTATGTTATCATGAATCTATTTGTGGATATATTTTTATGTTTTTTGTAGATACACAACACCAATAATTTAATCATATTGGATTTCATGCATATTTTATTTGTGAGAGTCCTCAATGGTGATATTGATCTACATTTTTTTCTTGTGGCTAAACAAGTGATAGATATCTTTACAAAACCACTTGGCGCTACCAAGTTTTGTTAGTTTCATGCAATGTTAGGCATCTTGGAGTTGTCATTAAGGGGGAGTGTGGATGATAATTACACTGACTAATGGCCATGTGTTCTTATCCTTCTCTATACTTATTCTTATTATAAACAATTGTAAACTTCATGTGGAAGTTATGTGATTTGGGTAAAATTCAAGTGGAAGTCTTAATTTTATACCCCAATACATTAAAGAATACTTTGTAATGGAGGTCCTTATGTTATAAGAGGATCTAAATATGGTTGGGTGATTATTCATGAGAAACTATGAGATGTAGTCTCATAATCATGTTAGCCTAAACTTACTTTCAAGTAGTTTATAGATTATAATTCCTTTTGTTTTATAAAGTGATGTTTGGCATGGTGAAGATTTTTAAATCCTTTAATTTTGCAAATAGTATAATTCCTTTATGGTGACTATGGAATTTATCCTCGCTTGGCATCAAGGGGGGTGATAGAACATTCAATGTCTAAGTAGTGTAATTATAATAACCTTAGTACATTCTATGTAATTAAATAATAATGATTTATATTTATTAACATGAGTTAATAACCACATTTAAATAAATAATAAATCATAAATTATTTATTACTTATTGATAAAAATAATAATAATTTATTTTATTTCAATGACTTTAAATGATCTCAAGATGATTGGAACCATTGGTTACAATGATCACCTCCCTTCAAGTTTTGTTGTAAAATAGGGTTTACCCCTATTGTTCAATGACATATCGATGCATTCAAACTTACTCAAGTAATTAAGAGTTTTGTGAAGCCATTCTATGAATAAGTGAGAAGGCAGAAGAATTTGTATTGGAAGGTTATTATTATTTATCAATCATTCAATATCACTTGTGGTTTTTTTTACCTCTTGGAGGTTTTACCACTTTAAATACTTGTGTAAATTTATCTATGTTTATTCCATTATGATTTTTTATCAATTACTCTTCTAGATCCTGTGTATTGGTTTGTATATTTTGATAGCTTCCATATGCCATAGCTATGTTATAATCTATTTGGTGTAATTTGGGTTTTCCTAACAATTCCTATGTTCGTTCTAACATAACATTCGCATCTTCTCATATATCTAGAAATGCTTTTGTAATCTCATGACTTTCAACCTTGACATCTAAATATACCATTGATTTTTTCCATGCTTTTTGTTTTTGAAATTCACTTTTTATTTTTATTTTTACATGGTATGTGTTTTCATATTTATTCCAATATTTAAAAAAAATAGTTTTAATTTCAATGATTACTCGTTAATCATTTTTGACATTTTCTTTAACCCCATCATTTATTCTTATTTGAAATATGTTTTCTTCTCTTCTTATTTCTACTAATATTTTTCAAATATATTTTTTATTTGTGTTACTAATATGTTGTGGGCTTTAGGATTGGAGTAGGTTTCCTTGTAACTTTCATCACTTCACATATCTCCCCAAGGTGTATCATTTAGGTTCTTTTTAGCACCACTCCTTTTTAGTACAACTAATCTATAATTTTACATGGTTTTGTCTATAGTCATTTTCTTCATGGTTTTCTTATTCCCATTATCTCTTAGATATTATTTTGATTTTAACTTTTAACTTATCTTGAGGTTTTTGATTGGTCTCTTTTTTTTCATTTATAGTTACCTTCCTATGATACCATTTTTAGATGTTGAGCTCCTTTAGTCGCCTCATTTAGAGCATTTATCTTTGTGTCATAGGTTTTAAAAAACTAGGTAGATTTGTGCAAGTATATAAATCATGGAGTATGAACCAAAACATTGATCAAAAAATGAATACATGATTATATCCAAAAACTCTCTAGCAAATCAATGTACTATAAAAACACATTGTCATTAATATATACTTCATGTATTCCCTTCTCATGAAAAAAATCACATTACTTTTGGTCTTATGTAGTGAAATTATGTGCCACATGTCCTTATTTTCCACATTTGTAACAAGGGGACCTTTGTCTTGTCTACATTATCCTTCTTTAAAAAATTCCCCTTGGTATCCTTGATAATTGTTCCTTTGGTAACTATGATACCATTGGTATCTTTTCCATCTTCCTCTATAATTATTTCCTTGATATGCCTCTTGGTAGCCTCTACACTATCCTAGCGTATAAGTATTGCCTTAATAACCCATGTCCTATTTTGATAGACAGTTATTACCTTGATAATACCTATGGTATCCCTTAAAGTACCCTTTATGGTATCCTCCTTAATATCCCCCGTAATACTTATTGTGATAAACATTCCCGTTTTAGTTATAATAAAAAGGAACCATGCAAGTCAAAGTTTTAAATTATAGCCCTTCATCAAGGCTGGTCTAAACACCATCTGACTTTGAAATCTTAAGTGTCTAGTATATACTAACCTTTGATATTTATATTATAATTATAATGGAGACCCATTTTCTTTTATTTGAGTATTTTTCATGGAATTTTAATATGTAAAAGTTTGGTCCCATTATGTTTAAATTTCCTTTTATACTTAGTCACTTTTTGGGCACTACCTACTTTTTCTCAAAAGATATTTAAAATAGGTGGGTCATGGAGTCTCAGTCCTAGATTCTAGCTGACACTCTCTAGAGGGTTATCTTATTAAAATTAAGCATCCCTTTATTTTTAAAAAACTTTAAAATGACTTACTATTTTGTAAATTTTATAGGTCCTAGAGTTTTTAGAGTTATCAGAACCTCAAGGACCCAATCTAATCAAAGATCACCACATGTAGTTATATACCTAGAGTTATAAAGATTTTCAAAGCCCTAGAAGGCTTTATCCAATTAAATATTTCCATTTGTACCCATACACTCCTAGTATTCATAGATTTCATATCCATGAAATGACTTATCCAATCAAAGATATCCATGTGTATTATACACCTAGAGTTGTCAAAGCCCTAAGAGGCCTGATCCAATTGAAGATCACCATGTGTACCCATATACCTAGAGTTTTAAGAATCATCAAAGTCCAAGGATTCATGATATAATTATAGATAGCCACATGTACCCATACACCCAAAACTATTATACCTATTAGAGCCTCAAGAGGCCTGATCCAATCAAAGATAAACATATGAAATTTTACACCTAAGTTTGTCAAATCTATCAGAGCCTTAATATGCCTAATCTAATCATAGATCACCACATGTACCCAAAAAACCAATTTTTTTAAATTTTGTAGATCCCCTAGAGGTCTAATCTAATATAATAATATCACATGTATGCAAGTACACCTAGAGGATTGTACACCTAGAAAATTCATGTTATGTCAACATATTATCAATATGAAACACATGACACTTGGAAATATCCAAATGTATCTAGGGTACCATGAGGGATAAGGATATGTGTGTTCCCACTATACTCTATACATTTGTTTGCCCATTTGGGAGGTTAATGATTCGACACCTAGAAAGGTCCACATGTCACCAACTAATACAATTAAGGTTGATTCTACATAAAATCAAATCTAAGTGAAAAATATAAAAATGGATAATTTAAAATTGGGCCATCAACTCAAATTTTAATTCACATGCCATGGAATTTTAGAGTAATTACTATTTAAATATCATAGATCCCTATCATGTCCCATTTATATTGACCTCATTTTTATCTATGTTAAATGATTTGAAAATTTTAGAACTCTCTACCTAATTATTCCTAAATCCTAAAGTATATATTTGTGAGAGTCATATAAAAAAACATCCAATAATGGCACCATCTACTTCCAATCATAAGATAGAATAGCAACTCAAGGAGACCATGTTCCTTTAGGGTATCACACATTTCAAACACTATGAAATCTTCAAGATAATTAATGTTATCCAAAGACCTAGTAGTAATGATGAACTTGAGGAAGATGATATCAATATTGCAAGTGACTTGATATATCTCATAGCCTTAGGCCTACAAAAAACCATGGCCAAGCCTGATGTCTTCCCTTGAAGTAATCTCTACACCAATATACTATGTAAATCCAAGTGCACCAATGACATCATTCCTTCACCTAATCAAGTACTCCAAATTTTATATATCTCTAGGGTTTACTTCAAAAAATATTGAAACCTTATATATTATGACATTTTGTTTGACAAAAAAGTCACAAATACATGGATAAAGACCCAAAACCTCCATGAGACCCTATAATATTGGGTTGAATACACTAAATGCTAGGTGAATTAGGAAGACATCAAATCTTACACTAATAGTGCCTTATAAGAGTTATTGTACATAAGCATGATGTTGCTCAATTACCTATATAGGATGGACAACACCATGCCTATTGACAAATATTGATTCTCCCTGATATGAATAATCCTCTAAGGGATTCATTTTTTAACTCTTGGAGACATCATCATATTCAACATATCAAAATAGTTCCCTGTGTTCCACACTTGGGGAAACTTCTATATGATGTCTTATCTAATTTTTTCCACATACACCACCCTCGACTTCAAGAAAATTGCATTCCCCCCATGGAGACCTATAGTTTCCTAGTTCATGTGTTATTCTTAAACTTGTACATTCACTATTTTAGGCACCACATCCAAGACATTTATGATCACTTATACCCATGTATATTTATAATTCAATAAAAATCCTATGTTAAGTCTATTATAGGAGATTAGGGCCTCAATCCTAACCATTAGTTCCTACTAGTACTAATAGGACCACACAAGAATTAGAGTAAAAGTGTCTTGGGAAATCCTCCTAAGATTCCCCACCTCATCCTTGACTGACTAGTGGAGTAGGAGATTACCTATCAACTTGTCAATGCTATGTGTATATCTCATAAAAAGACATAATTCCTATCCTTTACTCCCCATCATCATAGGGTACCATGAGTATAATACCTTATCTTCCATTGAGTTTATGGCCACACACAAAGATTTATTAAATCCCCCAAGAGATGATGATAGGTAGTGGGATCCTTAAGGTAAGGTAAAGGCTCATGTGGAACTCTATCATAATAAGCTACACATCAACGATCATCATAATCACCACTAGGATGATGTTATCCACCTCGACCTTACCAATTATGATAAGGTAATTTTGAAGCTAGAAGTAATATTTCAACATAGATCCAAGCAAGCATAAATTATGCCCATACTATAGGATATCCTTGTTACCCCTTAGCCTACTATAGAGGTCTCAACCACTAAAAGAAGCCTTTTTGAATTGGTCTTGTAAGGGATACCAATAAAAACTCCTATTACTTTTACTTCCACTTCACCTATAGAGAATTGACATATAGGCTAATCTCATGTTACTTTGGCTCTTCATCTTTATATAAGATCTAAATCTCAAAGGAGATCCCATTGGGCCCAACCTTTATCATCCTTAGAATTAGGAATTCCCACCTCTAACATGACTGGGTAGCATCTTGTTGCACCTCCTAATTTATAACCTATACAAAACCCTACCCTCTAGTGATTTACCTTCTAGTTTCCCCAACAAGTTTTCCCTTTGGGTCCCTCGATTTATTAATCCTTGTAACTCTAAGTGTTCTAAGATTCCATGCCTCTTGAGATTACACTGTAATAACTTGACCTAATTCCATAATTATATTTGGACTAGTATAAGTGATTGGCACAATCCATGTTAGTTCTACAACTCTTTCTCCCATGATCATAGTTACTCTCCTTATATATTTGGTCCCCCCATAGTTTCTTTGATCCCAAGTGTGAAGGCCTCTCCCACTTTTTTAGATTTGAGTACTCTAATGATTCCAAGTGTAATGACCTTAGGTAACCCACCAACCTCAAGAATCAATAGAGTGTACATGAAGAACCTCTTTTCACTTCATACCCCTTTTATTTATATCCATCTAAGTGAATCAACCTCAAAAATGAGCCCTCATCATAACCCTACTAACCACCTAAAGGTGATTACCCCAAAGCCATCACTATAAATCCTCTTACACCTACAACCCCCTCTTGTACTTAAAACACCATCTTGATCCTTTCTCTCTCTCTCTCTCTCTTACACCTATTTACCCATGAATTAACTTTAATTAACCCATCTCCTCTTTCACAATGAACATGAAATTCCTAGGCATAATTGATCCCCAAGTCTATATGACTTAAGATCAACTAAGATCACACTTGTTCTCATGGGCAGCTCCCTTGGCCACTCCTTTATTTTCACCAATGCCCCCTCCATATTCCATCTCATTTAATATCCCTGATCTATTATTTCCACCTCCACCCATGCCTCCACCATCCACTTCAAATATTAACTCATGTTTGATAACCTTGGGGACTATGGGAGGACAAGAATGGATTGGCCCTCTAGAAGCTTTAAGTTCGTAGAGACTAGATATGGTCTACCATGGGGATATAGACATCCAACTATAATTTGATATGAACTCTAGAAGAATGAAGAGGGTGATGACCTATACCTTTACCCAAGATGGGGTTCCTATTATATGGAGAACATAATAGGACCTCTTCTCCCTCACCAACAAGACTCATTTAGGAGAAAAGAATATTACAAAGGATCCAGTATCTATAGTACATGCCACAAATGAGCTGATGAATAATCTTGTGAATGATCTTAAGGAACAAGTCAAGGTCTTAAAATCCTAATTCATGAGTTAATTTCCAATTTCCCTTAGTTTTATGATGGAAAAAAATACTTGTGGAATTGTTTTTATCCCTAAGAGAGGTGACCATATATCTTTTAAATATAAGTGTGTTATTTCAAAAAGCACAACAATACCTAGATGGGATCATCAAAATTAATAATAAATTCAAGAATATGGTGGTAGTCATCAATAAGGGGATTTTACTCAAGTTAGTAAGTATTCCCATAATATACCTCAATTAATACCATATGTTTTTAGGGAGCATGATGACAACATTAAAATATTGGTTTAAGGATATCCAAGTTATCATCATACCCTTGGAGAAAAGCAAGGACTAAATCCTTGCTTATTTTAAGGAGGTCAACATTAATATACTCTTCCACCCTAATGGCACACTACTAAACACCAAGTAATTTGGGGTCCATCTTTAAAATTTAAACATATGCATGAAGAGGAATGTGGTGAAGGACACCAAAAATGGGGCCCATGTTATTTTATAACTTTCCATGTAGTCCACTACCACCATCTTTTAGGTCAACATGTTAAAGGTCTCTATTAAGGTAATGATATTCCATTTGACACCTTTCCCTATGTAACTAAGGTTGGAGCTTATGTGAAACTCATAATGCATTGGTAAAATTATAGTTGGGATCATGTTCAGTCTTAAGTATTAATATTTATATATTAACTTATAGATATCTCTTTTTTTCCTTACCCTTTATCTCATTTTGAAGTTTATTTTATTGACCCTTTGAATTAATTTCCCATGCTTAAATTATAAATCCCCAAAATAGTAGACTAGTAGACCCTTAGGAAGGATCAGTTGGTATAAATATTACTTTGTGTGTATACCATTTTGGGATTATGGTGCTAATAACTAATCTCTTTGAAACTTATTCTAAGTAGACTATCTAATGGGTCTCAATACCTAAAACTCGTGCGTTGGATTGTTCTATAAGAAACCCTAAAATAGTAGGATGCAAGTTCCTTTAATTCTTCCATGGTTACTCAATGTACTTAATCTAATAGGTTTACTTTGAGTTCCCAATAAAGAGAGAATAAAAACTAGTGATAGAAGAAGGGACAAGGATAATATACTGACACTAAGACCACCATTTAACCCAAGAATAGTATGGAACTTCCTACTTATACCACTAGATCTAGATTTAGTCTTGGTCAATTATTGATCTCACCCATATAGTTTCATAGAAGAAGTAGGTGCTACCATAGGAAGACTAGGGTACCTAGTTACTCTATCTAAGTTCATCCACCCATTCCATACCCATGGCTTGCTATTAATATCCTTAGAGATATTCATGACCGATCCATAAACCTAGAAAGATAGCTACTATAATTCACACCCAATGGGAAACATACTATGGAGGAGCATGTGATTTCATATAAAATAATTATTAGATTCCTAAACATGGATTATAAAGATGTATCTTGTAGACTATTCTTTCTCACCCTAATGGAAATTACTTATGATTGGTTTTTATACCTAACTAAGAATTCCATTGTAGGATGGGACCAATTTAGCAACACCTTCCTAGCCTAATTTAGGAAATTTATTGACCCTAGTGTCTTGTACCAATATTTATATATCATAAAGAGGGAATTAAATGAACCCATAAAAATACTTAATGCTATATTTTATAAATTATATAGTCATTTTATAAAATTATATGTACCATATGCCTAATTATCTTTAGATATCTATGAGAAAGATTTGGACACATAGACTATTATGTTCATATGTAAGTATCCCCTTATAGTGTATTTACCATTTGCCTATGTTGAGGCCATCAAGGATGATATAAAATTGAACCCCCAATTTCAAATGGTTGTAGCCATTTCAAATGTTGTGCCAAGTTTATCAGTTATAAACCCCATCCTTAACACCAATTAGAATATGGCCATACCACATCCAATGTTAGTCACCAACTAGCTCCCCTTAAGTCATTTTATACCTAAAAAACATCTAAGCTTCCTTATCCCAACCAATATGGAATTATTCACTCAAGCTCACAACCAAGTATTGGCCCCTATTGTATATAACATCCAAACTATACCCCAAGAGTCTTCTAAGAATGATTTACATGCCATCTAATGCATGTTATAAAAACTCATTAATGACTTATCAAGTCTACATAAGTGAGTTTGAAACATAAATATGAAAATTAAAATAATAATTTTACATACTAAAGATGCAATCATCCTTTTAACTGATCAAACAACCAACCAAAGTGTTCACCTCACAAACTTCCTACTTTTTCCTAGTAGGAAATTTAATAACATAGTATAGGATATGAAAAATATCAAAGTAAACATCACTCTTCATGAGATAGATTCTATCACCAAATAATGAGATAACCTCTTAAAGTCTTTAATATAAAAACCAACCCAAACTAAACCCAAAAAAATGTGCATACCAATATGGTAATACATGAGAACAAAGTTAGTGTCCCTCCTTTCTTCCTCATAATCTGGTTATTCAGTAAGAATTTACATACCTGATTGGTCGATTCAAAATCCTCAATAAATGTTATGTAAAATGGAATTTACAAAAATTTTGAACTGAACCATATCAAATATAATAAAATATTAGTCTAATTAGATCAGTCTTAAGTTAAGATGGTAGGTAAACTCTTGATCATGCATATGAAATTAGGGTATGATCTTAGAGTCCAGTAGTTTATGTATATTCAATTAGTATAGATCCCTAAAGCATATGGTATGTTACTTAGTAGGGACTAGTCTAAAAACTTGAATGGGTATATGTCCATAGAATTATCACATATGTGGTTTCCTTGGAGAGGTGTGGCAAACCAAATCCATATTAATAGAGAACCTAGGATAAAACACACAATCATAGAGTGTAATGCCATAAATGAA
Organism: Torreya grandis; assembly: GCA_037957365.1. Taxonomy (NCBI): domain Eukaryota; kingdom Viridiplantae; phylum Streptophyta; class Pinopsida; order Cupressales; family Taxaceae; genus Torreya; species Torreya grandis. The sequence continues at coordinate 482,940 of JARHVA010001985.1, forward strand.
AAGATAAACATAATATATTATGACATTGGCATCTATACTATATACATATAAAATACAAATAGCAAGACCAACAAAGATTAACAATCATTAGGCTTATGGTCTCTATACTTTGATGGGGCCCATCCAAAAAAAATTATGGGTCAGGATTCTCTCAATCAACTGACAAGGAAAGTAACACTTGGTATCCTATAGGCTACAATTTCCTTGTACAAAAAACCTTGTGTAGCATGAAGACTTGATTTTAGGCCTAAAATATACCATTAAGTATAATTTTAAAGAGCTAAGGGTATATGGGGACTCTAAGTTAGTGGCCAACCAAGTCAAAATTAAGTTACAGAGTAAGTTGTTTTACTTGAGGAAATATAAATATTAAGAATAGCATTTGATATAAATTTTTAATACCTTCAATGTCATCCCTATCCTTAGGGAAGAGACCTAGGTTTCAAATTATTTATTAGCCTTTTTATGTGAATCTAGCTCCTCTACATGACTCAGGTCTACATCACTTCTCCATAGAGCTCATACGATGCCCCTATATCCCAAGCAAAATTGATTTTTTTAGGTTTTCAATGATGGTCACCACATATTAGATTTCCTAAACAATTTGGGAGTCTTCAATACCCAAGTTATACATGAAGTGGATAAATAAAATCCTTATGATGAGGATTCTAATGAAGATGGTTATTTCATGTAAATTTTCACTTAAGTTCTAAAGAAAGAGAGAAGAGAAACTTAATACAGGTTGTGCTAGGAATACCTAATTTTTATGCACACATTGAATCAGAAGATGTGAGAGCTCCTCTTTGTCTTGGGTAGGAAGACCAGTAGATAAGAAATCACTAAAGAAAACTTGTTTATTGGATAGAAGTTGGGTGGATTGCCTAGTGGGAGCTAGACCTCAAAAGTAAGAGCTTCCTTAAGGGTTCTCAATACAAATTTTTTAAATAATCAAGTTGATAAAATTGGAAATAAGATACATCAATAATAGAATATTATTTAAAATGAATACAAGAAAATCTTGTTTAGAAAAGAGACTAGAAATGATCTAATTAGTGATAAACTAATTATTAATAGTGCTAACTAGTTGGGATATGGCTCAAAAAATTAGAAAGGGGTCTATGAATAGATAAGGACATATAAAAGTGAATTTTGTTAGGTGTCAGAGGGTAAAATTAGGTTTTTAGTTTTTGGTGCCATAGGTGACCATCATCAGTCATGTAACCATCACCGATAAGGGTAACCATCATTGGTTTCCTATTAGTGAATTTGGAAGTGAAACTAGGGTTTGGGATTACTAATTGATGGGATCCAAGAAGTGGATTTATGTAGATAGCTTAGGATTAGAATGAAAACCTAGTAAAATAATATAATAAAACAAATACTTATCTTACAAGAAATTTGTTGATGGGTGGTTGATGTGAACTTGCCTGTTGGTGGAACCTGGGTTGATTTTGGTAGCATAATGGTAGTTTGGAGTTTAGTGGAAGTTTGAAAGCAATTAGGATCCCTATGTGACAATCAATATCACTTAATAATAAAAATTTACTTGATTGACCTATAAATAGAGATTATAAAGGTGGAAGTGTTTGTCCAAATTAAATTTGAAGAAGGATTATAAATATAATTCATCCATGTAAAGGTCTCACAAATAAATTTATACTACAATATTTATAAAATTAAGGTAGTGTTTTGCATGTAGGTTGCAAGCTAAGTCTAGCCTATCCAACTTGATCATCCCTAGTTAGGGTAACCATCATCGTTCACCCTAACCATTTCTAGTTGAGGACCTAGGAAAAATATAGGTTAAAATGGGTGAAAAAGTGATTTAATCTAGATAAGTGACTAACTTGACTCCAGATTAGGTAAGTAAGCTAGGCTAGGTAGGCTCATGGGTATTTTCAACATTTGGAATTATAGGTGTGCAGATTTTTGGTGTCTACATTTTTCCCCTTTTTGTTATACATCTTGCATGAATGAAAAACAAAACAAAAATAGAGATTGTCTCTAGATATGCTTAGACTGAGAGTAGGATGAGGTGTTACCTCCTCAAACCAAGAGATGGTGAGGTGAAACATAGGTGGGTATGGGTTTGATAATAGGTAGATGGTAGGTCATGAGGTAGGTGACAAAAAAATGTAGGGCATGTGTGGTGAAAAATTACACACAAAATGTGACAAAATCATGTGATAATTAAGATCATGTAAAAGACTAAAAATTGCCAATGTTGTTAAAAATTAAGGGCCAGCACTAAGGAAGATAAATGACAAGTGAACCATGTGATTGCTTATAGGCATAGAAACTAGGAACACTCATAAACATAAGTCTCCTAAGTGATATTTGTGTATCCAATGGGTATCCAAGGTAGGAAGTTCTCCCAGGTAGAACACAAATGGGTCAAGTATCATGGGTGTCTGAGGAAGGAAGTGTTCTCATTGACAAACAAGCAGGTCAAGTATGTGTGAGGTGGTGAAAAATATAAAATGTCAACATGGCAATGTTGTCACTATGGTCAAGGGACTAGGCAAAAAAGTGTTATAAAATTGTGCACCAAATAGGTCAAAATAAACCAATAGCAAGGTGATGAGGTTCGTGTTCATGGTCGAGATAACTCCATGTGCTTAAGGCACATAGACACTACCTACATAGTTACATGAATGTAATATCCAACAAGACTTTAGGCCAAATGTAGTTATTCACATGTGGGAAATATATAACTGAGCAACTAGGTTAGTTGCTAGTAGTTACTAAAAAGTAATGTGGAGACCCTAACCGGTGATGGTTAGGGGAATGGCCCAAGGGTTGATCGATGTTGATCACCTTGACCAGTGATGGTCAAGGTAAAACCCTAAAATTTGTAAGGTAAAACTAAAAAGTGGATATTATTTTAATTTTACATTTGTGCTTGGTGATATTTTTGTGATTTTTGCATGTGGTGGGCTGAGGTTGCTAAGGTGGAAGCGAGCTAGTGGTGTACTAGCTAAGAGAAGATAGAGAGGATAGAGGCAGGTTAAGGATGTGGTGGAGTAGTTGGGAAAGGATTGTGGCCATAGCATCACTCCTAGAATGAGGTATGAGGTGTTTTTTGTTTTCAAAATTGATAGCTAGGTTGGATTTTTATTTTTGTAAAAAAGTAAAGGATTTTTCTATTTAGGCTTTCTTCCTATAAAAGCCCTAGTTAGGGATTGGGTGGGGTTTGGATAATATTAAAATGTGGGTAAATTAGGTTTAAGTAGGGTTTGATTCTAAAATGAGGGGTTAGGGGTGGTTTGTTTGAATAGATATAAATATTTATTATTTTTTTAGATAAGTTATATGTTTGGGTGGTTAAATTTAGGAGGTCTAGGGTTTGAGTTTCCACCACTAGGGTAGAGACAATGACTAGCAATGGTTCAATTTGACCATCTCAGGTTGACCCTAAGGGGATAACCATCCCTAGGTGATTGATGATGATTAAGGAACCATCGATGGTCAAGGGTGTGGGCTTAGGCCTTTTGAAAGCTAAGAGTTGGAAGGTAGTTTTTGTATTATGTTATTTAGCTAGAAGGGTAAATAAATGCATTTTTTGGAATGGGCTGGATTGGTAGGTGATTGTGATGGGTTTTCTTAGCTAGGTTAGGTAGGTAGTTGGGCTAGGGGGATAGGGTAAGATGGAAATGGGATAGGGTAAGGGTAGGTCAAAAGGTAGTACTTAGTGTAAGGTGAAACACTAAAATATAGTGTTGTTTATTATGTTTGTAGGCTAAAGAGTAGATTAGGCTGAGAGATCAAGTGCTAGTTCTCTTTGATAAGGTTTAAGATACCATGACTATAGAGGAGTGGTGATACATGGAGGATATTTTCTTAGGTGTAATTCAACATTATCAACATCTATCATGTGACCCTATGATGATCATTGCACTCATCGAGAGATGGGACCCCATGATGAACACATTTTGGTTGTCGACAAGAGAGATCACCATCTTACTAGAGGATGTGTATAAGATCACACATCTACCATTTTAAGGAGAGGTAGTATATTAGATAGAGGGTGAGGATATATATGACCTGATAGAGATGATCTATGGTGATGATCATACTTAATCATGGTACCATGTAGGAAGGTTTAGCTATAGCTCATTATACCAGATGGATCCAGTAGATAGATGCCTAATTATGATGATGATGATGATGGCATTGATAGTATTTATGCTTCTTGACTTAGTTTGGGGGTGGTTTCCTATGAAATTATTAGGTATACTTATTGAGATGTTATTAGGGGGACTATATTCAGTTGGACACTAGTCATATTAGTATAGATATATCAGGAGCTTTAGGGTTTCAAACACTACATGTGGTATGGGATTAGTGTCAGATTTATTATTTACTATTGGGCCTTTGAGCATATTTGAGTACTTATACCCCTTATATTGTTGGTAAAATGTTATCTATCGATGGATTATTTAGTGGGCTTCTTCTGATGGAGGAGAGGTAGAGCTATGATAGGGACATATAGAGGACCTAGAGACATTGAGTGGTTTTGAGGGGCATTAGATGGCCTTGTAGTTAAGCACATGATATGGAGGCTCTAAATTGAGTTGGTAGGGATGGGATATCACACCTTAGGTTTGTAGAGCTGGTGATAGATATACTACCATAGAGAGGGTGAGGATGATCTTCTCCCATTTGATCATGTGTGGAGATAGTTTAGGCTTGCTCAGAAGATCCCACCTAATTTCCCTAGGTATAAGAGAGAGGAGGTAGATTTTATGTTACCTACACCCCAACCATAGGAGGGTTTGCTTGATTTTGAGGAGCTATCAATGAGGACTCTTATTAATGATGCATGTATTGATGATGGTTATGTAGCTTGGTACCAGGGTAGGTATGTTATGGTAGACTTTAGATGGGGTGATGGGGGTCAGTAGCCCATGAATGTAGATCTGACCTAGGCATAATGAGATGGATAGGTAGTAGTATCACTTGCTACAACACAAACCCAAGTTATCAATTTATAGGGATAGATGGTTGCTTTATATGGATAGGTGGTCACACTATAGGTATAGGTGCAGGCATTATAGGGTTAGCTTACTACTATTACAAGTGAGAGAGATATACTTAGGCAAAGGGTTGAGATAGGTACTACAGTAGTAGGAGGGCCACCAAACATAATGCCCTAAGCATGGTATTTAGCTACTATTATGGAGCTCTGATATTATGAGGAAATGGTATTAGAATAACTACCCCAAGATATGAGGTATATAGAGTACATAGTGAGCTTAGCCAATGGGCCATTGACAGCTACTCCTAGGTAGTGGGATTCCCTAATTGGATAGGGAGGGGTATCAAGGGGACCACCACCAAGTATAGGTGTAGACATATATGGGGCCATTGGTAGTGTTGCAGGCCCATGCTTATGTTGAGATATATTATTTGGATGTATTATTTTGAGATAGAGCTGACACATTGTGCCATGTATTATTTTTTTAATGATTCAATGTATATGATGTATGATATTTGATTTTTTATATATGATGGATGCCTATAGTTTATGTGATGTTCATACCTTTTGATATATGGTTATGGATGTTCATGGTTATTTAACTCGATAGTGTAGGTATGTGATGTTCTGATTATGATCATGGTCATGATAGGATATGTTATGGATGGATACATTCTTTATTTATTGTTATATGGGTAAAATGGGAAATGGTATATGCCCTAATATTATGCTTAGCTTGTTTGGTTTATGTTATTTATGGTGTAATGACATGCTCATGTGTTATGATGTGATTGATGTTCATGGGTTGTTATAATATGTAGACATTATGTCTGACTCATTGATGAATAGATGTTGTTGCTTGATGACATAGCTCATGATGTTCATGCTTTTGATGTGATGTTTATTGTTCATGTTCATAGTGATAGGCTTACATAGACTAATAAAAGATAAAAGAAAGAGCATGATGCTTTTTCATTGGTAAAGATTGACATGAAACCCAAAATTGTATTCGATTAGTAAAAATAATTCTTTCACATTAGTGGGCTAAGGTTGATAGATAGGGATCTTGATAACATTGTGTCAAGTAAGCTCATAGTCCCATGTATATGATATGTGGAGGGAGAATGGGTGAAACTAGAATCATTAGCAAAACTAAAATGCGTTTTTTATAGGTGTCTAAAGAGGTAATATAAACAGGTATTTGCCCATATATAAAGTGTAGACTAATCGATGTGGGAAGTCTACTAAAGAGATATAATTGTGTCTTTCCAATATTATTGATGTTATGAAAACTTATTGTAGCTTTAAAAATTCTTTTGTTCTTGATTTTTCTTTTACTTTTATTGTTTGCTTGAGGTTCAGGGAAGCTGATTGATGTGGGAAGCTTCCAAAAGATTGCTAGCTTTGAATAATACCTTACTTAGCAATCCTTTAAGGGAGTGGTCTAAGTTTATGTGATTAGTTTAAATACTTTTGATATTTGTCCTTTAAGGTAGTAGTCCACCTTATGTTTTACAATTTCAGAATAAGTTTTCAATAGATGTCCTTTAAGGGAAGAGTATATGGATGCTAAGAGTGACCCATGTTTTGTTTTTGCTTTATGATATTGCTTTTGTTTTTATTTGATTTATATTTTCATAAACTTTCTCATACATGCTCAATGGATTACATATATGAAGGCAAAACTAAGCTGACATGATGGTTTTGTAGATGAAAAAGAGGTATAGGTGACAATAACCATAGGAACTGATCTCAAAGAGATGGGAAGTACTATGAGAATCATGTTATGGATGAGTCATGGTAGCCATAGTTAAATAATAGGCTATAATTATGACTAAAACCACATGATTTAGTTTTAGTCAGTTTCCCCTAAAAAGAGGGAAATGAATGTGGTTGCAAGGGATGAGCTCAAGGTAGACAAATGATGAGCATGATCCCTATCTAACAATAAAAGGGACACAAATGTGAAGTGTTGAGAAGCTCAGGTTCTAGTTTGCCTTTGAGAGAGGACAATGATAAGCTCCTAATCTATACTTATGGGTGATGATGTAGGTTCTAAGCCAAATGAAATCAAATTTGCCCCTTTTGCTTTTCTCCATAATAGTGACATGTTGGTTTTCCTTCAGTACAAGATCTCTATTGTTGAATTCTCAAACTTTTAGGTGTTTTTTATAGGCTCACTTAATTTTCTATTGATAGACACAAAGATGAAAAAGAGTAATTAAATGACATTCATCAAGTATATTGAGTTGGGATAAACTTTCTTAACAGTAATCTTTTGAAAAGAGGTCACGTAAAGATACATGAAGACAATGCATTTTAATTTTAAGAGGTAAGATGGCCTCAGCTCCAAAGATGAGAGAAAAGGGTGTAGCACTAGTGTGGGTTTAGATGCTAGTACGATATGCCCATAGGGTAAAGGGGATGTGCAAGTGTCAATCCTAACTTGAGGCATTAACCATTTTAGTAAGCATGTCGTTAAGGGTTTTTTTAGAGACTTCAGCTTGTCCATTTTCTTGTGTGTGATAAGGTGATGAAAATCTAAGATTAATACCAAATACATCAAAAAGACCCTAAACTTATTTGTTTTTAAAGGACTTGTCATTATCGGTGATGATCTTATGGGGAACAGCAATATGGTAGTTGATATGGTGGATGATGAATTTGATGATCTTTTCAACTTTTGTTGAGACAAGAGGAATAACCTCCACCCATTTGGTGAAATATTCAGTTATGGTAATGATAGAATGATTTCATTGTGAAGAGTGGGTGTTGATTTCACTGATAAGGTCTAGACCCCATTGTGAAAAGGGCCAAAAGTCTATAGAAACACAAATATTATTGCTTGATGCATGATGTAAATTAGAATGCTATTGACATTTGGCACACCTTTTCACATAAGCATAGTAATATAAGTTAAGGGTAGGTCAATAATAGCCTAAGTGAAGGATGCATTTGGCCACAACAAGTCCACTAAAGTGACCCCAAAAAATACCATCATGTGTCTCTTTGATGCCATGAGAGGATTCTGGACCATGGAGGTAATGGAATAGGAGGCCATCCAAACCTTTTTTGTAGAGGATTCCTCCCATAATGGTATAATGAGATGTGCTTCAAAAAAATTCTCGATGGGTGTTCCTAGAGAGGCCAAAGGGAACTATGTCAAGGTAAAGGTATTTGAAGGTTTGTTGGTTCTAAAGGTTAGGTAGAGTTTCCTCCATACTAAAGATGGTTGAAATGTCTGATTTGGTGTAGGAAGGTTGGGTGAGGTGATGGATAATGATGGATAGTTTGGAGCCTGAGGGTGCTGATAGGATTTAAGAGGTAAGAGAAGCCATGGTATCAACAAACTTCTTGGTAGACTCAGGGGTGGTTTAGATATGGTAGTGTTCAAATGAGGCTAAAATTTCTATGATGAGTTATTTATATAGTTGCATTATTTCATTCTTACATTGGTAAATGCCATTGACATAGTTGACCACAAGCTGGAAGTCCTTAAAGATATTGATTATTTTGACTCCTAAGGCTAGGGAAATTTGGAGACCTATTATTAGGGCTTTGTACTCAACCACATTATTGGTGAATTTGAAGTCAAGTTTAAAGAACAAGGGAAGTGGTTCACCAATAAGGGGGACAAAGATGATATTAGCTCCCCTACCATGCTGACATTTGAAACCATCAAAAAACATGGTTACCTGATTGGTGAAATCTACTTGAGATAGGATTATGATAGACTCATTTGGAAATTTAAGAGGGGGAGGTTGATTATTCGCTAGGGGTACCTCAACTATTTGGTCAACAATTACAAGCCCCTTGATTGACTTTTATTGGAGGAACTCAAGGTCAAACTTAGCTAAAATCATGAGCCACTTATCCATATGATGGTTTTGGTATGGTTTGGAGTACATATATTTGAGGGGGTCGATATTGGTTATGGAAAAAAAAATTGTGGTTAATAAGGTAGTGGAAAATTTTGGTGGCGATGAATAATAGGGCCAGACCTAGATTCATGATATGTGTGTACTGAGTCTCATATTCAATAAGTGTGTGGATAATGTAATAGATAGATTACTCTTTGTGTTATTCATCTTAATGGGCAAACATCACCCCTAGGGAATGGTTTATGGTAGAGATATAGAGGTAGAAAGGTTGGTCATCCTTAGGAGGTGTAAGGATAGGTGGAGATAGTAGGTATTCTTTGAGTGCATCCAAGGCCTTTTGACAATCAATATTCCACTTGAAAGAGATGTCCTTTTTTAAGAGGTGGTAGAAGGGTTGACACTAATTAGAGAGCTAGGATATGAAGTGATGAATGGATTAAAGTTTCCCCTATAATTTTTGGAGTTGTTTAAGATTGGTTAGAGGTAGCATCTTGAGGATGGCTTTGATTTTGGTCAGATCAACTTTGATTCCTCAAAGGTAAATGATGAAGCCAAGAAGTTTACCTAACAAGACACAAAAAATACATTTCTTAGGATTGAGGTGGGCATGATAATAGATAAGTAACACAAATTGAATATTAAAAATGACTAAATGGTCTTTTCAAAGTTTGGACTTCTTGAGAAGGTAATCCACATAGTCTTTGATGATTGTATGGATAAGGTCATGGAAAATATAGGTCATGGAATGTTGGTAGGTTGTGTCAATGTTCTTAATATCAAAGGGCATGACTATGTAGTATAAATTCACCATGGGGTAATAGAGGTAGTTTTATGTTGATCTTTAAGGGCAATCAAAATCTAATTATAACTTGAGAATCCATCCATGAGAGATAACATCTCATGGCCTTCTATAAGATCAATGAGTTGGTCAATGCTAGGTAGAGGAAAGTCATCCTTTGGGTAGGCAAGATTGAGGTCATGAATGTCCATATAGATACATAATCCCCTTAAGGCTTTAGTGATAGGTATGATATTCAAAACCCATTGGGGATAATCAATTGGTTGAATAAATTTGACAAAAAAGAGGTGTTAAAACTCTTATTTGATAAGGAGAGCTATATGAGGGTGCACTTGGTGAAGTTTATATTTAAAAAGTTTGGCATCATGATTGGTTACAATGTTGTGGTTGGTGATGGCTAGGTCAATATCAGGCATGTTAGCATATGACTAGGTGAATGTGATACTATGGTCTTAGAGGAAGGTAGAGAAGTCTTGTAGTTCCTTAGAGGTGAGAGTTTGGCTAAGTTTGATGATATGGGGGTCATTTAGAGTGCCTATTTCAATGTCCATGGTAGATTCATTTAACATGGTTGAGGTTTTTAGAGGTAAAGATTTGTGGATGGAAGAATTTGGTGCATTAAGGTAGGTGATAATAACATCATCATATTGACACTAAATAGTGTTATTGGTAGGAGAGTCATCTCCCATGAGTTTAAGTAGGTCAAAGGGATGGGTATGGATGCCCCTTAATTTTGATAAGTCAGGGGGTCTAGGGTAATCATATTGATGGAAAAAAAAAGTTAGGTGGGATGATGTCCTCATCCTCATCCATATGTGGAGGGGGTATTGGTGAGGAAGGGGTTTCTTCTTCAACAATGGTGGGGGTAGTTTGTTTGTATTTCTTCTTATTAGGTAGAATGAATCTAATTCCATGTTTCTTATGAGGATTTTGAGTCTTAATCGAGGTTAATGTGTGTGGGTCATTCTCATATCTTCCTAAAATGAATCCCTTCCACACACACCTAAGAAGGTATAGTTTGGCAAAGTTTGGGTTGTCCAAATAAATGAAGGTGGAGGTGAAAGGCTAAGGTGGAGAGGGAGTGATGGTAGTATTAAGTAGTTCATCAATTCCCCCATAGATAAATTGGGTTTGATAGCTCAAAGACCCCAAGGGGGTAATGGCTCTAATGTTGGGGTCATAACCCAATTGGTGGTTGAGTTTCCCATATTACTGGGGAGTAAGGAGGGAATCAAGGGTGAGGAGACAATATTCTCCAAGGGTGAGGTGTTGGAAGGTAGGTTCTAAAGGATCAATGATGGGTATCTAGTCTGCAGGGATAGATAAGCTAGTGGATGTTTTAGATGAATGGGAAGAAGTAATAGCTTTAGCATCTATGGGTGAGGGCTTGCTAGTGGTTGATTGTAGTGCTTTAGATGGAGGTAGAAGAATGCCATTAGGCTAATAGGTCATATTTCATGCTATAAAAGGGATATGATCAACTTTTATGGTAATAACTTAACCTTCATGTTCAAACTTAACACAATGATGGATGGTAGAAGGTACACATCCCATGGCATGAATCTAAAGTCTCCCAAGTAAAACATTGGACTAGAATTCACCTTTGACTACATAGAAGAGTTTGGGGAGCATGTAATGTCCTAACCAAATGTGGAGGACAATAGTTCCCAAAGTAGTGGTCATAGTGTCATTACAAGATCTAAGGGTGGCTGAAGTTTTGGACATGACATTGTTCGATAGCTTGAGTTTCTCATAGGTATGGGAAGAGATTATGTTGATATTATATCCCCCATCAATCATAACCCATTTGATGTAGGTTTGATTGATGTCAGATATAATAAAAAGAGGAGGATCTAGGTCTTTAAGGTGGATTGAAGGTATCTTCAAGTCTTTCAAGGTGACAAGGGTAAAAAGTTGGAGAACACTGACAAATACTACTATAGGTTGGGAGTCTCTTAGTATAACCTCAATGGCTTGCAGAGCCTCAATCATGACTTGATGGTGATGAGGTGAGGTGGAAATGAGCTCATAGAGGCTCATTTTAGTAGGGGTATAATGGAGTTGTTTAAGGATGACTCTCCTAATGTATTCAAAGGGGTTAATCTCTAATTTACATAAGATAGTGACGTTGGACTTAGGTGCAAGTGTGGAGGTTTGGGTCTAGTTTGGTATAGGGTGATTTGGTGGGTGTGTCTATATAATGGATGCTTTCACCTTCCCTTTATCCTTTTTTGTGATCATGTGACCACATTAATGGTATGGATAAAATGGGAAGGTGTGATGGGGGATTGGGTAGATTCTCTATCATTATGAGGTGAGAGTGGAAGATTAAGAATGTGTTGGTGGCTAATGGGTTGAAGAGATTTGCAATGATCTGTGTCATGCCCAAGTGTCCTATGATAGGAGAAAATTTGATGATCATTATAATAGGTTGGCTTCAAACTAAGAGGATTGAAAGGTTTGATGGGAGGTAATGTGAGTTAGGAGGTCTACACTAACCTTTGAATAATGGTTATATAGGATTCTTCCATAGGTAAGGAAGGTTTTGGGCTCATAGTTTTGGTTGGTAAGATGGGTATGTGGGTGGTAATAGGTTGGGTGAGAGATGGCTTAGGTAAGGTGGTTTGAGTAGATGGTCTTGACCTAGGTATTTTGGTAGTTGAGGCAACCAAATTTAGTGGTCTGACTAGTTATTCTTTGGGAAGGACCAATATATTAGCTAATAAATGTGTTGGTGTAATCAATGGTAATGGGTGACATATGTTGAAATGGGTTTGCTTTTTAAGCAAAGTGGAAGGGTGAGGCCCTATTATAGAGAGAAATGTAGAGGGAGGTAAAAGCTTAGGCATGTGTCCTTTTAATTCTTTTAACCTCTTTGTTGGTATGGGTCAAGACCTAAGTATAGGCTTGGGTGAAGTTAAGTCTACTTTCAAGGATGGGTGAACCAAAATTTGAGTAGGGAAGGCACCAAGATTTTTGAAAGGTTTGGTTGGTGAAGTGGTGGATTTTTTGGTTAATTGAAAAGGTGAGGGGTTGTTGGAGGTTTGTATTGGTTTAAGAGGTAGTGGAGAGATGATGGATCGATTGGTTAGAGGCATGTTATAAGGTTTAAATGTGTTGATGGAGGTAAACCCTAACCATTTATAGAAAGTGGTTTGATCCATGTCTAGTTTTAAGGCAAATTCTAATTTTTATATTAATGTGGAAAAAGTTTTGTGTATTGGTCCTGATCTATGGGTAGTGGATGCAATAGGTAGGCTTGTAGGTTAGGGATGATGGTTGGTAGGTTGATTGAATTCTTAAGGTGAGGAAGGTAGGGTTGGGATAAATAGTTCCTCCATTATAGGTATTGGTGGAACCAATTCTCCTCTAGGGATGATGTCCATAGATGTGGAAGTTTGGTGGGTAGTTGGTGGAGGTGGTGAATTGAGAATGTTAATTTATCCAAATGTGCTAGTTGAGGTAGTATGTGGTGATTCCAAGACTTCTATAAGGGTAGCTAAGGAGAAAGGAACCTCTTTGGTTTAGCTATCCAAATGAGGGTAAAGTAACCCCATTACCTCAATAAGCAAAGTGGGGGAGGAATGGGTAGATTGATTGATTGGGTCCTCATGGGTAAGTGATCATGAACCATGTTGACCATGTGGGCATTATGAGAGCATTTAGCCTATGTCTCCTTGATTTTGATATGGGCATGGTTGGGAAAAGGTTTAATGAATATTTTAAGAGCTTGATTTTAAGGGGAATTAGGATCATCCAACATGAGTTACCCTTTGTCGATAAGACTCTAAATAATATAATTACCTAATGAAAAGCACACAGGTTATTCTCATTATACTCAATAAGTTATGGATGAGAAGAATCAAATTTTGGGGGAGGTTTGATAGGTGGAAGTTGTATAAGGTTAGACTTTAGTAGCTTCTCTAGAACTAAGGTGTAATATTCTCCAAGTGGATTGAATTATTTTTGGTTGCTTCAATTTGGGTTCCTTGCATTTGGATTAGAGGTATTGGGATAATTTTTTGGTTGACATTGGGTGAAGGGGTGGTTTTAAGGATGATGAAATTTGTGATTCCCCTAGTCTTGGTTTTGTTATTGGCCAGGCTATCAAGTTTGGAGGAATAGGTTTTGTTGGTCTTAAAGGTAGAGTTTTTGTTTTGTAACTTTAATTTACCCTCATCTATGGTGTAGTTTTTTAGCTTACGTGCCATGGTAAAAGCCTCATCAAAAGTTTTGAATCTCTAGACATGTAGTGTAGAGGATATATGTTTGGATCAAGCTCGAGTGAAGATTTATATAAGTTTAAATTGAGGTAGGGAGAATGAAAGATAATTAATCACAAGCAAAAAAATAGGCAATAGACTCATCTTCAAATTTCCTGATCAAATAGAGGTCTATGATAGAGACCTTCTTGGAAATGTTAATGAAAAAGTGATCCAAGAAGACTTGTGATAGTTGGGTAAAAGATAAGATGGAATTCTTGGTAAGGGAACTATACCAGTTAAGTTTTGGACTGGATAAAGACATAGGGAAGGTTTGGAGGAGAAGGGCATCATCGTAAGCAATCATATATCATGCATGTCTAAAATCCCTAAGGTGATGCTGGGGGTCCTCCTTGTTTTGAAATTTGGTAAATATCATAAGATCTCAATAAGGAGGGTAAGGTCTGATAGGAATAGAAGGATGAATAGGTTCATTACAAATCTGATCATAGGATAAGATGTTATGACCTCCTAAAATAGATGACTCCGTTGGTCATCTTGTCCATGAAAATTTTCATTAGGTTGGTTTGAGGTGGTGCACCAAAAGGATTGTAAGGTTGATATTTTGGTTGAGGTTGGGTAACATATTGGTGTTTACTTGGCAGTTGAGAGGCTACCACATATTGGAATGTGGTTACTAGAGGTTGGGTAGGGTAGGTGGCTAGTGGTGGTTGGGTAGTGGGTCCATATTTTTTGTGGGTTAGGGATGTATCCTAGATTGGGTGCATGGGTAATTGTTGAGAAGTCCTTATATATTTGGCATGGGTGGTAATTGGGTTAGTGATAAGAGGGGAGCTAGTGACCTTTATGCTAATGTGTGGTGAGGTAGAAAGGATATACAACCCTAATATTGGTAAAGGGGTATTAATTGATGGGTTAGGTTTGATAGAGGGGAGGTTGGTAATATTGATGGTGGGTGCTCTAACTGTAAGCAAGGTATGATGGGTCAATGATTGGGTTGTCCCCAAGGTAGAGGATTCATTAGTAGGGGTGAAAGGTATGAGGGTAATAGGTGGCTGAATATGTTCATTCTCAGTCATAACATCAAAAGGGTTAGTAGATGAAGATGCCTAGGTGGTCAAAGGATGTGTGGAGATTGTATCAATGGGGATACCTTTCATAAGATGGGATGTCATGCCATAAAGAGGATCCTAAGTTGGGGTTGAGGTTAGGATATGGTGAGGGGAGGTATTAAGTTAGTGCTGAAGGGCAACTGGATTATTGTTTATAAAGGTGGTAAAATCCATGTCTCTTTTGGGAAATACTTAAGTGAAAATATGAATTCTCAATAGATGAGGTGAATCTTTTACCTCAAATATGTACGCCATATATGAGGAGGTAGAAGAGGTTGATTTAAGTGATGGGTTTTATTCCACTAGGTATATCCATTGTTGATGAGTGAGAACCATACAAGAAAAAAAGGGAGAGAAAACAAGAATAAACTCAACACTCAAATAAGAAGAAGATAAGAAAATTATCAAGGCAATCTAGACACATACTATGAAGTATATTAATCCTAGAGGTTAGTTTTAATCTCACTTTTGGCTTATGCCTTAATTTATGAGAATGTGTGATAGAAGTTGGATTTTAGATCAGGTACTATATAAGTATTCTATGGTTGGTTTTGGGTTATTTAGGTGCTAAAAATAATTTGTATTGGAATCAATATGTCTTGAGATTGGGGCCTAACCCCTCACTTCACAGTCTCATAGCGATAAGGGTGTGAGGTTCTTAGCCAATATATATTGATATCTAAAGTTTATACTCAACTAGAGAGCTAAGTTGGTTCTCCTCTTGGTAATGACCTCTAAGTAAGATTGTCATGAATGGGTAAGGTGACTACTAGGTGATGAAATCCTAGTTAGGCCTTATCTCAAATTATCTTGATGTTTGATTGATGAAAGTGGTTCGAATAGTGGGTGTAATAAAATTGGTGATACAATAAAATTATTATGCTTTAATTAAAATTGAACTAATGTTAAAATCAAGAAAATGGATGTAGTATGTTTTAAACCCAAAAGATATTTTAGTTTTAATAATAAGCACAGATAGAGAGAAAAACATATAGATGCAAAGAAAACATGAGTAAAGACTCTAGGTCCCATCAGGCATGCCATAATGTTTGATGTAAATTTTCACTTAAGTTATAAATAAAGAGAGAAAAGAAACTCAATATGGGTTGTGGTATGAATACCTATTTGTTTGTGCATGTTGAATCAGAAGATTATGAGAGCTCCTATTTGGCTTGGGAGGAAGACCTACAAATAAGAAAGTACTAAAGTAAACTTATTTATTAGATAGGTAGTTGGGTGGATTTCCTAGCGAGAGATAGAACCTAAAATTAAGAAATTATTTAAGGGTTGTCAATCCACCTATTTTAAACAATCAAGTTGATAAAACTAGAAAGAAGATACTTGCATCAATAGTAGACAATTACTAAAAATGAATACAAGAAAAGCTTGTTTAGAAAAGAGACTAGAAATGATGTAATTAGTGATAAATTGATTAGTATTAGTGCTAATAGGTTGGGATATGGCTCAGAAAAGTAGAAAGGGGCATGTGAATAGATAGGGACACACAAAAGTGAATCTATTTGGGTGTAAGAGGTTTAAATTAGCTTGCTAGTTTTTGGTACCATAGGTGACTGTCATCAGTCATGCAAACATCACTAGTCAAGGGTAACCATCACTGGTTAGGTAACCATCATCAATTTCTTATTATTGAATATGAAAGTGAAACTAAGGTTTGGGCTTAATGATTGATGAAATCTGAGAAGTGGATTCTAGGAGATAGATTAGGCTTGGAATGAAAACCTAGTAAAAGTATACAATAAAATGAATACTTATCTTACTAAAAATTAGTTGATGGGTGGTTCATGTAGACTTGCCTATTGGTGGAACCTGGGTTGATTCTAGTAGCATAACGATACTTGGGAGCTTAGTGGAAGGTTGACAGTAAGTAGGCTCCCTATGTGATAGTTGATAGCACTTGATAATGAGAATTGACCTAATTGACCTACAAAAAGAGATTCTTGATACAAAGAGCTCTTAATAACAATTATAGATGGTTTTACCTCCTAGGCCTCTCTCTCATATTGGCACAAGCAAGAGGTGGAAGTGGTTATCTAAACTAGACTTGAAGAAGGCTTCTAAATGTAAGTCATGTATGCAAATGGCTCACAACTAGATTTAGACTATTTTATTTAAAAAATCAAGGTGGTGGTTTACATGTAGGTTGCATGTTGAGTCTAAGCTATCCAACTTGATCATCACCAGTTAGGGTGACCATCACCATTCACCCTGACTATTTCCAATTGATGACCTATGAAAATTATAGGTTAAAATGGGTGAAAAGGTGAGTTAATCCAAATAAGTGACTAACTTGACTCTTGATTAGGTAAGTAGGCTAAGCTAGGCAGTTTTAGGGGTATTTTTGACATTCAAAATCATAGGTGTGTAAATTTTTAGTGTCTAAAATGGTTTCATGAGCTTAAGATAGAACTACATCCTGAAGGATATGATTTCACTCAAAAGAGTGTTTGACATAGATTAGCCCACACACAAACATAAAAAACTAGCTTACATCAACCAAAAATCACACACAATCAACTTGGGATCCTTTAAATAGCCTAAATATGTTAACATTAGTTATAATTATGCTCCAACTAAAGTATAGAGGCTGAAAAATTTAATTCTACAATATATAGATGTCATTACCTAGACATACAAAGACCTCAATGTCTTTGACCCAAGCATAATAATACACACTATCCCACTTAAGCAAGGTAAAAAATATTTAAGCAGAGACAACAAACCATAAACCCTATATTATAAACCCTTAATCATAATGAAGTTGACAAATTACTATCAATGGGAATTATTTTTTGAATCCACCATTATACTTGGGTTGCCAACCTAATTCTTGTTCACAATAAAAATTGAGAGATTAAGTTGTGAATCAATTTTAATAATTTAAATATAACCTTAGATAAATATAATTAACTTTTCCCTCCTTAGATGAAGTGACTCAAATGGTAAGTATATCTTATATGATGTCCTTTATGTATGGATTCTTGGGGTATAACTAGGTCTTAGTGAACTAGGAAGACAAAACCAAGACCACCTTTAAGACAAAGTGGGGAACCTTTTCCTATAAAAGGATTGTATTTATCCTCTTTAATGTAGGAGCCACTTTCCAAAGGGATATGTATTTTTCCTTATAATTTATGATCAATAAATGCATAATAATATATATGAATGATCTAATTGTATTTTCATGATATATGTCTAAACATGTTCACCACTTGCAGAGTGTACTTGAGAGATATAAAATGTATGGTCTCTCCCTTAACCCTAGTAAAGTGTCCTTAGTGTCACAAAAGGTAATATCCTTAGTCAAATTAACACTAAATAACTTCTCTATTGACCCTAAATAGGCTAATTTGATTTTTTAATTACCTCTCCCTAATAGAAAGAAAGAATTGAAACCGTTCTTTGGCAAGATTCATTTTGTACTGAAGTTCTTATATAGTTTCATTGAGATTTTTAAAAATTTGAATGTTATGTTGAAATAAGAAGATAAAGTGGAGTGAACCCATCCCTAAAATAAATAATCCTATCAATACATTAATAATTCCAACATGTAGGCACCAAAATTTATCAGTTTGGATTATGAAAAATATTTCCACCTCTACTCCTTTGCTTCTGAACACACCATTATATTCATGCTCACTCATAAAAATTGTGAAGAAGAACATCATATGGCCTTCATGAGTATAAACTTTAAGTATGTTTAACTAAATTAATCTACCTTGTAAAAACATTATTTGCCTTAGTGAAGTCCATGAATAAGTTTTAGAACTATATCTTTAAAAACAAGGTGCATGTCATTATCCTTGATCTAACCATAAATCTCATGTTAGGATAAGATGGATTAGGGGAATGTAGAGGCTGGTGGATGACAAAGTTATAATAATATGACATAGAAATTAAACTTTACATAATGTTAAGATTTAAATTATGTACTTAATTAATCATAGAGGTTGACCCTAGAATCACTATGGTGTAGCTGGACCAATATGAGATGACTAGCCAAGATTGGTATAATTTGATAATCCATTATCTACTTTATGGGAATCATCCTCAGGTACTCAAAAAAGCCCAAAAGAGAGATATTAGATTGAAGGTAGCTCATAATATGATGAAAAATGGGATACTCTATCTTAATAACTATGAGGTCATATACCTCTTATGTTTATCAAAGGATGAAGCCAAAGAAGTTATGACTAGCTTCCATGAAAATTCGCCAATGGCCACCCCTTAGGAATAAAAATAACCCAAAAAATTTCTTGAGCTATATATTATTGGACCAACATCTTAAAATATGCACACATACATTTTTTCCATGAATGTTAAACCTTTACAAAAAAGGAGACCTATGTGTTAATGCCACTCCAACCCAGAATAGAAGAGTTTTCCTTTGCTAAATGGGGGATAGATTTTGTTGGAATCATCAATATTGATTTCTTGGTTGGCCAATATTTCATAATTACCACAACCAATCACTTTACAATATGGATAGAAGATATAGCCACCATGAAAGTCACTACTAAGGATGTGATGAATTTCTTTGAAGATAATATAACCATGCATTTCAACACACCAGTCTCTTTGGTCTATGACAATGGCCCTATTTCTAATTAGCTAAACTCACTGATGGGGCCTATGATAATAATATCACCTTGAACATCTCATTAAATTACTATCCATAGGGAAATGGTTTAGATAAGTCTACTAAAAAGTGACCTAGGAATTGACACTCCTTGTTGAAATATGCACTATGGGATGATCTCACCAGATATAAAGGATCCCTTAAAAGTTCACATTTCCTAATGATATATGACCTAGATATAACATTCTCAATGACACGTAGACTACCCATTTACAAATTCATGTAATAATACATGTATAATATTTAAAGGGTCAGCTCAAGGTTGTTAAACATCATTCAAATGGAAGACACATGAGAGGAAGCTCTTGATAATTTTATCATACATCAACACACCATCAAAATATGGTTTTACAAGAAGGTTAAATTTAAGTTGTTAAATAGATATAATCTAGTCCTATTGTGGGACAATACTTATGAAAATAAATGCCAACATTCCAAACTAGAACCACTCTAGATTGGCCCATATTAGATTATTGAGTTATTGGGATAGAATTGTTTAAGACTAAAATATGTACAATGTAAAAAAATATGTTTACCTATGAATGGAAAATTATTAAAGCATTACTTCTTGGATGTGACATTCACTATTGTCTTGGAGTAGATGTAAGTGTAATTTAAGAGTAGCATAGTATTAGAGGAATTTGTTTTATGTTGTGTTTTTTATTTATATCATGTGTTTACTTTTTGTTATATGTTTACTTTATTTGTTTCTTTATCTTTTCCTCATGCATGATCTTAAGCATCCTCCTTTAAATTTGTTACAGAACATTTATATACCTACATCTCATGATTTTATCCCATCAATTGTTTGACAAAGCATTGAAAATGTAGTCTAGGGATCAAAAACTAGAAAATCATATCTTCATGGTTAAAATGTGTGATCAACATGGAGAATATTTTATAATGTCCAAAAAATAATGAATCCATTGATTCAAAATTGAGTAGTTAAATTAATAATTGTTTTATTATTGACTAGAGGTCATCACTATACTAAATACACTAAGAGACCACTTTGAGTTCATGAAATGACAAAGGGTCTCTTAAGGTGGTAAGATCTTTCTTAATAAATCATTTAATTTGGATACAATGTTTTCCAACCCTCATGGATAAAAAAATAGATTATAAAAGCATAGGGAAGTTTGTAATTATTGATAAAATTTTAAAGTTTCTTCCTAAGAAAGGGTGATTTGAGAAATCTACATTGCAAGGTTTCTGGCCTAACTGGCAATGGAGCAAGGCCTAATGTGGATCCATAGGTATATATGTCTAGGTCATGGATGCCTAGATGGAAAAAAATAAATTCCCAATCCATCTCTTCCCCAATTAGTGTGAGAAAAAAAAGTACCTTTTAAGAGTTTTGAGAACCTAAACCATCCCCAACTTTTATCATGAATTCAAAAGGAGAACCAAGGCAATGAATCAATTTCTACATAAAATGGCCTTTTAGAAGAATTGAAACCCAGTATGTTACATGTTGGATCATTTATGATCCACATTTGTATTTAATTAATTTTTTTTGTTTAATAAACTCAAGGAATTAATCTCACTAGGAGACACCCTCATTATGTTTGGTAATCATAAATTAACATACATTATGTTATTAGTTTAGGTTTCTAATACATTGGTAGTTATGTCCTATAGAAATGGAATTATAATTTACCATTTGCTATATTTATTTGGTATGTACTTCACTTGATAAGTTAACATGGTTTTACTAGAATAAATCTTTCATATTTGGATTTCCCATGTAAATGTCTGAATGAACTTATTGAATCACTAACTATTAGTGGTACCAGAGCCTTATCATTCTAAGAGGTTTTTTATCGAATAAGCACACACTATGATAAATAAGAAAAAATATGGTGTTGGCATATCTTCCATGAATAATCTTGTCATAAAATAGCTTGAGAAAAAGTGTGATGCACCCTTCCTGTACATAATTGTGAAGACCAATGATGTCATGAGTCCTTGAATGCATGTCATCATTCATGTATTGTGGAAGAACTACGAATCCCAAGCCAAGCTAAGCCAAGCCAAAACTCTTAAACAACACTTATTTTTTGGGTAAGAGCTGATATTAATGTGAATTTATTGAAACTTTAATTATCACATGCTTATTGTTTTATATTAGTTTAGAAACAATGCAAACATTTTATGTGAAGAATGGACTCACAAAAGAAGCAATAGATGTGATTCCTTATGGCATCAAAGATCAAACTTGTATGTTGATCTCTATTAGTGTGGTGTAACAATACCAAAAATAAAAATGGTGAAGTAGGTTTTTACATATCTAAAATTAATTGGCATTGGGTTACTGATATTTCTAGTGGATAATAGTCCTCTCTAAGCCATCTATATGGTGCTTGAGTAGTGATTATTTTTATACCAACACTCAGACCTTAGTATACCTGTATGGTGATAAGTGATGTATTCAAACAAAGCACAAAAATAAATCAGGGTAAATATGATTTTAGGTTTTTAATTTAATTTTTTATGGGATCCAATAGGGCATTGCACTTTATTGTAAATAATTACCATGAAAATCTAGTGAATTAATTTTAATATGTAAGTGAAATATTTAGTGAAAAAAATATCATATATATCATTTTTTTTCAAACCTAGAAAATAAAGGACATATAGAAAGTTTTAATTTTGTATTCTTAAATTAATTTATGTGAATTTGGATGGATTAAATTTTTTATTTACTTGCACAAGAGGAGTTCAAGGGTTCAAAACCCATTAGACCTATATTTTGGTCAAATTTTATTTTTGACCTTAGTTTTGTATAAATAAGATTATCAATGAAAATGTTATAAATGGTGATATAAGTGTGTAATAAAATTATTATATTTTACAATCTATGATTAATAAATTTCCCTATAAAAATTTCTATTATATTTTGAATCTACTTATGAGGGTTGAGCCAAAGAGCCATTTAGAATTCATTTTTTTATCATTATATTTCTTCGTAATCATGGCCAAAATTGTTAGTTTAATCTCTAAAAATGGTAGATTAACACCTAAAAACTAAAAGTAATAGAAATTACACATGGATAACATGATAATTTTTAATTAGTTTTGGGAAATAATAAATAAATAAACTACACCACCCACTGAACTTGCCAAATTGATTGAGTACCAAAAGTGTGATAAATGTACACTTGCACTCCTAAAAACATCCTGCACTGCACAAGTGATTATTCACATTGAAGTTGTTAAATGTAGCACATGAAAATTATGTAAATAATTAAATCACTTATATGAAAAATAACCTACATACCATAAAATTGACCTTCTTATGCAACATTTAAACAAGAAACTAACAAATGATGAAGATGTTTTTAAATATATTTCCTAAATGATAACATTGAAACAAGAATATTACATGATAGGTGAAAATATTTATGATGACATGTTAATTTACATCACATTAATTGGAATTAGGTATACATACACCAAATTTATTTAAATGTTTTAGTTTAGTAAAAAACTCAATGGTGCAACATTTGACTCTATTTATGAGTTGTTAACTTAGCATGAGTGATGATTTGTAAAGAATAAGAGTAACCTTACTGAGGAGGCTCAAAATACAAAGGGAAAAGTCATATCATAGAGATATTCACCATGTATATAGTTATTTTCTTAAACATTCTATGAAATAATCTCTAATACATTCTCTAATATATTCTCAACACCATTCTAGACAATCTCCACATCATTCTCATCCACACTCTCCAAGATCTTCCAAACACAAACATCACCATAAGTACTCTTCTCACTCTAGTGTTTCATCCAATGATTTATATTCTTATGGATCTCATAAACATATTAAAAATCCCATATGCTTCAAATATGGTGGTAATGGACATATTACAAATGTATGTCCTTCTTGATAACCCTACTCTCCAAACAAAAACAAAGTTGAAACAAATTATGTGGATCATTCTAGTGGTAGATATTATAGTTACTCCAGTTATTCAAATTATTATAACTCTTCCTCTAATTAGGAAGTGTCCTATATGGTTAAGGTCTATGGTCCCAATGGATTTGATAACCTATTTTTATTGATCAATTATTCACTCATCTTATGTGAGCTACTAGGCTCTAGATTGGGATCTATTGTAGTAGCATTTTTTGGCTTGTATTTTTCCTTTCTTATAGTTTTGGATTTATATTCTAGATAGTCATGACATAGAATATATTGTATTATTTGATTTTGTTTCTCTTGATGCATATATTCTCACATCTCACCTAATAGGGGAGAAGATATTACATTGGTTGGTCTTCTATCAGTGGTTGATGACAATATGAGTTGATAGGGATTATTATCACGTTTAGTATTGAGTAAAAGTCATCAAAATTTGTTGGACATCAGGGATATGTTTAATACATAATACATTTTGGTCATTTTAATGGGATTTTGGGTGGAACCTTATGTAGATCAATGTAGTTAGACAGGTTTTGATTTGGTTCTACTATATTATAGTATGAATGATCATGGGAGATGAGTGGGCTTTGATTGTGTTCATCAAACTTTTATGCCACAACTCATAGGATGGGCTTCTTTATGGAACAATATTAGGTTTGATTAGTACCAAGAGGTACACAGCACCAATTCTAGTTGGTTTAAAGTTTATTTTATGACTTAAAAGTCATTTCTCTAGTTCTTTCATCTTCTATACCCCTTTAGATCAAGGGGATTTTTTTGGGTCATTTATGATCCATGGTTGTATTTAATTAGTTTGTTTATTTATTTAATAAAATTTGGGCATGTATCTCATAATGAGACACCCTTAATATATTTGGTGATCATAGATTACCATACATTAGACTTATAACCTACCATTTGCTCTATTTATTTGGTATGTACCTCATTTGAGAAGTTAACATGGTTTTATTAGAATAAATATTTCTTGGTTTGTTTTCTCATGAAATGTCTAAATTAATTCCCTGAACCACTAAATATCATTACATGTTGAATAAAACTCAAGTTCTATATTTCCTTTATGGTTCTTTTCAAAGGGTTGTCATCATTTGCCTCATAGATTTGAAGTGGAAATTTTAGGTATTGAGTTCTAAACATTGGACAATGTTTTCCTCACATAGTCACCTTTTTAGTGACCAACACACCCATTTTAATCATAAGAAATGGGACCTATAAGAAAAATTTATAAATTATCACCATTCATCATGCCCAATCTAAACCCTGTCTGACTTCAAAATTTTGGGTGCCTATTGTATCCTGACCTTTGAGATTTCTATTCAAGTTATAGTGGAGACCCATTTACTTTTATTTGAGTATTTTTAATAGGATTTTAGTATGGAATTTTTTTTATCGCCATGTTTAAAGGTATTTGTATACTTAGTCATGTTTTGAGCACTAACTAATTTTTCTTAGAAATTATTGAAAGCATATAGGTCCCAAATTCTTAGTATTGGATTCTAATTGATGATCTCCTAGTAGTTCTCTTATGACTGGTAAGCAAACCTTCATTTTAAAAAAAACTTTCAAATGACTTAGTATTTTATACATTTTTAGGTCCCAGATCTAATCAAAAAACATGTTTACCCATACACTAAAATTTTTAAGAGATGTCAAATCCCCATGAGGCCTGACCTAATTAGAGATCATTAGTGTACCTATATACCTATAGTTTTTAAAGTTATTAGAGCCCTAGGAGGCTTGATCCAATTATAAATCACCATATATACTTGTACAGCTAAATTAAAAAGCTATCAAATCCTTGAGAGTCTTGATCTAATTAAATATCACCATATTTACTTGTACACCAATAGTTTTCAAAGTTTTTAGAGCCTTAACAACCTTTTTAAAATCATAGATCACCATGTGTACTTGTACACCCAATATTGTTAGAGATATTGGAACCCCGTGAGTCCCACCCTAACCAAACATCACCATGTATACCCATACATCTATATTTGTCAAAAAAATTAAATCCATAAGAGGCATAATCCAATCAAATATTTCCATGTGTACTTTAGTACACCTAGAGCACCATAAACCTATAAAATTACTAATGTGTCAACCTCTTAGCATTATGATAAATATGACATTCAAAAATATCTAAATTTATATAGGGTTCCAAAATGGATAAGGTTGTGGGTGTTTCCACAACACTCTCTACATTTATTAGACCATTTGAGAGTTTTATGATTCAATACCTAGAAAGGTCTTATCATTGCCAGCCAATTCAATTAAGGTTGATTGTATATAAAATCAAATATAATTGAAAAACCCAATAATAACTAATTCAAAATTGGATCATCAACTTGGAGTTTAATTCACATGTTGAAATCCTCTAAAGCCATTACTTTATAAATTATCAAAGATCCATATAAGGTCCCATCTAGATTGAATTAATCATTATCTATGTTATTCCAATCAAGAAATTTAAAACCCTTTACTAATTTGTTCCCAAAGCATGAAGTGTATATCTATGAGAGTATTAAAAAACAACATCAATAAATGGTATAATGTAAATCCAAACCCAAAAAAAACAATAATCCATATATACCACACTCATGTAGGGGATCATGCATTTTAAACACTTTAATGAAATATTCAATACAATTGAAGATATCTAGAGACTTAGCAGTGACGATGAGACTAAGAAAGATGATATCAAGTTTAAAAGTGATTTGTTATCTTTAAGAGCCTTAGGTTTTCATAAATTTATATCCAAACCTAAAGTCTTACCCTATGGTGATATCCTTGATAATATATTATGTATGTCCAAGTGCACCAATGACATCATTTAATTTCCTAATCAAGGACTCCAAATTATAAATATATCCAAGGATAATTCAAAAATTACTACAACCTCATTTACTATCAAATTTTATATGAAAAGTAAGTTTCTAATGTATGGATGAATAATCATAACCTCCATGATACCCTATAAGATTGGGCTAAGGACACTGACTTTTGGGTGAACAAAGAAGACATCAAATCCTACATGTTTAAGACCTTCATAGAGGGAGTGTGAACATGCATGTTGTTTCTAAACCACATATATAGGTCAAGTAACATCATACATGTCAAAAAATATTGATTCCCCTTCCTCAACATCATCCTCAAATGGAATTAGGTCCCAGATCTCAAGGACATCATCACATTCAACATATCACATCAAGTCCCATAGATGTGAATCAAGGGAAACTTTTACATGATATCTTATTTGTTTAATATCACGTGTGCCACCATAAAATTCAAGATCACTTCATCCCCCAATGGAAAATTGAAATTTCCATAGTCCACATGGTCTTCACCAAATTATACATTCACCATTTCAAGCACCACATTCAATTCAATAGTGATCACTTCTACCCCATGTTTACTTGACAATCAATATAAATTATATGTTGAGGCTATAAGAAAACATGAGGGCCTCCATATTGGACATTGGTTCTTATGGGTACTACTAAGACCAAAAATTAATATAGTATAAGGCATTTAGGGACCTCTTCTCAAGATACCCTACATCATCCTTGATCAACTAGTGGAGCAAGAGATCACTTATCAAATTGTCAATGACATAGCTTGTTTTTATCTCATAAAAATACATGAGTTCTACCCTTCAATCTCCATCATCATAGGGTGCCATGAGTACAATTCATTCTCTACCCTCTAGGACATGGCCAAGAAAAAATATTCCTTTAATCTCCCCAAATATGATGACAAGTTATGAGATCCTTAAGATAAGATAAATTCTCATGTGGAACTTTATTAGGTTAGGATAAACATCGACTATCACCATGAGAGCCATGAGGATGATATCATCCCCCTTAAACAAACCAAGGATGTTAAGGTAATTGAAAATTTGGAAGTGTTATGTCAAACTAGATCCCAACAAGCACAACCCAAGCCCATTCTAGATGAGAGGCTTATTCCTCCATAGCATATTGTAGAGGTTAAAGCCACTACAAGAAGGTTTTATGAATTACTCCTACAAGGGATCCTAACAACAACTCCTATGAAGTCATATTCTAATTCACTTATAAGGAATTCCCAAGTAGTCTAATCTCATATTTCCTAGGCTCTTCATCTTTCTACTAGATATAAATCTCAAGATAGCTCCCCTTAGGCCTAACCTTCTACGTCCTCAGAGCTAGGAACTCTCACCTCTAGCATGGTTTGGAAATAACTTGCTACACCTTTTAGTTTTGTAACCCAAACATATATTGTCCTTATAGTTATTTCCATTGAAATTTCCCCTATAAATTCTTATCATGGGTCCCTTACTGCATCATCCCTAAAGTCCTATGTGCTCTAAACTTCCATAATCCTCCAGTCTACATTTCACTAGCTTATCCAACTTATATAATTTCCTTTAAGCTAACCTAGGTGATTATTTCAATCCATTTTAATGTTCTAACTCTTTCTCCCATAATCATAAGGATTCCCCCTATAGCCTTGGTCCCCCCCATTACTCTAAGACCCCTATAGTTCCTTTGATCCCAAGTGTGCATGCATCCCCTACTTATTTAGCTTCTAATTCTCTAATAGGTCCAAGATTAGTGACCCTAGGTAACCCACCAACTTTAGGCATTAGTAGAGTGTATACTAGGCACCTATTTTCACCTCAAGGCCCTTCAAGTTCTATCCCTTGAAGTGCAATAGCCTCACAAATAAATTATAAATAAAAGATTTTTAAAAGCCCAAATATGATTATCCCCAAACCATCAGTATAACCCCTTCTTACATATGTAACACCAAATTGGGCCTACCTCTATCTTATACCTAGTTCCCTAGGAATTGGCTTCAATTATCCCATCTCTTCTCTTAGTATGAACACCCAACTCCCATGCATAATTGGTCCCCAAGTCTATATAAATTAGGATGAACTAAGGTCACACTTGTTCTCATGGGTAGATCCCTTGGCCACTTCTCCATTTTCACCAATACTCCCCCAACCATCTTTCATCCCATTTCATAACCTTCCTCTATTCATGACACCTCTACCCATGCTTCCACCATTCACTTCATTTTTTGCCTCATCTTTGACATCCCTAGGGAATTTAAGAGGACAAGGGTGGATTGGCCTTATAGAATCACAAAGACTAGAGATGGTCTATCATGGGGATCTAGACATTTGGTTAAATTTTGATAAGATATCTGGAATAATAAAGAGGGTGATGACCTAAAACTTCACCTAGAATAGAAACCTTATTATATGGAGAATAAATCAGGGCCTCTTCTCCCTCATTGAGAAAAGGATTCATCTAGGATAAGAAAATATTATAGATAATTTTATCTCTATAATATGTTTCATAAATGAGTTTATAGAGAAACTCATGGAGGATCTCAAGGAATAAGTCAAGTTCTTATAATCCCAAGTCAGGAGCTCATTCCCAATTGGCCTCCTTGGTAGGGTGGAAACAACACTTGTGGAATTATTCACAACCATATGAGAGGTGTCCAAATCTCTTTAAAATATAAATGTTTCCTTTGAAAAGGTATAGTGGTACATAGATGGGATAATCAAAATTGATAATAAATACAAGAATATGGTGGTAGTCATCAATAATGGGATGTTCCCTGAGCTCAAAATCATACCCCTCATGGACTTCAATTTATGCCAAACCTTTATAGGGAGTATGAGGACAACATTAAAATATTTTCTTAGGGATATCCGAGCTATCTTATGGCCCTTAGATTAAATTAGGGAATAAATCCTTTTTTACTTTGAGGTCAGCATTACTATACTTTTTTACCCTAATGACACACTACTTAGCACCAATTAATTTGGGTCCGCCTTAAACATTTAAATGCATACATGAAGAGGAAGGTGGTTAATGCTAAAAAATGTGTGGCTCATGTTAATTTATAACTTTCTATGGAGTCCACTACTAGCATCAGCAAGGTCAATATAGTAAAGGTCACTCTTGAGGACCCTCTGAAGGAATATGATAAATTGTTGACTTGATCCATAGTTATATTTAGAGATCCACCTATCAACATACCCAATATGGATATAGAGGAAAATATTGTTTCATAAGCAATAATAACTCAACAAGGCACCCAAATGCAATTAGGAAGTAGTCTCCCTTAGGGTTCTAGTCAGTGATATTTTATTTCCTCTTGTGGTCCCAAAAGGGAAGGTTATTATCTTGTTTTATGTGTTCTTCCCTCTTTTTTATATTTTTGGACACATGATTATATTTTTATAATGTATATTCATAATGGCTCAGAGTGTGATCTTATGCAAATTGTTGTTGGATTCCATCTTTCTATTATATATATTATTTTGTGGCATTTTTATATGGTTGGTAATTTTGTAATAGAAGGCACAATATAGTTACTAGACTCATGTTTTCTACATTCTACTATGTTTAATTTATGAATTCCTTCTAATATTAAAGTGAATACAAATAATATTATTTTTTGAAACTATGTTATGAGTCTTTATACAATACATGTGTCTAATTGATAATAAGTTGCATGATATTCTAGTTGGTTTCTACACTTTCTCCTTTTTTATAAAATAAATATAAGTTTATGTGTCTTTAACTAAAATTGTATAGGTGTTTATATATAGAGTGAATATGGGTTAATTTTACACATGATATTCCATTTCACTCTCTTCCCTGTGTAACTAAAGTTCAAGCTTATGTGAAACTCAACATATAATGGTAGAACTATAGCTGGGCTCATGTTTTTATATATTCACTCATAGATATCTCTTTTATACCTTACACTTTCATTCCTTTTTTTGACCCTCTGAATCAATTTCCCATGCTTAGATTTTAAATCCCCATATTATTAAACTAAAATACCCTTAGGAAAGATCAGTTGGTATAAATTTTACTCTGTGTAGACCATGTTGGTCTTCTATTGGTAATAACTCATCTATTTTATAATTATTCCAAGTAATTTATATAATGGATCCCAATACCTATAAATCATGCCCTAGAATATTCTAGTAGTAGCCCTAAAAAGAGAGGATGTAAGTCCCTTTAATTATTCCATAGTTTCTCAGTAAACTTAATCCAATAGGTATATTTTGGAGTCTTAATAATACCCTCCTTGGTACCCTATTGATAGTTATTTTTTTCTCAGGAGATCCACTTATATTTTATGGTGTTATAAGTTATTGGTATGGTGTTTGTACATGTTGTGTAGGATCTAGATTTGATATCAATTATGGGGAAATAGGAAATTTTAATTGTTTTTCTACTACAATAGCTTTGGCTTACACATATTTTAGTTCTTCTAATGCCTTTACTCTAAGGAAATTTTATGGTACTGTTAGAATGTTCCACACATCATACAATATCTTAGTTGGTTCATAGGGCGAGATACTTCCATTAATTGGTGCATGTTCTAACTGTGTTGGTCATATAACCTACTAAAGATACTAAAATTTAATATCTATAGAACATCAATCTTGTACATTTAACAAATATAAATTAGGTTTCTACCCTTCAATTCTAGAGTTCCCTATTATTGAAAGGCTTACATTAAACATATGATTATGCCTAAATAATTATCTCTTAGTATGATCCATAACATTATAATGACCCAAGTATTTTAAACGACACAAAAATCTTAAAACCTAATAAAAATCATGCACTATCAGTTTCTAATTCATACCTATTTTTTAACCTTATAGACACTACCAACCGTAAAAGGATACTAACATCAATGATATTGTCTAGATCCTTATCTAGTGTCTTGTAGCCAAAAGTAACCTAAATTATGAAATCATTGAAATCCAAGGGTTGGCCTAACTATCTTATTTAACCATACCATGAGATATTTTCAAAAGGTGTGGTATAAATACAAGTTTAAGCCTTCTCATTATTCATCTATCAAATACCAAGTAAACACTTAGTAAAGATAAATCTATCAACTATACAAACACTATATTTTTTCCTATTCATCCTTATTTTCATATCAATTATAGGATAAAACATATTATAGATCCAAATCATTCAAAGAGAATCCCATGAATGATATTTGTCAAATTACAAGCTAGATTACTGCATACATCTTTATATAGTATATTTCACCCTTGTGCACACACTTTCCAACACATAGGGATAAATTTATAATTCTAAGGATCTCCTTGGATTATTGGATATGTAGATAACACCCATTGATAAAGGTGTATTTGGTCCAACTTGACACCATGAGCCCATTTACCCATTTTTCAACAAACTCATTCCAAGGGTGAAGAGTTAGGGTTTGATCAATCATCAAAGAGTGATAACTTATATCTCATATCTAAATAAATCAACAAAAATATGATATGAAGCCTATAATAACAAATTTTCTCCCATATAAATCCAATCATTATTCCATTTTATACACATGTGTCATAGCTAGACAATAACATCGATGGTAGTGTCCAAATTTGATGGTAGTGTTTGTGGCCTTAGAAGTATAATTTTTATAATATGACTACTAACCTAAAATATTGATCATGTATATTTTTCACATGTTTCTAGTCTATATATACCTATGCACATGTAGTCATATAAAATGTGAAAATTGGTAACTTGAGTGTGGATTATGACACCCAACCCATAGGTCCCTCTTGTTTGCTCTCATGACCCTTCTAGGTACCTTTTCATTGATTCCAAGTCATCTATATCCTTCTAGACAATGATTCTACCTCATCCACACTAATTTTTCTATGAAAATTCCATCCCCTCAGGTCTTATACTCTTAGGACAATAGTGCCCAACTTGGACTATAGCACCAAATCCTAGGGTATTCAAGTTTGATTCTCTTGTCTTATCATATTTTGAGCCCAAATGACTATTTTATCCTATTCATCTTCATCATTGTGTCAACTTATCATGAATACATTTGACCCATGACCAATAGATATCTATAAAATCACATTCAAAGTTCATTTAGAATGGGTTAGCAAATATCATAAAGCAAGCAAGAATACAAGCAAGACTACTTAGGAATATTTCCCTATTTTATGCATATAGCTATTGAATACAACCACAAGATTATTCAAACCCTTACACCAATCCCTAGCCACCTCAAGCACACACATATTTAGCATTTTTCATCTTCATACACACTATTGCATAAAGCACATCAAGTGGTAGAAATACATATGGCTTGATCCCTCTTTGGAGTATTACTATGTAGGTAGCATGCCCACACAAGGGGTGTGGATACATGTTCAATGCATCTTACACACACTAACCCCCCCCCCTCTCTATCTCAAATTTTGTCAAAGAATAATGGATTCTATGGCTTGAATACTAAATCAACTTGACAAGGATATTTTTAGACATCCAACATCTAAAATTTCATTGGAAAGTTCACATAAGGGTAGCGAACAAAACCCAAAAAGCTTAGGTCATGAGGATAATAGAAGTAAAAAAGGACCATAGTGCCAAACCCTAGGGTGTCTTATTTTGATGTTCTTATCCTTTCATGAAACAAAGGCCAGATCTTAATTCATGACACTATTCCAATCCTGCACATCAAATTTTAGACCTTATCTCAACCACAGTCTAGTTTAAGCTAACTTACATTTCTCTTCATTTATTACTATCTTTAGAAAAGTTCAAATTACAATTAAATTATACAAAATAGTAGCTTAATTATTACAATATTATTTACTTATTTAAATAACTCAAACCATTATTTAAATTAGTAATAATATTTCAATATTCCCAAAATAGATAAATCATTTGGTGAACCTGACTTACTTTATTTGTGAATAAAAACACTAGAAACCCTAGGGTAAATTCCTTGCTAATTTTTAACAATATTTTTCTAATTTTTTACTTGGATATCTAAATAATGAATTCAATTTAATTTTTTAAATTCCATAGTACTTTAAAAAATAAAATCTTCCAAACCCTAGTTGCATATATTAGGTCCTTTTAAATCAAGAATTTTCCAATAATTTTTTGATTTTTTTCCTTCATATTTAAATTAAAAATTAGCATTAAATTTTAAAAATCCTTAGTAATTTTAAATTAATATAATTTTTTAAAACCCTAGTTGCATATACTAGGTCCCTTTGTTTTCTTGAGGTATCACCTTACATCTAAAATCATATTCCACATAAAAACAAATAATGGATCTCACTTATTTACACATATTTCTTGAATTTCTTGCAAACAATAAGGAGACCATACTCAGTCCTATCATGTACATGAATGATGAAGTCTACCATATCTTAATGCAAAGCTTCATTCTTTCCCTTTCATGATTACTTTTCATAATAAGGGATGATATTACAAAATTTATTGCTAAAAATATATAAGATTTCAATATTTCTTTTGCATATTTTCTCTCTCTCATGAAAAATAATTTCCAACTCTATTTTGATAAACATGTTATAAATGTTACATTACAAGTCAAAAACATTTATGTATTAGTGTAAGATTTCATGCTCTCTATCCCTTGTTTACTATCTCTCATGTGAAATATTCTTTATAATCATATTCCTATACAACTTATAACTCTAATTACTTTTTTAAAATGCTATCTCTCTATTATGTGTAATTCAATCAAGAATAAAATTATTACATACTTAGAGGACCCATTACATATACTAACAACAACTTGTAAAGTTTTAATGTCATATCTTATGCATAGGAAAGAATTTCCTTCTCCTCCTCTCCCCTAAGAGGCTGATAGATACTTTCCCTCTAACCAGGTCCATGTTATCACCCCTCCAAAGAGTGAGGTATCCCAGACTATTGTTCCTAATGCATACATTCAACCTATAGCTTCTTCAAAACCCAACATATATGTTTACATGTTCAATCAAAATCAACTAGGGTTTGCACTTGTGAGACTCTGAGGGATCAAATCACCCGTATGAGCAAGTTAATTTCAGATTTACAAATGCAGAACTAACTATTACATGACAAGATCACAACATTGGAAAATTAGATTATAATACAAAAGCCTCAAAGGAATCTTAGTGCCAATAGTGTATATGCACCTTCACCTAGTCAATTGGTTACAAGTAATGTTACATATCAAAACAAGAAATCAAAATAAAGTAATTCTACAACTATTGATTCAAAAAGAATTCAAAGACCAAATAAGAGTTCAAGTTACTAAGGGAAATGATTAAATATAAGTTGACCAAACTACCTCCTCTACATCTAGTGTGAAGATCTAGATATTATTGTGTATATCATATAATATATGGGCATCACACAAATTCATGTTTAGTATTGAATAAACATATAATGTAAATTGGTCAAGAAATACATAATGAAATAAGAACACATTCACAAAGGGTCAAATTTAGAAATAGTACAAAAATGGTTACCAAAGCGTAACTCAGAACAATAAAAGAATCAAAAAGTAAAATCAGATCAACAGTACCACAAACACAAGTAAAGCATGAAAAATACGCAAACCTTCCTCTCCAACATGAGGTTAAACTTTCAAAATAGTATGGATTTGGTCAAAAATATCTATGATAGTTTGATTATCAAGGTCAAGGATTGGGCAAGCAGGCTCAAGGCATCATTATTGTTATCTTATAAGTTGATAATGTTTGTCACCAAGGTTTGGGATTTTTTGAACATCCTAAGGAAAATCATTCATAGACATAATTTATCAAAAGAAAAGATCCAGATACAACAAAAGTCAACACTAACATTCCATTGGTTTAAAATTAAGATGATAATAATGAGTAAAATAGTATAGGTTATTATGATTTCTAAGATACTAATAATGAATATGAATATTTAGAGTCATATTCATATCCATTTCCTCATGCATCACAATCATACATGATTTCTTTATTTGATATAGGACACCATGATAGGGAGTCTTGCATGAGACTCATTGGTTAGTTCATTTCTCCTCATTTACTTGTACATAGTTTATTTTCCAATGTATTATACATAATTTCCTCATGATTGATTATACATAGTTCATATCAAAATAAATAAGAATGCAAATAATACAAAAATACAAAACACATTTCAATTATATGCATTTATCAGAGTTGTTGCCAGGGTCCAAATAATGTGAATGCAATGGTCAAGTGATCACACAAGATGAAGTTGGTGCACACCACAAAGAAACTAAAGCAAAGTGAAATCACTGAAAGAGATAATTTACAAAAAACAAATAGGAGCAAAACCCAATATTCGATTAACTTAAGATGGCCAAAGTGAAGAATACATATAGGAGAGCACGTAAGTAACTTCTCCACAAAAGGTGGTCAAACCACCCCAAGAATATACTGTAACTCCTCCATGAAAGGTGGTGACAAGGTGCTAATAATAGAGAAGTAACTCCCATACCCAAAATAACCAGTCAAAGGAGTTACTTATGACACCTATGACACATTTATGACACACATATCCACATAAGTTAGCATATCCCACGAATGTAGGAAAACTCCATGTATGCACAAATATATAATATTCCCTAATTAAATAATAGGGAAAAATAAAAATATACACTAACACCCCCCCATAAGCACAGCTTAGGTGGGCAGTGTGGAAATATAAAATGGGTCTCGATAACTAGGCTTGATGAGGTACCCATGTACAAATGCAATCTCCCATAAGATAGAGAAAAGGAGAAAACCCATAGGAAAAAACTCCCCCCAAAAGAGAGACATAAAAGAAAGAAGAGGCTAGTAGGGCCCCCCAAAGATGATGTTGTTGCAATGTGGACTGCACCCCAAGAAGAGATCGTAGATGAATGAAATTACTCTCGATGAAAGGTTTGGTGAAGATGTCTATAACCTGCTCCAAAGACTGGAAAAATATCAAGTCAATGACCTAACTATGAATAAGCTCCCAAATGAAATGCATGTGAATCTCTATGTGCTTAGTCCACTGGTGTTGAACTAGATTCCTACAAATTTGAATGGTACTCTAGTTGTCATAATAAATGATGGTGGGCTACCTAATAGGAATGCCAAACTCAGAAAGTATCCCTTGAAGCCAAATAGCCTCAATAGCTACATTAATATCTCCCCTATACTCTGCTTCTTACTAGACCAACTGATATGACTAGAACCTAGAGAGAAATTGTAACCAGAAGTGGACTTGTGAGTCTATGAATCACCAACCCAGTTTGAATTTGTATACCTAATCAAGTCAGCCTCTATGCCAAATCTATAATGAATCCCATATCTATGTGAAACCTGTATGTAATGCAAGATCCTTTTAACTACTTTCCAATGAAGCTCATGAGGTTCCCACATAAATCTAGAGACAAGTCCCACTGCATATGATATGTTGATCTTGGCGTGAGTCAAGTAGATGAGACTACCAACAAGTTGTCAATACCAAGTGGCATCAACTAATTGTGAAGAATATTCAACCTCAAGCTTGACTCTTGATAGAAAGGGAGTCAGAGATGGTTTGCAATCAGCCATGTGAAACTAAGACAATAAATCAAGAAAATACTTAGGTTGTGCAAGATAAATCCCTAAATCTGACTATGAGATCTTGATGCCAAAGAAGTAGTGCAACAAACCCAAGTTTGTCATGTCAAATCTATCTTGGAGAGATGCCTTCACTGCTGCAATAGCTGATGAAGAACTCTTGGTAATCAAAAGGTCATCAACATATAGAACCAAAATGTTGAGTTGTAGAGCTAAAAGCTTCACTAGATGAGCAAATGTAGAGGTTGTTAAAGTTACACAGTCAATGACATCGGTCAGGACCGACCGACATCGGTTATGGATCGGCTGACGTTGATCATATGCAGATGGATAGAGACCAGCATTGGTCATTTGTGCATTCCAAAATTCTATTTTTAGAGAACAATGAGTTTGCATGAAAAGACTAACTGCTAGTCTTGAGTCTACTTTTCTATTTTTGTTAGGATAGATTTAAACCTTTGATTAAGAGGTGTAGCTAATAGTGGAGAATGCATGGCTCGTGAATCCTAGTTCTATATAATAGGGTTAGATCCTCATAGCATTGTAAGAAAAGGTAGATCAATTCAAGTAGTTGAGTTGGTTGTAATTAAGAGAGAGAGAGAGAACTCTTGAGGGAAAGAGATCTGTAAATTTGAGAGGTGTGAGAAGAGAGAGATTTCTTTATTGTATATCCTTTTGGAAGAGTTTAATACAAGATTGGTTGTTTCTTGTATCTCCTATTCTTTGTTATTTTTGATTTCTAGTTACTTATTATTTCTGGTTTAATTCTGTGTTTAGTTGCTTATACAAAAGTAATCAATTGTGTTGTAAGATCCTAATAAGTGGTATCAAATCTTGGTTC
This sequence comes from Torreya grandis, assembly GCA_037957365.1. Lineage (NCBI taxonomy): Eukaryota > Viridiplantae > Streptophyta > Pinopsida > Cupressales > Taxaceae > Torreya > Torreya grandis. The sequence goes on from JARHVA010001985.1 coordinate 520,803, forward strand.
ACTAACAAGTGCTATCAGAGTGTGTTAGTGTTTGTTGATTATAGAATTCACTCACAGGGGTTTCTGATTGAGTGGGAGTAAAGCAATGGTAGAAGAAAGTAAACTAAGAATGGAGAAATTCAATGGCAAGAATTATCAATTATGGAGGATGCAAATAGAAGGTTACCTGTATCAAAAAGATCTGTACTTACTGTTGGGTGGGGTTTCAAGAAAGCCCACAAATATGCAAGATGAAGAATGGAATGTTCTTGATAGAAAGGCTCTTGGATCTATAAGGTTGAGCCTGGCATTTTTTGTGATTTCTAACTTATCACAGACAAAGACAATGGTAGAGTTAATGGATACTTTGGCAAATTTATCTGAAAAACCCTCAGCTTCGAATAAGGTATATCTTATGAAGCAATTATTTAATTTGCAAATGCAAGAAGGTGGATTGGTATCTAGTCATCTTAATGATTTCCATGAAATAATAAATCAGTTAAATTCAATCAAAATAGTTTTTTATAATGAAATTAAGGCTCTCTTAATCTTATGCTCTTTACCTGAAAGTTGGCATAGTTTGGTAATGGCAGTTAGTAATACTGCATCTGCTTCAAATATCTTGAAAGTTGATGATGTTGTTAGTGTAATCTTGAATGAATAAATTTGCAAGAAAAGCACAGAGGAAACACTAGGTAATGCTTTAAGTATTGAGAGCAGGGGAAGGCAAAGAGAGAAGGGCAAGCAAGGTAGATCAAGGTCAAAGATGAGAAGGAGATCCAAATCCAGAAATGGAGGAATAACCTGTTGGAATTGTGGAAAGAAAGGGCATGCAAAGAAAGATTGTTGGTTGAAGGATAAAGAAGAAAATTAGTAGGAAGGTAATAAAGAAGCAAAAGTTGCAGGTATTGTTGCACAGGATGCTCTTATATTTTCTTTGGATAATAAAATAGAATCTTGGGTTTTAGATTTTGGTGCCTCTTTCCATGCAACCCCAAATAGAGAATTTTTCAATGATTATGTCCATGCAGATTTTGGAAAAGTTTATTTAGGGGATGATAAGCCTTGTCAAATTGTTGGCAAAGGAAAAGTGCAGATGAAATTATAGAATGGCAACACATGAGTGTTGAAGGATGTCATGCATATACCCATCTTAAAGAGGAATCTGATTTCTATAAGAAAGTTGGGTGATGAGGGTTCCATAGTAACTCTCACAGCTGAATCTTGGAAAGTTTCCAAGGGTGCACTTGTATTAGCCAGAGGTAAGAGAGTAGGTACACTTTATCTATCTACTTGTATTATTGATCATTCTCCTTCTATTTTATCTACTTCAGATGTAGATGCAAAGTTGTGGCACTGTAGGCTTGGTCACATGAGTGAGAAGGGAATGAATGTTCTTAAGTCAAAAGGTAAGCTTTCAGATTTGAAAAGCATAGATCTAATTTATGTGAGCATTGTATTTTTGGAAAATAGAAAAAAGTGAGGTTTCTCAAAACTGGGTCAACAAATAAGAAGCACAAGTTAGAGCTTGTTCACACAGACGTGTGGGGACCAGCTTAGGTAGCTTCTATTGGAGGATCACGGTATTATGTTTCTTTCATTGATGATGCTACAAGAAAGGTATGGGTTTATTGCACAAAGAGGAAATCTGATGTTTTTGACACATTTAAGAAATAGAAAGCTTTGGTTGAGAATGAAATAGGTTTGAGATTGAAGTGCCTTAGATCTGACAATGATGGTGAGTACTACAGCAATAAATTCAATAGTTACTATTTTATGAATGGAATATGCAGGGAAAGGATGGTTCCAAAGACACCTTAGCAAAATGGAGTTACTGAATGGATGAATAGAAAAATAATGGAGTGTGCACGGAGTATGAGGTTGCATGCTGGTTTGTCCTTATAGTTTTGGGTAGAAGCTATAGATACTTCAGTTTACCTGATTAACAGAGGACCTTTTACTCCACTGGATGGTGGAATTCTAGAAGAGGCATGGATAGGTAAAAAGGTAGATCTTTCATTTCTCAAAGTTTTTGGTTTTGAAGCTTTTGTGCACATTGATAAAGAAAATAGAAAGAAGCTAGATGCTAAATCTATGCGGTGCACTTTCATTGGTTATGGTTCTGGAGATTTCGGATTTTAGTTGTCGAATTTAGAAACTAAAAAAATTATTAGAAGCTGTGATGGAGTTTTCAATGAGAAGGTGATGTACAGTGATCAGCTCAAGAGGCTACATAATTCTGAGTAGGGAAATCATGATTTGGATGAGGTTATGATCCAAAATGAGCTCGCGAGTAAAAATCATCACTCATAGGAAAACACAGATATCAACATCAGTCAAGAAGGAACTGACGTCGGTCAGGCAAAAATTAATGTCGGTCAGGAAGAAATTGACATTGGTCAGGTGGAACTGACGTCGGTCGGGTGCAGACTGAGAGATGACCGAGATCGATCATTGATAGAATGAAATATGGGTGGACAGTAAGCTGTGAATGAGTCTCAAACACCCATGAGGAGGTCTGAAAGGGTAATTAAACCTCTAATTCACTATTCCCCTTCTTTATACTACTTGTTGCTCACCGATGGTGGAGAACCAGAAAGTTTTGATGAGGCAATGTAGGTAGAATCCAGAAAATAGTGGGAGCATGGCATGAATGATGAAATTGATTCCTTGGAAGAGAACCAAACGAGGGATTTGGTTGAGTTTCCAGCTAAAAAAAAAGCATTGAAAAATAAATGGGTTTATAGGTTAAAGGAAGGAGAGAATGAACAAATGAGACATAAGGCCAGGTTGGTAGTAAAGGGATTTGTAAAGAAACAAGGTATTGATTTTGGTGAAATTTTTTTTCCTATAGTAAAAAATAGTGTCCTAAATCACATGATGAGGTTGAGTATATGAGTAGAGTTCCACATGCTTTAGCAGTTGGGAGCTTGATGTATGTAATGGTATGTACTAGACCTGATATTACTCAAGTAGTGGGAGTTGTTAACAAGTTTATGGCCAATTTAGGAAAGGAACACTAGAAATTAGTTCAGTGGATTCTCAGATATCTGAGAGGGACTAGCAGTAGGAATTTGTGTTATGGAGGGTCAAACACTTCTCTACATGGGTATGTATATTTAGATATGGTAGGTGACTTGGATGGCAGGAGAAGCACCATAGAATATGTGTTCATTGTTGGTGGAATGGTGGATAGCTAGATTTCAAAATTGTAAAAGGTTGTTGCCTTGTCTACTACAGAGGTAGAATACATTGCAGTCACAGAGGCTAACAAGGAAATGATTTGGATGACTCGGTTCATGGAAGAGTTGGGAAAGGAGAAAGAGAGTTGCGGATTGTACAGTGATAGTCAAAGTGTAATTCATTTGGGAAAGAATTCAGCCTTTCATTCAAGAACCAAACATATACAGCTTAGGTACCACTTCATTAGATAGGTATTAGAGGATGGTCAGTTGAAGCTAGAAAAGATCCATATAGATAAGAACCCTGCTGATATATTAACAAATTTGATAATAAAGGAGAAGTTGAATCTTCATTCAAAATTTATTGGTTTTCAATATTGAACCTAAAGATGGAGAAATAAGCTAGAGGATGTTGATGTATAGGTACAGGTGTAGCTATTTATCTCCAAGAGGGAGATTGTTGAGTTGTGGAGCTAAAAGCTTCACTAGATGAGTAAATACAGAGGTTGCTGGAGTTACACAGTCACTGACATCAGTCAGGACCAACCAATGTCGATTATGGATCAGCTGACATCAGTCATATGTAGATGGATAGAGATTGGCATCAATCATCTGTGTATTCCAAAATTCTATTTTTAGAGAATAGTGAGTTTGCATGAAAAGACTAATTATTAGTCTTGAGTCTGCTTTTCTATTTTTGGCAGGACAGATTTGAACCTTTGATTAAGAGGTGCATCTAATGGTGGAGAATGCATGGCTCATGAATCATAGTTCTATATAATAGGGTTAGATCCTCATAACATTTTAAGAAAAGGTGGATTAATTCAAGTAGTTGAGTTGGTTGTAATTAAGAGAGAGAGAGAACTCTTAAGGGAAAGAGATCTGTACATCTGAGAGGTGTTAAAAGAGAGATTTCTTCATTGTATTTCCTTCTAGAAGAGATTAATACAAGATTGGTTATTTCTTGTATCTCCTATTCTTTGATGTTTCTAATTTCTAGTTACTTATTATTTTTGGTTTAATTCTATGTTTAGTTGCTTATACAAAAGTAATCAATTGTGCTATAAGATCCTAACACAAAATTAAGAGTGAATCATCTTACCACAAGAAGTAGACATTGGGGTCAGAATGGCACCTAGTGAAACCCACTATGAGAAGGAAGGAATCCATCCTGGCATACCAAGCCTGAGGAGCCTATTTGAGGCCATGGATAGATTTCCTAAGTCTTCATATTAAGGAAGAATCCTAAACAAATCTTGGTGGTTGTTCCATGTAGATCTCCTCCTCTAGGTCTCCATGAAGAAAAGCACTCTTCACATCCATCTGGTGCACATTGTAACCATGTGCTATAGCAATAGCCAAGGTGAGTCTGATAGAAGTCATCTTTGTAATGGGTGCAAAGGTCTCTAAGTAGTCAATGCCTACCACCTGTAAGAAACCCTTGGTGACCAATCACACCTTATACTTATCAACTGACCCATCTATTGCAAACTTGGTCTGATATATCCACCTACATCAAACCGTCTTCCTTCCCTTAGGAAGTGAAGTCAAGTCCCAAGTGTGATTTTTTGTTTAACAAAGAATATTCTTCCTCCATAGCACTATCCCACTCAGGTACTCTTGATGCCTATCAAAAATTCTATAGATCCAAAAATAAGGCAAAGAAATCATGTAAATCTCTCTAAAAATCCCCCCTATTACGTCTATCATCTGTGGGATCTCCTGCCCAAGTTCCAACACTCTCAAGTGTCTATCTAGCCTAAAGTGGCCTAAAAGTGGGTGAGTTAGGTGCTAACTCCTTATCCTCTAACTAACTATAGGTGGATGACTCTGCATCACTGTCCTCACTGTCTAAACTTGAAGAAGAAGAAGATGTCTCTAGCTCAGGAACCTGTTGTGGCTGATCTAAATCTAAGGAATCATCATGAAGAAGTAGATCTAATGAGAGAGAAGGAGTGCCAAGTGTTGAGTCTCTAAGACTCTCCTAAAAGTAGACACTTCTCTCAATGAACAACTCATGAGTGGTTGGATCTAGAAGGTGATACCCCTTAACACCATTTGGATATCCTACAAATATGCAAGGCTTGGACTGATGTTCCATAGCTTTGCATTTCTTCTTTAGTGTGTGGGCCATGGTTGCAGATCTAAAAACCCTAAGGCATTCAACATCAGGTTTCCTTTTATGCCAAGCTTCAAAAGGTGTTATCCCTTTTAAAGCTTTGTGAGGAACCCTATTTTGAATGTAGCAAGCACAATTGATGGCTTCGGCCCAATACTGTGGTGCTAAGGATTTGGAGTGAATCATACAGCTACCCATCTCTTTTAAGAACCTATTTTTTCATTCTACAACCCCATTCTATGAAGGACTATAAGTGATTGTGTGCTACAAATCAATCCCCTCTATGGTGCAAAACTGCTCAAACCTGTTGCTGACATACTCCCCTCTATTATTAGTTTGAAGAACCTTGATGGATTTCTCACTCTATTTCTCAGCAAGAGCCTTGAAGTCTAGAAAATTTTTGAACACTTCAGACTTTTATTTGAGAAAATATATCCAAGTGTATCTAGAGAAATCATCGATGAAAGTGAGGATGTACTTGGCCCTTATGAAAGACGGTTTGGGAAAGGATCTCGATACATCACTGTGGACTAACTCCAAAGGTTGTGAATCCCTCTAAGCTTTGCCTTTGTCAAATTTTGCTTCAGGATGCTTCCCAAAGGAGCACCCCTCACAAAGTCCTTTTGGGAATTGGACATGAGGCAAGCTAATGACCATGTCATGTTTGCAAAGTTGCTCAAGGTAGTGGTAGTTAAGGTGGCCAAACCGCTCATGCCATAATTTTCTAACTCCATCTAAATGAGTCAGCAATGTTGTTAGAGAAGAATCAAGTAAAAAATGTGAGAAGGTGTATATCCTTGCTTGGTGATCTGCCCTACCCACTACCACTATATTATCACTATGCAACTCCCTGATAGCCACTGAATTGGTGAAAACTCAACTCTCATGCCCTGACCAATGTGAGTGATTTGGTACACTGATAGGAGATTGGTTGAAAGAGAAGGAACACTTAGAACCTTATTAAATGTTCCTCCTTCCATTTCAACTAGCCCTCTCCCCGCAATGGAAACTGATGTGTCATCACCCAAACTAATTGAAGTCATGCTACAAGGCTCTAAAGATGAAAACTTAACTAGAGAAGTGCCCATGTGGTGAGAAGCACTTGAGTTAATGACCCATGAAGATGTAGAAGCTGTTGTAGCTACAAGGGCCTTGCCCTTTTCTTTCTCCTTACCCTTGCCTTTTGCCTTAGTATAATCTTGGGTAGATGAATTCTACTTGATGGACTTAGGAACACCTATGTTGTGCTTCTCTATAATAAGTTAGGTGATCTATTTGTTTCTTCATGCATTTGTGTTCATCATGCCTTGTCTTCTTATAATAGGCACACTTAACCTTCTCCTTCTTAGGTTTAGCATTAGAGGAGGAAGACTCAATGTTTTTTTTGGCAGGATTGTTGTTTTCTTTCTTCTTCTCCTGGCCCTTATTCTTTTTTTTCTTCTCCTTTATTGAAGTCTTATCCTTACCATTTCCAGATATCAAAGCTTAGGGTTGAGTAGAATTCATTATGCCCATTTGAATTAGCTTATTTTACTCCCTAGTCAAGTCAGCAATGAATGAATCCAAAGAAGGCATTTTCCATGTAGTGCCAAGGGCACTTTTTATGGCATGGAAAGTGGAGATAAAGACTAAATAGCTTGGACATAACTTTGTGAGAATATAAAGGATGAGTTGATCATCTTTCTTCTCTATCTTGCATTCTTTCAATTTCAATCTAAGGGCCTTAAACTTAGTGAAGAAGTCCTGTAGGGTGTCAAAGTTGTTAGGACTTAGACTTATGAGTTCATTTTTGAGCTCATGACCTCTCATCTCATCAAGCTTCCCAAATAAGGTTTCTAGGGTGTCCCATATGTCTTTGGGAGTCTTGGAGGTTTCCAAATGGAAGAGAAGTTCTAGAGACATGGACAAGCTCAGTAATCCATAGGCTTCATCACTATGGTTGTACCACTTGACATTTTCAGCATCAGTGTTGGGTTCTACTTCAATACCCATGGTGATCCTATACAACCCTTTAATTCTAAGAATGATTGACATTTTAACCTTCCATTCATGATATTTAAAGGGTGTTAGGAGTTTAAGTTAAAAATAATATAATTTAAGCTAAATTTAGGTGAAGTGTTGATTGCAAGTTGTGAAATTATGTAGAAAGGAGAATGAAAGCAAAGATTGCAAGTGCTAAAAAGCAATCACACCCCCCTAAAATGTTGAGCCCCCCCCCCAAAAATATGCAAGTGTATGATTAAAATATGTTGGGCTCAGCCAACAATGTGTCTTAGAGCAATTAGTGTAAGACTTTAAGCAAACAGGATGTCTGACTCAGCCGAAAATGCGTCCCGGGAGACCCAATTTTTTTTTTGTTGGAGCACTTTATAAAGTAGTGAATTTTTGATAATTATCTAGCCTAAGTTGTGGATAATTTAAAACTAATCACTTTTTCAAAATATGGCACTCGAATTTGAGCTACCGTTTGCAAGATTTTAAAGTTTTAATTTCCCATAAACTAGTAATTTTATAAAAAATAACACTAAAACATTTTAAAAATGCCTATTTTGAGAGAGAAAGTGGCCTTCCAACCACTCATTAGACTCAAAACAGAGTGAGGAATCAAAATGAGGTCTTTGTGAGGGGGAATTGGCCTCCTACCAATCTGGGCCTCACCCTTTGTCTTCGACAGGGGAAAACTCAAGGTTTAATTAAAACCCCCAAATTCCCAAAACTTAAAATTGTTCCTAAAAATTCATTTCTTACTCAATTTGACTAAAATAAATTTTGAATAATCAAATTTCAATTGATAATTTAAGAACAAAGATATATTTACCAATCAAACTACCTGTTGAGGGCCCACATGAGGCACCAAAGGGAAAAAGTGCACCATTTTCAAAAAGACAACAGTTTGGACTATTTTTTATGATTTCACTTGTTTGACTATTGCACGCAGGTGTACGGCCAAGGATCAGGTGTACAGAGATCAGGTCTATTTAAAATAATTTTCAATGCCCTTTTTTTGCTATTTAGCAGCCAAGGTGAAACATCAACATGAAATGCCAAAGCTTGGAGGAGAGTGTGACTGTGCAGGTGTACGGACCATACGCTCCACGCCAGTCTTCAAGGTAGATTCCAAACCTCAACTTCACACTTCAAGATCAATTTCACACCATACATTCAACACCACCATTCAAAAAAATATCCAAATGCCCGGGTTAAGGAGATAAGTGCCAAAGTGGAAGAGATGACTTTTCAGGAGACACCAGGCCATACGGCTCATGCAGTGCTCAAGAAAACTTAAGAGGTTCTCCACATGTTGGACACCAACACACTAGTTTTTCAATGTGAGCTTTCCAATAACATCAATGATGTTCCAAGAAAACTTGCAAATTATTTACACACAGGTATGCTCATATACTTCACACGGAGAATGAGTCAAACCTACAGATCTGCATCAAGGCTTATATGCCAATACAAACATAATGCATGTAAATAACAAAATAAAAGATCCTTTGCAAGAAAAAAACTCAAGATTTTAGAATAAACTAATAGCATAACTAGACACATGATTACTGGCATGGCTCTGATACCATATTAGAGTTGTTGCCAGGGTCTGAATAATGCGAATGCAATGGTCAAGTGATCACATGAGACGAAGTTGGTGCACACCACAAAGAAGCTAAAGCAAAGTGAAATCACTGAAAGAGATAATTTGCAAAAGACAAATAAGATCAAAGACCATTATTTAATTAACTTAAGATGGCCAAAGTGAAGAATACATATAAGAGAGCACATAACTCCACAAAAGGTGGTCAAAGCACCCCAAGAATAGATTGTAACTCCTCCATGAAAGGTGGTGACAAGGTGCTAAGAGTAGAGAAGTAACTCCCATACCTATAATAACCGATCGAAGGAGTTACTTATGACATTCTTATGACACCTATGCCACATCTCCACATAAGCTAGCCTATCCCACGAATGTAGGAAAACTCCATGTATGCACAAACATATAATATTCCCTAATTAAATAATAGGGAAAAATAAAAACCTACACTAATAGCATTATCCATTATTTACATTTCTACTACCATGCTAGACTTACATTCTACTATTATACGCTATTATTTGTTAATTTATCTACATAACCATGATTCACTTAATCTTCTTTGAATGTGTGTAGTGACATCCAAATCCTTGATTGCTTCACACTACCCATTGAGGGGGCATCATACTTCTAAAATCATGGCATACATCAATATATTTACCTATTAGAGGCATCTTCTACATGACTACACCATCCGAGTTATGTCATTCCTACATCACATAATCTAGTTATTATGATGATGTACATTAGTTACTAGCTTACACATATTATTACATAGACATTCACTACTATATATCACTTTTTTATTTCTTATCATATACCTAATCATGTACTACATGTCTTTTATACTTTCACTTCTTACTTTGGTTAGTTAGATGTGATTGTATTTTCAGCATTTTTAAATTTTCCTTTCTTGTTTTGCATAACTAGATGTGATTGCATTTCTCAATTCCTATTTATGTCTAGTATGTGCCTTGGGACATTTATCAATGCCCTTTTATTCTATTATTATGTGTGCCTTAGGACATTTTCCAATTTCCTTTGCTTATACTCTTCTATGTGCTCGTGGCCCTCATACCAACCTTGCTTGTTTCAATTATATGTATATGTGGCATTTGAACATGCCTTGTATGGTTTCCTTCTAGTTTGAGTGACATGTGCCCATATCCCTTGTTTGCTTGACCCCTTGGACACTCTTGTATGCTTCTTTCTTCTTTCCTTGTGTGCTTGTTTCTTGATTGCTTCTCAATTATTTTCAAATGCCATGACCCATATCATACATTATCTTGCTTTCTTAGATGTCATGATGGACATCATGATCCATCCCTCTTTAACAACTAATAACTAACAATTAAACTTTATATTTTTAATTCATTAAATTACACATGTTATTACATTGTTATATTTATCTAGGCATACCCTTATTGATCTAATAATATCTATCACAAACCATGTTATATCTTGAGACATCATTTCGATTATCATTGCTATATCATGTATTCTCACAGCATAACACACTTGTAGGTCTCTTTATTCTGAGGATATTCATTTCAAGGTCTTCATTTCTAAACTAAAAATTAGGGGAAATAAACAAGGGTTTTGTCATAGAGATCATAGCTCTTACCGATAAAAAAATCAGCTTTTAAAACACCCAAAATAGTATCTAGATTTCAAATTAGGTAGAACAAACCAAGCAGATAGTGAAAATTATAGAACATTCATCAAAATCAGCTTAGTAAAATATCATAAAGATTGGACTATAGTTCCAGATAGTAGGGTGTTTTATTTTGGTGCTCCCATCCAAACAACAAAAAACTAGACTTTCTAGAAATAAGTAGAACGGTAAGTACAACTATAGTTTTGTCAGTAACAATTTAGTTTATAATAAGTAGTTTTAGTATAGTTTTTCTTAGAGAATCCAAATATAGGGTACATCATGCATGAAATGATGGATATTAATTCCAATTTTAGATTAGGCATTTGGTATAACTTCCAAATCAAAATCCATGTTTTAAAAACTAGTGATTGGGGGCAATGTGCACAACACATTTGACTTCTTTTCTTTTTGAGTTCAATATATTACCTAGGCATTCTCAATAATTGCATGACTTACTCCATTTGTATGCTTTTATCATAATTTTGGAGTGGATTTCATACAATCCTAACCTCCACATTTCCAAGTGGCTTCCACATAAACCTATTGCCTAGTTTCAGAGTGGATTTCATACAAGCCTAGTCTCCACTATTTTTCTGAGTTGGCTAAGAGTGGCCTAGTTTCTAGCACACATTTAGCTATCCATGACACATTATCATATTACAATACATTCATGGGAATTAAGATCCATCTCATATGACACACATTCATATTATTATCAATTCATAGCTTCATTTTATGAGGCAATGATGGAGCCACAGGACTAACTAGCCTTTATATTCTTGAGCCACCTACTCAAAGGGATTAGACACATAGTCCAAACATCGATTAACATATGCATGATCACATAGCTTCACTTAGGGGGTGATGATGGAGCCAAATGGCCAACCTTTGTATTCTTGAACCACTCTCAAGGAATCGAGCACTCAATTCCATTTGTGATATTACTCTCGGTATAGCACATACCTAGCATTACTCAACATCATCTAGCATCACTAACACCACAAAAAAAATTGTATTGATTTATGTACCTGGTGAGGTGCATTCATTCCTTTATCTTCCTCTCTATTACCCAAATTTGTATGCCCTTATTTTAGATATAATGTATCTAATATAAACTAATATACTTTTTATTTTTTCTTGTAGATTTATACTTCATAATGTGCTCTTTCTATGCACACCTAGTATCACACAGCTTCTTGGGCTTCACCCTTGTAGGTAAGTTCAAGCACACTTTCTACTTTTCCTTTATCCTAGTATTTTACTTTGTTGCATCACTAGAATAAAGGGTAGGCAAATGTAGTCATATAAAATGTGGAAATTGGTAACTTGAGTGTGGTTTATGACACCCAACCCATAGGTCCCTCTTGCTTTCTCTCATGACCCTTCTAGGCACCTTTTCATTTATTCTTATTCATCCATAAACTTTCAAACAATGATTCCACCTCCTTCAAGTTGTTTTTCCTATGAAAATTCCATCCCCCTAGGTCTTATACCTTTAGGACAATAATACCCAACTTGGACTATAACACCAAACCCTAGGGTGTCTGAGTTTAGTACTCCTCTCCAATCATATTTTGAGCCCAAGTGACTATTATCTCCTTATTCCTCTTCCTCATTGTGTTGGCTTAGAGTGAATACATTTGACCCATGACCAATAGATATCTATAAAATCCCATTCAAAGTTCATTTAGAATAGGTTAGAAATTATCATAAAATAATAAAAGTAAGACTACTCATGCATATTTCCCTATTCTCTACATACATCCATCTAATATAGCCATAAGTTTATTCAAACCCTTACACCAGTCCCTAGCCACCTCAAGCACACCTAGTTTTATAATTTTACATCTTCATACACACTATTTCATAAAGCACAAGTGGGAGAACTACATATGGCTTTATCTCTCTTCAAAGTATTGGTATGTAGGCAATGTGCCCACACAAGGGGTGTGGATACATGTGCAGTGCATCTTACACACACAAACCTACCTCTGTCTCAAATTTTGTCAAATCATAATGGAGTCTAGGGTTTGAATACTAAATCAGCTCTATATAGAGTTTTGTAGACAGTCAACACCCAAAATTTCATAATCAAGCTCACATAGAGGCAGGGAACAAAACCCAAAAATCTCAACTCATGGGGATAATAGTGGTAGAGAAGAACTATAGCACTATACCTTAGGGTCTCCTATTTTGGTACCCTTATCCTTTCATGAAATGAAGGCCAGATCTTGATTCATGATACTATCCTAGTCTTGCACATCAAATTCTAGACCCTGTCTCAACCATCTAAGTCTAGTTTAAGGTAAGTTACATTTCTCTTCATTTATTACTATTTTTAGAAAGGTTCAAATTATAATTAAATTATAAAAATCAATATCTTAATTATTTAAATATTATTTACTAATTTAAATAATTAAAACCCTTAACTAAATTAGGAATAAGACCCCAATATTTCCAAAATAGTTGAATCAGCAAAATAAACCATCTAAATATAATTTTTTCCTACTTATTATAATATCTTTCAATAGTTGTAATTTATTATTTTTAGGAATTTTAGTTTTATAGATTTATAATATTATTTATCTAATTTTTTAATTAATTGGCCTACTATATATTATTTTATCACCTTTGTGCTTAAGTTTATCTATATTCTTAACCCTATTCACCACTAATCAATTTAGGGTTAAACATTTAGTGAACTTGACCCATGATTCCTCTTATGCAACCATTGTTTTCTCGAGGGTTGTGTAGCTTTCTAAGGTTTCATACTTTATTTCTTAGCTATCTCATTATATATTTTACTAAAGATAAATGAAGAGTTTTTTTTAAGATCAAGCATAACCTATGATCAATAAGAGGTATGTATTTATAAATCCATATATATTTAGCACAAGTAATTTAAAACATTATTAGGTTACAAAAAGCATTCATGTTTGGCCCACTCCATTGAGAAGTTTACCCCTCAATATTTTAATAGTCACCATCATGCTCCCATTAAATAATAAAGACCTATGTTGGGTCACATAGTCCATACTATTACAAATCTAAAATGTGGTGTATCACATCATGGTCAACATGTCCCTCACCCTCTAAAACAAAATATAGATATACATGGGAAAAATATTCCTATATATAATCATGAATTTTTTTGAAATGTTCATAAGGATGTCATGGCTTCTGTACAAACATAAAATGATGTAAATTTTCCTCCAATAAAAAAAATTCAATTACCAAAGGTTCCTAAATTTCCAAATGATGCACTCATATTTCATGATAAGAAATCAAAATTTCCATCCTTTTATCATGACACTTTTCACAATATTCACAAGGATATCGTGTCTTCTTAACAAATCCCAAATAATGCATAATTACATAAAGTTCTCACATCTCCAAATAATATGTGATTACTAAATATCCTAATACTATTACATGGGATACCAAAGGATTAACCTTTACCATTCTACTTCAATAACCAAAGGTAGATGAGCCTTCAAATGGTATACTAATATAAAAAGTTCTAATATCTCAAAATAAAATACCAAAGATTCTAAAATTCAAAGATACAATACCATTACCAGAGTATCCTAAATTTCATGATTATGAAATTTCATTTATTATTCATGAGGATGATCATAGTAATATACCTAAATTCAAAATAGGTTTTGGATTAAAAACATTGATCGCATGTTTTTCCAAACACCACCATCCTAATGATTATCTCATGTTTATGGTGAATACTATTAGAGAGATTAAAATAAAAGTATCTATACTTCAAATGAAAATTGCTTTCCATAATTCTAATGCTAATATTACCTCATTCAATAATCAACAACTTGCATAATGTATACTTTAATATCCTTATGCACAAGGTCTTGAACTACCAAATTTGCTTATCTTTTATCATCACAAACATCCTTTTGATCTTATAATTAAATATGTGCATTATTTTGGTGAATGCTATACATTTGAATAAATATTTCTAAAATCCTTTCATATGACTATTACCGATGAAGCTCACAACTAGTTTTATAGCTTCTCAAAGGGTTCCTTAACCACTTTTTCACAATTGGAAGATGTCTTATTTTTATATTTCAATATGCACAAGGTGTCTATAATTACATTAGAACATTTACACAATTTAAAACAACATGATGCTAAATCCCTTCAAGGCTATGTTATTCAACATAAAATTACATCAAATGCTATATAATTTATACCTTTTGATTTGGAATTTTAATTCATCTTTAGTATATTTATTATTTACCCATTAAGGGAAGAACATTTCATGAACAATATGAAACATTTACCTATTTATAATGGAATTTTCATAGATATGTTTCATTCATATTCAAGTATCCAAAAAAATTAAGGTATCTCCTTCCAAATACAAAAATTTTATTCCATATATAAATGAGTAAGATGAATTTACAAATGAAAACTATGAGAAAATGTATGACATTCCTCAAATTTATATGGGAAATTTACAAACATCACTTAATATGGAGCCAATCTAAGATACAGATCCTAAAAAAACCTCAAGTTGAATAAACCAAATGGCATCCATGCTACCAAAATTTAACAATCACATTATTGATGGTTAGTGTTTATTTTTGGCATAACCATGTGGATCCCACACAAAAAAAAATCACTTGTGATATAAGACATTTACAACAACTTGAATTGACCTAAAAGATGGACAAAACAAGGGTAGTTGGAGAGAGTATTTAGGTAACATAATAATACTAAATATTTATGGTCCTAAATTGATTCATATAGGGGCTTGGGTTATTCCATAAAAATATCAATATTCATTCACATTGGGAACTCTTTGTTTATACCATATGGAAGCAAAAATTAACCCAAATAAACATGGCATTTCCTTTTTCCATGATGAAAAACGGATCTCTATCCCACATGATGGTAATAGTCCTTCTAATTCACATCTAAATAATGAGGAATAACATTACATACAACATTTTCATCTATCTAACCATGATCTAAATAATGCAAATGATCCAAACTAAGGTTGAAAAAATCAAATTCAAAAAATAAAATCCAAAAACATCCAAATAATTCAAAAATAAAAAAAATATTTAGCATTCTCAAATTTTACTAACTCCTTTACATCTATGTTGTTTGATTTATGTTATTATATAGCATATAATTTCATGTCTATATACACATA
Organism: Torreya grandis; assembly: GCA_037957365.1. Taxonomy (NCBI): domain Eukaryota; kingdom Viridiplantae; phylum Streptophyta; class Pinopsida; order Cupressales; family Taxaceae; genus Torreya; species Torreya grandis. The sequence goes on from JARHVA010001985.1 coordinate 536,517, forward strand.
TGTTTCATGTATCTTTTAGTGTGATACATGCATACCCAAACACATTAAATATGCATTTCTAGATGTTGGATCTTTCCTATAATCATGTCATATAGTACATTGGGGGCATATGCTTCTTTGATCATGATTGGTATAAGTTATATATCCTTTATGATCATTTATATTATATCATGTTTGATCTAATATGTTAATACTTATAAATTTTTATATCCATGCTCATATATTTTTTAGTGGACTTGATATGCTATACTACATAACACATTTTGATAACACATATATACAATGACTAGTATAATACACTTATGTTAGATGCTTATTCTTCATTTATTCACATCTTCACTTCCTTGAGTGTATTCCATTTCTTTATATTATATTTATTGTGGGACATTTGGATATGATCCTTTCCTATTGGTCCTTGTGCCACGGCATATTATTTAAACATTTGAATATGTCATTCTATGTTGATTAGATATATAAATATGTTATCCCTTTTTATTGTGCATAATTTGAACATGCCCCTTGTATGAGGTCTCTTTGGACCATTCCTTTACTTTCATTCAGTCATCTTGTGTGTTATTGATTTATTGTTGAACTTCTATTGTTACTTTTTAGACATTGCCATGATCTATATCATGCATCCTCGAGACTTGATGTGATCACATACTATGAGCCTAATTGATATATTGACTTAAACATATTATCCATATATGCTACATGATTCATAAATATTATATTGATGTCTTATCATTTTTAAGTAATTTATCTACCATTTTATATCTCCCTCACCTCAAAATGGGGAGCATATCAATGGGGTAATGTTGTAGAAGCATGAGCTCCACATTTTTCACAATTCCTAGATTTAAGTGGGGTACGAAAAAACATGTCATCCATGCTTATACACCCTCTTAGTTTCCATATTTAATTTTTAGCATGTCATAAAAACATATCCTTGAAATTTAAACCCTTACTTAGTATCCATATTTCACTGGGGGTATGCCACAAAGACATGACCTCCACACTTACACAAACTCTAGTTTAGTTCCATGATTTAAATCTATACTTGGATCAAAATATTATTTATTGCACTAATTTTTAATATATTTTATAATATTTATGACACATATACTCTATGTAAATAATATCAAAGGTTTATATGCCATGATATTGCACCAAAAAATTCAAAACTTACCAATTATACTATTCACTAAGATGCACCTGATTACACTGGGATGTATTGTTATCAAACCTTTTATTTTTCAATAATTGGTTCAATTTATAGGGTGAAATTATTAAATCATTAAACCTAAAAAAATTTATAGATTGGAGTGATTAAATCATCTAATCTCACCATATTTATATGATGAGTTTATAACATCAATCACCATTGCCAAATTATATATTCACACTCGATTTGTGTGATTGAGATATAATGATCTCAATGTTCATGTCACAAATCATCCTTACGATATATTGAAATAATAATACCTTCCATTATCCCTCTTCAATCTCCAAGGTTAAGGTTTGAACCTTCTATAATTCCAATGTTTCATAAGAATATTTTCCAAGTCAAAGAATCAAGAGTCAAATATGGTTTCATCAACACATAGGTGTACATCTTCCTTACTCTCTTTATTTTCAAGCATTTCAATTGTTTAAATCTTAGATTATATTCATTGATTTATCTTGTAACATGATATTGGTTACAAGTCATACACCAATAAAACACTCAAATTAGGCTCAGGCCAAGGAAATATCTGTTATACACACTTAGGTATGCATATCTTTCCTTTAAACTAATAATTTCATCTTTATTGCTATGTACCTAGGGATATGATATATTAATGTATATGGGTTGATGGAGATGCTGACATGTGGCACACATCCCCTTAGTTAGTTATATGGGTACAATATATTAGGATAATGGAGTAACTTATGGAATTAGTACATTGGGTAATAGTCAGCCTACATTGAGATTAGGAGGTTACCCATCCATGGGTTAGATAGATGTCTATATATATGAGATTATTATCATGGTAAAGATATCAAGTAAGCATTGAGTATTCTATTGTAAGAGGATATTGGAGGTTGTCCCCTCGAAGAGACATTGTGGAGTTATTCCTTCCTAAAATATTATTATATGGTGTTTCCCTACCTTAAGGGTATTTCTGCATATATTGAATATCAAGATCATATCAAGTGGTATCAGAGCTTGGATTTGGGTAATTTGTGTGGAGAAAAACCCTAGTTTTTTTAATCGTCAATAACTTTTGATTGGTTGTGAATTTTTCCACAATTTTTTTACTGGATATGGATAATATTTCAAATAAGTCAGTAAAAAAATAAAGATTTTTTGATTATTTTTTAGGGATTTATTTCTATTTTAGGTTTTATACTAATTTCGCTCTATATTCTAAAATATAGCGAATTTTAATTCAAAATTTTTACTAGAGATATAAAAAGATATAAGAGAAGTACAGTAAAAATTTTAGAATTTTTTGAGTTGTTTTGAGTGATTTGTTGCGATTTTAAGAAGAGGAAAAAAATAATGATGATGATGATGATGATGATGATGATGATGATGATGATGATGATGATGATGATGATGATGATGATGATGATGAACAAGAAAAAGAACAAGAATAACAAGAAAAAGAAGAAGAGAAGGGTTCAAATAATTTGGATCCAAATAAATAATACTATGACACATGGAATGAATGGGGAAATCACTATGACTATGCATGGAAGAATACCTATTATGATCATGGATGAAATTAGAGGAGCACCATGAAATTTGGAAACAAGCTTGGAGAACTATCACCTGCCAAGATCACATATAGATGACTAGATGATCGAGATTGGAGACAAGTGTGCAATGATTTGAAGCACACTCATTATTTGGTTTCTTCCTATGTTTCAGGGATGAAACATATCAAGGAGGGAAGTAATGTTATGTACCTAGGGATATGATATATTAACGTATATGGGTTGATTGAGATGTTAACATATGGCACACATCCCCTTAATTAGTTATATGGTTACAATATATTAGGATAATTGATTAACTTATAGAATTAGTACATTGGGTTATGGTCAGCCTACATTGGGATTAGGAGGTTACCCATCCATGGGTTAGATATATGTCTATATATAGGAGATGATTATCATGGTAAAAATATCAAGTAAGCATTGATTATTATATTGTAAGAGGATATTGGAGGTTGTCCCCTTGAAGAGACATTGTGGAGTTATTCTTTCTTAAAGGAGTATTATATGGTGTTGCCCTACCTTAAGGTTATTTCTACATATATTGAATATCAAGATCATATCATTATGCATTACTATATTAAATGGGAGATAAAAATAGGTACTAAAACTAAATTTATATAACATCTCAATATTTTACATTTGACATATATATATTAGGGCTCTACCCTTTAATTTTATACCTCCCTATTGTTAAAAAAACTCATAGTCACCATCTCACTATGCATAAATGTTTATCTCTTAATCTGATCCATATCATTCTAATGACCTAGGTCTCCTACACTTCACATAAATCTTAAAATTTTATAAACACCATTCACTATTAGTTTCATATCCATACCTATTTTCTAGCATTTTTGACACTACCAACCATAAAGGGACACTACCATCGATGATAGTGTCCAAATCCTATCTAGTGTCCAATTTCCACAAGTCACCCAAATTAAAAATTGATAAAAACCCATGGGTTAACCTAATTATCTTATTGAACCCTATCATGAGATATTTTAAAAATATGTGATATAAATACAAGTCTAAGCCTTCTCATTATTCACCTAAGAAATACCAATCAAACACCAAATGAAACTAAATTAGTTAACTATAAAAGAAATATATTCTACCCTATTCATCATTATATTCATATCAATCATAATAGGAGTCATATTACAATTCTAAATAATTCAAAGAGTAGCCCATGAGTAAAATTTGTCAAATTAAAAGATAAACCACTACAAGCATCTTCATATAGTATATTTCACCCTTATGCACACACTTTCCCACATATAGGTTATGACTACATAATTCTAAGGACCTCCTTGGAGTATATGATATATAAGCAACACCCATTGATAGATTATTCTTTAGGGAAGCTTGACATCATGATCCCACTAGCCCATCTTTCACCAAACTCATTCCAAAGGTGAAGATGAGTGAAAATCTAAGATTTTATCAATAAGTAAAGAGTGACATCCTATATCCCATATATGAATACATCAAAAAAAAGGTGACACAAAACCCATAATAATTAATTTTTTCACATCTAGATCCAAACATTATTTTGTATTCCACACTTGCATCACAATTAGACATTAACATCAATGGTAGTGTCTAGATCCGATAGTAGTGTACATGCCCAGAAAAGTGCAATTTATAGAATCTAAAGACTGATCCAAAATATATATCAAGTATATTTTAACTTTTTTCTATTTTAGGTCTACCTACACATAGTAAACTAGTTAATTTTTTTTATTAATTTCAATATATATTAGTAGTTATACTTTACTAGTTTTAGTAATCTCAACTCTATAAATTTAGAATATTATTTATCTAAGTTTTCTATTAATTGGACTTTTATAGATTATTTTATCATCCTTGTGCTTAATATTATCTATATTATTAACCCTATTCACCACTAATAAATTTAGGTTTAAACACCTACAAATTTTACACCATAATTGATCATTTACAATTCTTTGTTGGATTGGGGGTGTCATCCCTATAAGGGTGGTTTGATCTAATTTTTCCCTTAGAACCTTTTGGAATATGAGCACTATATTCTATTTTGGACGTCCTTGTAACACATTTTACACCATATCTTGGGTTGTGTTAGTAAATTTTTGGATGCGTTATTCATTATTTCTGGTTTCATTTGTATTTCTTGTCTCAATCTAAGTTGTGATAGTTATTACTCTATTTTTTCAAACCTTATTTGCATCATTGTATCCTTTTCTCTCCTTCATGTTTGTGTTTCTAATCAATCCACAATTTTTAATGCTTAAATAAATATTTTAAATTATTTACCATTAGTAGCTACTCTTAGGTGTGGTAACAACCCAGATATGTTTTATCAAATTTTACTATTTAATTATCTCCTTGAATCAATTCTCTCATATTAATTACCCTTTTTGTGGGAGTGTATCGATAACATAAATCAGTTTTAAATGTGTCATTGATGTCATCCCATGTCTTATTATGAGTATGACTGATTTTAATATAGTATTTTAATGTATCATCTTTTAATGTTCCCACAAAATCAAACATTTTAACTTGATTGTCTACAATATTATGAATTTGCCAATATTAATCTAGTGTAAATAGATGTGTCTCCACATATTTTGAATATTTACCAAATATGGGTATTTTAGTCTTTTAAGCCATTTTATATTAATTAGAACTAGTTTTTCCACTTAACTATTTAGTACTAATATTGTTTTGTTTTGGAATTTGTTGTTTTTTTTTCATTTTTTTATTGGTGGTACTATTTTTTTACCTATAATTTTGTTTATGCCTTTATCTCATGGAAATTATGTTGCAAAGTAATTTTTTTATAACCCTTCTTCAAACTCTCTCACTATTCATTCTTTAAGTTTGTGTTTTGTAGTATATCTTTCTCTTAATTCTTACACACACACACACATACACACACCTTATTAATGGGGTGTTTATCTCAATTTTTAAAATGACATGGGTAATGACAATTATTTCAAGGGGATCATCTCCTCAAATATTCTTTTTCATCGTAGGGAGGACACGTCTCTTCATATCTCATTTTCAATTTCCTCTCTATCTTCTTCAGTGATCAAGCCTACACCCAACTATGCTTTCTTATATTATTTCAAGGCTCTTAGTTCATATGTAGCTATATTTATTCAATATATAGGAGGTAAAACCCTACTTAGAGCTTTTGAATTATTAATTAAGGCTTAAAATTGCCTTATACAAGTAGGCAAGTTAGCTCTAATGCCATAAATGCCTCTCTTTCTAAAGATATATCCTCCTACCCAAACTATTGCTCCATTTCTAGATTCAACCAAATTTTATCAAATAAAAGGAAAGAAAATTAATAAACTAGGGAAGATAGAGAGTCTTCTCAAATATTATAATAAAAAATTGGTTACAATGGAGAGGTAACAAGCTCCACCCTCTAGGACATATCAAAACACTAATCAGAATTATCAGTATAATATGCCACCCTATCAGTCTAATAAGTAAGGACAAGGGAAGAAGCCATAGTCAATACAATACAATCCAAATACTCCAAGTAATTCTAGAGTTTTTATGCCAACTCAAAACAACTATGCATAAAAAGGTTAATGGTAATCAGAGGGATAGTCTAATGAGATGGTGATGGCCACTATTAGAGACATGTATCAAGACCCTAGTTGAAAGCATGCTCCTTCATTTCAAGGTAATGATATGATGCCTCCTCCACCACAAGTCACTCAAATGAGTCAAGATATCATACCTACCATGTTATTATCAGAATCTCAAAGACAACAACTAGGGAGCATAGGTAAAGCACCAGATGATATCACATGCATGAATTTTCAAGAAGGGGAATATGTTTTTGAGCATGTAGTAGCTAATATAGTAAAAGATTCATATAAGAAAAATGAACCAATTACAACTCAAATAAGGTCTAATAAGAGGATATTGGAGGATAACTTGGGGCAATCTAAGATTTATTCATCATCTCCATAGACTAGTCAGCAACCTACTTCTTCAGATGTAGCTACTAAAGTTCCTTCAAATAAATAAGTACCCCAACCTCATAGTCAGTAGCAAAAGTTCCCCTTTGTTCTTCATGTTACTTAAATGCCAAGTGATGCTCTTACTTCCAAGGTGAAATCTAAAGGTACTAATCTTCCCTTTAATATTGTGGATTATTTGAAGAATGATAATGTAACTATGTCCAATTATGATTCTATATCTATCCTAGGGAAAAAGTCGATTATCCAGCAAGAGCTATCTAAACATTCTCATGTGGAAAATATAAATGATAAAGTGAACACTATTTTCATCAATAATAGTCAGCCGAACCAAGCCCCTAGCCAATTTCCCAATCAAATTCCAATCATAATTTAACCTCAAAATGTTGTTCATACTTATAAGGTTATTAATCCCCCCTATTTTATCTATCAATCATCATAGGAGACTATTTAGTATATAATTTCATGATAGATTCAAGTGCTTCAACCTCAGTGATGCATAAAGCCATAGAGGATAAGCTTCGACTTAAATATGTGCCTAAAAAAAGGTGTTCTCCAATTGGATGGATTCCCCACTAAGATAGTAGGCATCTTGAAAGATCTTTAGATCATATTAGTAGTCTATCCAAATTATGTCATTAATCAAGATGTAATGGTAGTAAAACTACCTCCATACTTTGCCCTATGCTTATCCATGGACTTTAATACTAAGATAAGAGGTTACCTTTCTTCAGATTGGTCATGCATGGTTTGTAGAACTAGATATGGAACCAAAGTCACTATAAGATTTGAACTTATCTCTAGGTTCTACTTAGAACCCTATATGCCTAATCTTATAAATACCAACTGTGCCATATTTGAAGAGGTTAAAGAGGTTAATGGATAATAACCTCATGATAATCTTGAGGGCATCTTAGATGTGTACTTAGATGAGTGGGTAGTTGATAACCACGGCTTTGATCCATATATAAATATTAAAGAGGTAGTCTTAAGAGTGTAATGCATGCATGAGGAAGATACTAATATCCCTTGCTTAACTAACAATGCTCAAGAAGAAGGTATATGGACTTTTTTATTTGATAGATCATGATAAAAGAATGGAATTGGAGTGGGAGATATGTTGATTTCACCCTCAGGTAGAAATACCATTCTACTATAAGAATCTAATTTAGTTGTCACTTAAATATAGTTGAATATGAAGCTCTTTTGCATGGTTTATGAGAAGTAAGAAAGAGAGGTGTCAATTTCCTCCAAGTCAAGGGTGATAGTGAGCTCATAGTGAAATAAGTAAGATGCCTAAGTGTAATCAATAATAACCATCTAAAAGCCTATAAGCACTATATATGGGACCTCATAGAGGATTTCTTAGAATTTAATATCCAGTCCATACCAAGAGAAGTGAACCAGCATATAGATAGGCTTGTTACCATTGGTGCCCAATATGAGATAGTATAAATATTTAAAATAAACCAAAGCCAAGATAAGGTCAAGGTTATATATAAACTATTTGTACCTAATAATGAGGTGAGTTGGCAAGTCTTTGACAATGATGATCAAATCATATGTTTTCTAATGTAAGAGGTAGAATTCTACCATAAAAATCAAGATAAGTTCCAGAATCAATATGATGATCAAATAGTAAAACTAAGGTCTAATAAGCTACCTAAAGGGCTTATGCCATTAGAAATAATTTTTAATGAAGATGACCAAGTAAGAAAAGGGAAAGCATGCTTCTCAACTAAGGAAGAACACTATGAAAAAATAGAGATCTTTAAGGGCAAGTTACTAAAGTTAGGAAAGGTCAATATAGTAGAGGAAAGAGCTAAATTTGTTTCTTTGTGCCAAAAAAATTATAATTTATTTTCTTGGGAGTACAAATATTTTAAAGGATTTGATCCCAAACTTGCACAACACACCATTGAACTAGAAGGAAATGCCAAGCCATTCAATTAGAAACAAAGGCCTGTCAATCCTAGAGTGGAGGACCTCATGAGAAGAGAGATCTATAAATTGATTGAATCCAAGATAATATTTCTAATTAATCATTCCTCTTAGGTGTAAAACCTTGTGCCAATGAGGAAAAATAATGGAGAGATTCATTTATGTGTTGACTTCAAGGACCTCAATAATGTGTCCCTAAAAGACCATTACCCACTGCCCTCCATGGATCAAATTACACAAAATGTGGTAGGTTCTCAGAGGTTCTCATTGCTTGATGGCTATTCTAGATATAATTAGATCATGGTCAAAGAGGAAGATAGGCATAAGACTACCTTCACCACAAAATGGGGCACTTATGTATATTGTAAAATTCCCTTTGGGATCTCTAATGCTAGAGCCACTTTCCAAAGAGCAATGGATGTTGCTTTTCATGGTTTTTTGAATGATATGGTTTTATTTTATCTTGATGAGATAATATTTTTCAAAATAATTCTAATGATCATCTAACATATTTGAGGTCTATTTTTAATAGATGTAGATAATTTGTATTTTCTTTAAATCCAAATAAATGCATTTTTTTAGTGCATGAAGACTTTTTCGACATGTTGTGTCCAAAGCTAGTCTTTCCACTGATCTAGAGAGGGTAGAAGCACTCTTTGATATATCATTACCAAAACATAAAAAAAGTATTATAGAGATTCTTGGGCAAGATCAACTTCATCAAGAGGTTCATTCTAGGCTTTACAAATATGTTCAAGCCTCTCACTCATATGTTGAGAAAAATCAAAGAGTTCACATGGATAAGAGAAGGAAAGAGAATCTTTAAGGCCATCAATGAGGCCATACCTCATTCCCCCACACTTCTAAATCCATATTTCAATAAGGAATTATATTTGCATTCCTTATCTATATTAGATGCAATTTTAGCTATGCACATACAATAGAATGATGAAGGTTTGGAGAAACCTATTACTTTCTTTAGTCAAGATTTAGGAGGTTATGAATAAAGATATAGTTTTTTTGAGAAACATGTACTTGCTATTGTGATAATTTTGAATGAGTTCAGGCATATTATTTCAAATAACAAGATTATACTAATGGTAGCTCATCCAAGTATGAAGTATTTTATCCTCAACAAAGACTTAAGTGAAAAGAGAGATGGATGGGTCACTAAGTGTATGTAGTATGAAATTGAAGTTAAGGTCACAAAGCTAGACTGAGGTAAAGGATTGTGTGAACATCTTTCAAAAGATGTGAAAGAAGAAAAAGAGACTATTTTGGTAATCTAAGACACTCAACATGAACTTGAAAATACTCTACCTACAAGCTCGACATAGAATATTGATAGATTTAATCAAAAAAGAGAGTGCCTAATGGATTTCAATGAATCACAAAGAAGACACTTTAGGTTTAAATTAGTGCCATGTATTTTTATTGATGGAGTGTTGGTAAAAAATGACATTGGAGTGTATTCTTAAGATGTGTTGAAACTAACCAATTTGATAAGCTTCTTAATTAATTTCATGATAGTCCTTAAGGAGGCCATTTTATAGACATGACCACAAATAAAAAAATCATTATATATTATTAATTTTGGCCCAATTTTTTTAGATATGCACATGTGTGGGTTAGGAAGTGTGCAGAATGTGCAATGTTTATAGGGAAATAAAAACTAGTTATTATGTCACTGAAGCCTATTTGGGTTAAACAACCTTTCATTCAATGGGATTTAGACATCATTATCATGATTAATCCTCCATCTAGTGCTATCCATAAGTGGGTCTTGATAGTTATAGAAATACTTCACTAGGTGGGTGGAATTAGTTCCCTTGAAGGAAGTAAATGAGCACTCTGTACTTGAGTTTTATGAGAGTCTAGTCATCCATTTTACAACACCTTCCACTATAATATCAGACAATGCCTTGGAATTCAGAAACACAAAGGTATGTGATTGGGATTTTTATTAGGGTATCTATCTAACATCATCAAATTATTATCCACAAGGTAATGGACTATCTGAGTCCACTAATAAGAACTTGATTTAAATCATTAAGAAAACATTGGAAGATAATCAGAGGTCTTAGCATACAAAGATGAAGACTAATTTATGGGATAATATAATCACCCCAAATAAGTTCATTAGTAACTCACCTTATCTCTTAGTCTATGGAAGAGAATCAAGGTTGCCGATTTCATTGGAGCTTGCATACCAACTCGAGCTTTTAGAAAGTGATGAAATGGAGGTCAAAGTGAATGAACTGAGAGAATTAGAGGAAATAATTAATGATGCCATGCATACCATGTGGTCTAACCAAAATCAATTCAATATGAATTTTGACAAAATTGATTCATTAAAGATGTTTTAGAAAGGTGACATAGTCCTCAAATGGGATGAGGACCATGAAAAACTAGGAAAACACTCCAAGTTTGACAGTCTTTGGAGTGGACCCTATGTCATCACAAGTTACAAAGAGAGAAATGCCTTTGAGCTTACCATATTGAATGGAGAGAACCTTCCCATCCTTATAAATGGGAGTTATCTCAAGTTTTTCTACTAGCTTCATATCTTTCCCCTAGTACATAAATAGATAGGTCTATTTTTCTTTCAAGTGCTTGTGTACTTGTGCTATTTTTAGTTGTTTTGTTTGTTTTTTATGTTGTTGCATTGCTTTGTTATTATTTACCCACACTACTTAAAAAGTGTTTCCATAAATTAAGTAGATTATTTTTTTAAGTATCATTATATTTGTTTAGCCATCATAAGTAAGCTTGATTAATGTCTAAGTTCCATGACTAAAAAGTTGGTCAAGCCAGTTAAGTCACTAGAAATGTTGGCCATTTTGGCCCACATACCAAGTTTCTAATTGGATGAAATGAAGTGTCTTGAATATCAAATAAGGAACAAGATTTGATCAAGTTTTGGGAGAAGTGAGAGGACCTAAGGGATCATACATCTTACAAATATTTAGAAACACTTTGAGTTCACTTAAAGTGTAAATTGTGATTTTCTAAAGATATGACTAGATTTACATATCCCCTATGGGATGATAAGAATGATTAGAATGGATTATAAGTGCATGGTATCCATTTGGTTCTTCATTGTGTTCATTGAAACACTTAGACCTAGTGGCAAAAAAAATTACTATGTGTTTTGTTAATGTCACCATTACCACATGTGGATGAGTCAAAGAGAAATGGTCAGATGGGTTTATTAAAATGTATGCCAAGATTATATGCACCAAGTTTTGGGTCATCTTATAAAGTGAATAAAAATTTACAAAGGTCTAAAATTAGCTCCTCAATCACATTTTGCATGTTTTCCCATACTTGGCCATTTTCAAAGAGGTTCTAGCAGAGCCAAGTGAGCATCTTAACAAGGCCATATCTCACACATATAGAAGTTTCAAAGTAAAATGGTCATATGGTTTTGTTCACATTTGTTCCAAGAATGTATGCACTGAGCTCTATGTCCTCCATCAAAGCACAAATGAAGTTATGCATGTGTAGAGTTGGCTCTTTAGTCAGATTTTGCTTAGTTTCCCATACTTAGCTAGATGAGCTAGACTATCACCAGGATGTCATGTGGGAGCAAATATGGACTAGCCAACTTGAGAATTTAATATTTTCACTAATAAATCTCTCTAAACTAATACATTAAATTTATTTATTCATTTTGACCTTAATAACATCTCCTAAAAGATTGGGGCCTCCATGTTTCTCATGCTTCAAGATATAAATTTACAAAGTTGCTCAAATAATGAGAGATGTTCATGTGAATTTAAAATTAAATCTTGGTAAAAAATACATATGTGCTTAAATTTTATGGTTTATGGGACATCAATTACATTCTATGAGACGTAAAATGATGGTTGACAAGACGTCAACTTTAAGACAAAATAAGACCAATCCTATTGAGCTTAAAATTAACAATCACATGAATGTCAATGATGGTCATGAAAATGTCATTTTTAAGATCATGAGCTAGTCATTTACTTTCAAACAATGGGTCCCAGTTGATATAATAGCCTACACTCAATCGTACATTTAGCTCTAATGGTGACTAAAGGTTAAAGGGTCAACAAATATCAAGAATGAATGTGTGTGTTACAAGTGTCAACAACACATTCAAATGGTATAAGATTGACATCTCATGGTAATTCATACCAACAAAAATAAATAGATCAAGATGAGTCAATGTGTTAATGAGATAAGTTGGATTTTTATGGCCAATTGGAGCAAAGGTGAGCCCAGGATTATCGATAAAGCTTGAGAGGCTATTTTTGACCTTGGAAAACAAGGTTTTATAGGGACATCTTTCCACCTTTGAATCTTGACTGAACACCATTAAAATTTTTATAATCCATTTAGTAAATCATGGAAAACATTAAGGGACCACCCATGTGGCTAAGTATAGACCTCTAGCTTGTAGGTTTGCATCATAAAGGGATCTTACTTTGACTGTGTTTACCATTTATGGATAGAAGGAGCTAATATTTCAAAGGGTTTTATGAAGAAAAACTATTGGACCCCAACATTTCATCCTTGAGACCTAGCTACATGAAAGGGACTTTTCTTCCATGATACACACCATGATAATTAGTTAAGAATAGTTAACAATAGACATGATTCTAAATGATGAATCTAATTATTGTAATTACACTAGTATTAAGACCCAGTTGGAAACAACTTGTTCCCACCATTACATCCACCATGGATCATCATTGAGTGAATCAAAATGTAATGATGCAATGGATTGGAGTGACCTAGATCAATAAAGAAGGCTTTGAGTGAAATTGATTTGCAGAGGCAATGGTAATAACTTTTTAAATAAATTTGAGTTCATTTGTTTCCATTTTGAGCACCAAAAATCTCCCTCTCTCTTTATTATTTTTTTCTATAAATATAGCCTTCAAATTATTATTTTGCATCCCTCAGGCTGGTATGAGTAGACTCTACCAGGATTGTATTCGACACCTCTTGGAATAATGAATAGAGTATTTTGTAGTCATTTTACTAATTTATATTTAGTATTTTGTGTTCATTTAATATGCAATGTGAATTTTATCTCCCTGTTTCATGTCCAAGCTCAACCTAAGTGCTATCATCTTTCTTTACAAGTCATATAATATGTCTTGGCATTAGTTTATCAAAGATATAGTTGACAGCCAAATTTAAGTGTCTTCAACTCGACCTTATTTTCATTGTTCCCTAGTCTGAGTGTATCAAATTGATCTCTATATGAAACATTGTTTCCTGGAAACTATAGTAATCATTGCATTAGCTTCTTTCATAATCCATTAGTGTTATAAATAATCTGAGTTTAAGAATGGATTTGATAATTTTTTGGTACATCGCCACACATTAGAATAGGTTTTACTTCATGCAAATTTCTTGATTCTTTTCACCCCAACTAGATTTAGATTTTATGAATAAAGGTCCAAATTATAAAATCTGAGGAGCCTGCCTCATAAAAAATCCTATAGGTTTGGTCTAGTTATAAACATCCCATAGCCTTAGACCATTCCCATGTTAGTCTAGGTATGGGTCAAACTTGAACAAATCTGACCTTTATTTGGGTTCTATCTAGATAACTAATACTATAGTGTGGAATAATTCAAATATCCCATAATTTGTATACTACACAACACAAAAACCAAATGCACTGTGGAACATGGCAATACCACGATAAGAAGAAACATTTCCATAAAATTAATAAGCACTTAATATACCACAGACCAAGTAAGTTATCCTACATATAAAAATAAAAATATAAAGAAACAATAAAAATATATTTTAAATGTTTTTAAAGAAAGGTGGTAATACATAGTAGCATTACGAAAATATATTTCCATAAATAGACAAAATACCACAGATAATAGGAACAACTATTTTAGAGAAAAATATAAAATACAACTACAATAGAAACCCCATAGAAACTAATCAAAAGGGAATTTTAGTTGGGTAAGGGGGAATCACACAATAATTTACCCAAATTATCAAGAAGTGGTGATGTCAGAGCATATTTGGCATAAAATGGAGAAAGTATTACCCAATGAAACAACATGCATGAAAGATCTATATGATACATTAATCATCAATGGCATAATATGGTGGCAATGTGTAAGGAATATTTTAATAATTAGATTATCCTTATCATTATCATTGAGATATGGTAAATTAAAAAATAAGGTAAGTTCATTCTTATCAAATACATATGAAAAGGAAGTCTATGTCAATGTATCAATCGATGTGAATAATACTATAGATATATTGGTGAAACCAATCGCAAACTCTAGGTATAATATTTCTATTGGAACTTAGGACATATACCATAGACATGGTATATGCATCAATATATATGATGAGAAACCAATAATTTGGATAAAATCCTTTAATAATTCTTACCCACATTGAACTTTAGAGATCTAGATAGAATAGTATGTCATGCTCTGAAAATCCAATATTTTCTAGTATCCTCTAATGAATATATAATAGCTTGATTTGGAAACCATGAAACAATAAAGATAATAGAGAATAAAAATTCCATAGAAAATTTGGATTATATATATATATATATATATGGGGAATCATCTAATAAAATAAGATATATAACATCAAAAAACTGTATAATTCCTTAGTAAAATATATCAAAATATCTCAACAAGATGTTATATAATAGAAAAATTATAACCTAAACAAGAAAAGGAGAACAATCCAAAAATATGTTTTATAATATCAAAGAAGAGAAAGAGAATTGATTGACACTACTAAAAATAAGACCCAATATTTTTATCAACCATTAAAAATCCACAAAGAATATATATCTCATGAAGGAGATTCTAAATTTTCTAAAATTAGGGATTACTCAGAATAATTTATAGTCCTAAAAATAGTGGAATTACTCAAATAATATGGATATCTATTTCCAAATAATTATAACTAAATTTTCAACATTAAGTTTGAGTTGAGAACCATGAAAATTCTATTAAAACTAAAAGACAAACCGATCAGGAGGAGACCCTATCGATTAAATCCTAACATGATAATCAAAGTCAAGATTTAAATAGATAAAAAGTTAGCTACATTTATCATAAAGCCAGTAGATGACATGGAATGGATTATCCTAAAGGCGGTACAAAAAAAAATAGTAGTGAAATAATAATATGCATGGATTTTAGAGAGTTACATAGATCATGTATCCATGATCTTTTTCCCACACCATTAATAGAATAAGTTTTATAAAATATTTTAGGGAGATAATTGTATTCTCTCATATATATATTCTTTGGATATCACTAGGTTAAAACTAACAAATAAAACATACTTCAAACAACATTTGTTATACAATTTTTGAGGTATTGTCAATTGTGTCTCCAAGGTATCAAAGAATGTCTATTAGGTCGAAAATAATGTTATTATTGTGTCATGTATGATATAATTTCAATGACAAAGTGTTCCTTAGTGATCAAGCATGGAGCTTGTAGGGTTTGCTTGGTTAGGCAAGGTGATAGATGTTGGTGATGTGTTGACCATGTTTGATGGCTCATATAAGGTGTAAAGAGTTCTTGGGTAACTTTTATAAGTCAAAGGAATTAATTATAATAGCCTTATTAATGTCTAGGTTAGCCTAGTCACATTGATATATATTCCTAATCAAGCATATTGATAACATTAGCATTATCATGTGTAAAGGTGTCAGATGAAAATTGTCACATGGGTTTGTTTCAGTTTGTGCCTAGTTCTTGTGTTTTCAATTTAAGGTCTTGACATGAATCATATAAAATTTTATGAAGGTAAAAATATGTTATCCTAGGCATATTTCTCTATTTTCCATACTTTACCAAATTTTCATTAAAAAGTGACTGTTGGAATTCAAATATTTGAATTTACAAAGGAAGACTAGTCCTCGCTATTTTGGTTATAACTTTTGATGGAGGGTGAATTTCATGGTGGTATAAAAATAAAAATGTTAAATAAATTTAAGGGATATCCAATAAAAATAATTTTGAGGTTTTAATGATAGTACAACTACATTTATTGTGTTCAAAAGGTGACTAAATATTTGACCTTCTTCTGCAAATGACCCACAAAGGATGTTTGAGTTTTTGTTGTTGGTGTTTGGATGTTTCAAGGTGAATTATCAATTAGAGAGTGTTTTATAATATTTAAATATGATCTATATGTATTTTTTAGGTTTGAATAATCCATATTATGTATAAACAAATGCCCATAAGTTTACTATTTATTTGTTCATGGTGATTTTGTGAGGAAGACAAATGATTGATAGGTTTTGCATATGTAGAGTTGAGTAGGGATGAATGTAATAAATTTAGGGTGTATTAGGGGTCATTTTGTGAGGAATTATGGGATTTTATGTGTATTTATTTTCCTATTTTTACTTGGTAATGTGCTAAAGGGGCGAATAGGTCTCCATGAGACCTATAAAGGCTATTAAGGCCTAATTGAAAGGTGTAGCTACTAAAGGGTGACCCTTTGATGCTATGGTCAACATATGAAGTTGGTACTAATATATTTCTAAATTGGATATAATCCTTAAGAGTTAAGTAAATTTCTATGTTTTACCAAGAAGGTGATAGACAAGTTTACTCTATAAAGAGTTAAATCAAATGTGATGGTTTCTAGAGTTGTTGAGCGAAGAATAAAGAAGTTTGAGTGTGCTTGGTGGATGGATTGAAGAGTGTATCAGGTTGAGTAATTTTTGCATGACCTATAGGTAATAATTATAATTTTATAATAGTGTATTTGTATGTTTTAATATTTAGGATGATTGAAAAGGTTGAGAGTGATCTAAAAGGGTATTTTGGATGCATTAATTGTGTGTGCAAGATTGAGAGAGTATGAAGAGTTAAAGTAAGGTCTTATAAATTATTTATCCATTAAATTAAACGTAAATTAGATTTTTGGATTTGTTAATTTCATAGGTGTTGTGAGGGGTCTCAACAACTAGAACAAGTTAGTGTTTGTTCATGCTTAGGGGTGGGTGATCTTTATAAAGTGGGTGCTTCATTAAAAGGTCTCATGTTTGTGATCATCTTATAGGAAAATTAGTCCATGTGTTTGAAGGATTAAGAGTGGGTTTTATTCCCCATGAATTTTTCCCACATATAGCATGTTTTTTGTGTGTAATTTATCTAGATAGCACCCAAATAGAGGTTAGATTTATTCAAGTCTTACCCATATGTGGACTAACATGGGAATAATATAAGGTTGTGGGATGCCTGTAGCTAGACCAAACCTCTAAGATTTTTTATGAGGCTAGCTACTCAAATTTTATAATTTGGACCTTTATTCCTAAAATTTAAAACTATTTAGTGTGAAAATATTCAATAAATTTGCATGAAGTAAAACCTATTCTAACATGTGTTGATGCACCAAGAAATTGTAAGATCTACTCTTGAACTTGGATTCTTTATCACACTAATGGACTATGAAAGAAGCTAATGCAATGATTAATATAGTTTATATGTAATAGTGTTTCATATAGAGGTTAATTTTATACACTTAGATTAGGGAACAATAAAAATAAGGTCTGGTTAAAAACACTTAAAGTTATCTATCCACTATAGTTTTGAGAGACCAACATTGAAACACATTATATGACTTGAAAAAAAATATGATAGTATTTATGTTGATCTTGGACATGCAATAAGAATATAACATCCATATTTACTTATTAAAAAAACACAAAATACTAAATAAATATTAGTAAAATGACTACAAAATACTCTACTCGCTACTCTAAGAGGAGTTGAATACAATTATGGTAGAGTCTAGTCATACCAACCTAAGGGATGCAAAACAATATCTCAAAGGATATATTTATATAATAAAATAATCAAGAGAGAGGGATATTTTTAGTACTCAAAATGGAAACAACAAACTTAAATTTATTTGAAAATTTTTTACCATTGCCTCCATAACTCAATCTCACTCAAACCCTTGCTGATTGATTTAGGTCACTCTAGCCCATTGCATCATTACATTTTGATTCTCTCAGAGATGCTCCATGATAGATGTAATGTGGGATCAAGCTATTTTAAACTAGGTATTGATATTATTATAGTTATAATTATCAGATTCACACTTTAGAATCATATATGTTACTAACTACTCTTAATTGGTTATCATGGCATGTACTATGGAGAGAAAATTCCCTTTCATGTAGCCTAGTCTTGGAGATGAACTATTAGGGTCCAATATTTTTCCTTTGTGGCACCCTTTGAAATATTATCTCCTTTTATCCAAAAATGGCAAACATAGTCAGAGTAATATCCCTTTATGACACAAACCTATAAGCTAAAGGTCTATACTTAGCCACATGAGCAGTCCCTTTATGTTTTCCATGTTTTACTACCCAAATTAAGGATTTTTTAATGGTGTTAAATTGAGATTAAAGGTTGCAAGATGTCCCTAAAAAATCCTATTTTCCATGGTTTAAAATATCCTCTCAAGATTCATCAAGAATCTTAGGCTCACCTTTGCTCCAATTGGCCATCAAAATCTGACTCAGCTTGTTAACACATTGACTCATCTCACTCCATCAATTTTAATGGATACAAATGCCTGTGACACATCAATATTCTACTAGTTGAATATGTCACTTATCATGCACACATTTGCTCTTGAGATTCAGTGACCCTTTGCCCTTTACTCACCATTAGATCTAAATGTATGATTAAACATGAACTATTAGATCAATTGGGACCCATTATTTGAAATCCAATGACTATTTCATGATCTTAAAAATGAAATCCTTACTTTTATCAAATGAAATGAATGTGATCATCATTAATGTTCATGCAACCATCAAATTTAAGATCAATAAGATTGGTCTTATTTTGTCTTAAAGTTAACATCTTATCGATCATCATTTGACATCCTACAAAATGTAATTAACATCCCATAGACCATCAAATTTAAGCACATATGGTTTTTTTACAAAGATTTAATTTGAAATTCATTTAAACATATCTCATTATTTGAGAAACTTTTCAGATTTATATCTTGAAGCATGAGAAATATGGAGAACCCAAACTTTTAAGAGATGCTCTTAAGGTCAAAATTAATAAACTCATTTGATCTACTAGTTTTAGGAGCTTTCATTATGAAGATATTAAATGCTCAAGTTATCTGGTCTATATCTACTCATGTGTGATGTTTAGATTATGGTCTACCTCATCTAGATAATTATGGGAAACTTAGAGAAATATAACTAAAGAGCCAACTTTGCACATACATAACTCCATTTGCACTTTAATAGAGGATCTAAGACTTTGTACATATGTTATTGGAAAAAATATGAATAAACCCATATGACCATTTTTACATACAACTTCTACATGTGAAAGATATGTCCTTGTTAAGATTCTCACTTGGCTCTACTAAAACCTCTTTGAATATGGCAAAGTATGGGAAAACATGCAGAATGTGACTGAGGAACCAAATTTAAAACCTTTGTAACTTTTGATGCACATCAAGGGATGACCCAAAAATTGGCACATATAATCTTGGAATGAATTTAAACAAACCCATATGACCATTTCTCTTTGAATCATCACACATGGTAATGGTGACATCAGTAAAGTGCCTACTCAAAATTTCTGCCACTAGGTCCAAGTGTCTCAATGAACACAATGAAGAACCAAATGGATCCCATGCATTTATAATCCATTATAATCATTCTTGTCATCTCATGGAGGTTATGAAAACCTAGTCATGTCCTTATAAACTGCCAAATTACACTTTAATTGAACTCAAAGTGTTTCTAAAGATTTATAGGTTGCATGATCCCTTATGTCATCTCACTTCTCCTAGAACTTGATAAACTCTTATTCCATCTTTGATATTAAGGAAACTATATTGCATCTAAGTAGAACCCTGATATGTGGGCCAAAATTACCAACATATAGTTTTTCTGGTATGTCGTATAATTCATATGTTATGTCAATATATGTCTTGTGGTATTTGTTATTTTCACATGGCATTGTGAATTTTTCCTCTTTCTATGACATTGCATATGATGTTTGCATCATAGTCCCATGTTTATATGGTATCAAAAAATTTGCCTTTATCTTCATATATTATTTAATGGTGATTTGGTTCATATTCCTTGGTTAAAAAATAGTCTTATTCATTCATTGATTCTTTATGGGATATGGTATTTGCATGTTCCTAGTCAATTATTATTAAGTATAATAGTTTATGAACTCTTATTTGAGGTGTATCATTTAACCATACTTATATATCCTCTTCATTATAAAATTCAAATTCACAATTTTCTAATTTAATTTAACCTCCTTGATTAGGTTTAAAATATTTGTCAAAGTGGGTTATTTTCTCAATAGTATAAATCCCTTATAGTGGCTTGAAATATTTGTTTTCATCATTATTTTCCCATATTTCATTGGTCCAAGTGGAATTAATTCATATTTATAATGGGACATGGGCCATGATGTCATTCCCTTCCAAATTTATCTCTTCATATTCACATTTTATAATACCATTGCAATCCACAAACCACACTAGTGATAAAATTTTGGAATATGATGGATTTTTAAAAAAGCTTTCCATTACCTCAAAATATAATTTTTTTGTTTTTCCCATAAAATTCACTTATAACCAATTTCTAAACTTTCATTGGTGATTTTAAGCTTCTTGTAGAACATTTAATGTCCAAGCAGTGTAATTATAAGACCCTTATTACATTCTAGGTGTAAACAAGGATTACGTAGAGGGGAAGTTAGTATAGTGTTAGTTCAATAAAACCAAATCAAATTCACACAATAAAAACTTAACATCTCTATCATAGACACTAGGGAGATCATAGGTAATAATAATACAATGAAAACACAATTAGAAAACAAAGGAAATCATCCTTATTCCTTCCTTGTAGATCCAAAAATGACTTGTTGAAGTGGATTACTTGGATTAATACATCAATAAAACTTTACCAATGAAGTTTCATTTGATCCACCTTTTGTTGGAACCTTGGCTTGGCTGGTTAGCTTATGAATTTATCATGGTAACTCTACTTGAAACTTTTCTTTGCATCTATTTGAGCATTATAACTTTGGCTTTTCCGAGCTTGTTGATCAATAGGAAGGGCCTTGTACTTATAGCCTCCAAACTTAACTCTCACCCAAGGTGGGTTAAGGTTGATTTTAAACATGGAATGATATCAAACTAACCCTAGGTAAGTTGACTAGTTGAGTTTAAAAGGTAATAGGCATGGCTCTCAAATTAGATATTTTTATAAATTTGTGATAACTTGACAACTCATAAAGGCAATGATGAAGAAGCTTGATATTTTGAATTTTTGAATTTCCATTTTTAAATATTCATTAATTTAAAATGTATAATTTATCTAGGAAATTAATCTAGTATAATTAGTTGATCCATTTTGATTAGCATTTTAGCTCTTTTAAGAATAGTTCAAGTGCCCTACTTAATGGGTTTATAGGCCAAACTGCTAGTTATTTGGTCGCAAGGTGACTGAGGATGAATCTGTGAGAAGTTATTATTTCATAAGGTATAATATCCCAAATAGGTATTCCTCAACATGATTCTAAGCATTAATAAATGATGTGTGACTGAATATGAGATGTTTAGTGATTCTTAGGCTTAATTTTCAATGTTTGGTAGAAATCAGTCTAAAGTCTGGTTATAAGCCAATTGTGGATGGAATGGGGTATATATAGTTTTCCCATATTTGAGAAGGTGTTTCAAGCTATAGGAATAGTAAATTATTCTCAAATAATGAAAAAATATTTAATAAGGAAAGAAGATAATGATTGAAAAATAAGCTCTAAATAATGTTTGAGAAGCCTATAATGATGCCCCTCAAAGGAGTGGTTGACACATATGATTGATGGATGGTCCATTGAAAATAATAAAGAAAAATAAATAAGTTAACCTATGGGTGATATTAATTCAATTGAGATAATTATTTCATGCATTTATTTAAAAGTATTAATTTTTTCAAAGGTAGTTATAATCAGTCATAAAGTTGAGGCACTGATTTGCCTAAAGGTAGTTATACTCCGTGGCATAGTCAAATGCCCCTGTAAGGTGGATGAATTAAAATAGTTATTTACCTATAGGTGTTTATAATAATTAATATTAATTATATTAAATAATGATTTTTTATTGTGTCCCAGTAGGGAATATTTGAAAGCATAACTCAAGGATATAACATATCATACAAATTAAAGATGAGTGAATGCAAACGTAGCTGTGATGGTCTAATGACTAAAGAATCCACAAATAACCAGACACATGAGGATGTGAAAAGTGATGAAATTTATGATGTTAATAAATAAGGTGGTTGATATGACCTAAGATATGTCATGTATCCAAGTGCTACCTACATAGTCTAAATAGACATCAGGCCAATGTACTTCACCTAGAAGTGGGAGAAAATGGAATGAAGAATAGAATATAATAATAAAAACTTATCAATGTGAATGATTCAATCATACCACCAATGTGGAGATGTTAATCCTTACTAGCATTGATATATCTAGAATGGTCAATGGGTTGATTTGATCAAGGAGGGTGAGGGATTTACCTCAGTGAACAAGGAGAAGTTTTTGCGGTGCCATTTCTTGTAAAATTTTACAAGCTAATTTTTTTGTATCATGTGACAATATGTATCATGATATAAAACACCATGACGAACTATCCATAATTTGCATTAGTACTTACTCTCAATCCAATAAATAATTGAAAACAATGCACCAATGATAAAAACCATGATGATAATGTTGACACATGAATATGGATAGACTCAAGAATAATGCATAAATAATCACCTAATAAATGCATATAGACTGATTCAAGGAAAAATAATGAAATCAAATATATAGGCAAATAAATAAACAACTAAGCAAATAAACATACATAAATCTTGAAATCAAAAGCAACAAAAAACATCTTATCTTTAACTAAGTCAATATCTACATATGGAGGCTCAATGGAATAATAAATAGGTGGTACCACTAAGAAATGATACATGTAAAGGGAAGGACACACCCCCAATGGTGGTGGTATGTATTTTAACTAACAATGGATTTACACTAGTAAGGTATAATTAGGATGAATGACTAGGTTTAAATAAGACACATGTTTTTTTGATTTTGAGGCTTTATATCTCTCTAGGAGATAGTAAGCTAGTTTTCTAATTTTTAGGATTTCTTAGATATTTTACAAATGTTTTTGAAATTTTTGAATCATCTCAACTTGATTGATAATTATGAATTACAAAATGGTCCAACTCCCAAAATATGAAGAACACGTCTTAGTTTACTCATAAAATGGCAAGAGTGTTCAACTTAAAAATGCTCATAAAATGATGAGAGCATGGATAAGGGGTGACTAAGATGACCTAAACATAAATTTAGTAATGCCTAAATAGTCCCATTAGGACCTCAAGTTACTGTAGTTCCACCTTAAGATAAAGGATTCAACTAGGTAACAACAAGTTCTCAAATTAGGAAAATGGCACAATGTGGTAATAGGACTAGCAAGGTGAGGCGATATTGTATGATAAAGGTGTTACCCCTAATTTTTCTATAGGTAGTTATAATTAAAAAATAAAAACATAGGTCAATGATATTAATTTTCCCAAAGGCAATTATAATTAGTAGCATGGATTGGGACACTAATTTTCTCAAAGGTGGTTAGAATCAATAGTACTCATAATGAAATGGAAGAACAAATGAAGGATGCACCTACCAAAATATTGTCATACTATTCTAAGATAGTGCCTTTTTCTATAATACTAAATCAACTACTGAAACTTGGTCTAAATCCCCTTTGTTGAAGGGTTCCAAAAAACTAATGGATTCAAACCAAGGTCAAAAGGGTTGGGTGGGTGGGGGGTGTGGGAGAGGGCGTAAAAAAAATTTAGTCAATAAGGAAGGTATGGTAGAAAAATATACATTATGATATAAGGAAGGTGATGTTTTATGATAAAATGGGTAGAATGATAATAGGGATGCTCCCAAGTGATAAGGTAAGGTAAATGGTAGGGTATGAAATAATGGCAAGGTGAATGGTAAATGAAAATGGCAAGGTCAATGGAAAGGCAAAGATATGGTTTATTTGTTCCATCGATGTGGAGATGCATGTCCTGATCAGTGTATGATACAACTAGAATAGTCAAATGTTTAAATTTTTAGCCCATGCTTCTTATAAATAATTTATCTAACAAGAACCTATTGCTGATTTATACTCTAATAATGTTTTGGTGCTCTTTTTTGGTCATTAATTTTGTTTCCTTAAAACATCAAGACAAGATGTCTTCATAGCCACTATAAAGGAAAGTATAGCCAGGTAAATAATGATAAATAGTGGATAAAATTTTTGATTTGGAAATGGAGAAATGAAACATAATGGAATGTATAATGGTTGGTACAGAAATGAATATTGGGTTTTTTAGGGACACACAATGTTTTTTATTCTAGATTTGACATAACTTTGGTTATGTTAGGGCCGAAGACTTATGAATATGCTCTCGATAGGACCACCAAATTTTGTTTTTATTTGAGCTTGAAAGTAGCTAGCATTTGATTATGTTATAAAATGGAGTTGTTATTGATGTTATCTATAATAATGTCTTCATCAAGCAGTGAATAACTATTATGCTCAGTTATTATCACCTTGAAGAGGTTTTCAACAATGAATTTATCTTGATTGTCCCAAAGCACCTTTAAAAAGGTTTCACTAAGAAATGTTGACTTTTGACTTTGATTGCTTTCTAGTGCCTTAAAAAAGTTTTCACTAGAAGGTGTTGAGTTTAGACTTTGATTGTTCCCTGTCCATTTTTAAAATTTTCACTATGAGATTGTTCTTCTTCTACATTAGTGTGGTCTTGGTCCCCTAATATTCTTCAACTGATATGTCACCATGGATGCAGTTTAGCAAATTATGATTCTATCAATCCCAATCGACACTAATGGGAGGTGAAATTTCAATATAAAGGCTATGTTGGGTGGTTTTAATGGCATGTGGAATGGTAATGGAATTGGAAGAGGCAACACCATCCTTGTATAAGATATTATGATAACTTGTGTCAATGTTGAATTAATCATCCACAAAAATAGTAGAAGGATCATAAATGATTTAAATTTATCTACAAGGCATGTGTAACCAACATTGTAACAATCATGAATTTATCTTAATTTTAAAGCCAAGTCTAACTCAAAATAATTTGAATATAATGTTAATACTGATGTTAATTCTACTTATGGTACTAAATCTAATATCAATTCAAGAATATAACCTAACTTAAATATTTATTCTTCATTTGGTGTGCATGTTGCTATAATGATGTTTTATTGAATGTTTGGTATTGGAAAAGTAATGACTTATGATGGCATAATGGGATATTCAAAAATAGATTCATATAATAAGGGTTCAACATAGACTGGCTCATGTAGGTGAAGCCTCTCAAAGAGAGGAAACAACTCATAAAGTGACTCCATAGAGGCTGGCTTGTCAAAGTGAGACTCTTCAACAAGCGGAAAAAGGTCAAGAGACAACTCCATAGAGATTTGCTTGTCAAAGAGAGGCTTTTTCAAAATAGGAAAATGATTGAGATAATGATTTTCCCAAAGGTGATTATAATCATTAAGAAGTGACTCAACAAAGATTAGATTATCAAAGTGAGACCCCCAAACCAAAGGGAAAGGATCGAAAGGTGACTCTTCATAGGTTGACTCATAAAAAATAGGTGTTTCAACAAAAACATCATGGATTGGTTGGTTCTCTCAACCTTGGTTTATAATTGGTTTTAAAATATTAGTTTTGAACACATCTTGGTCTTCGAATCATGGCTCTTGGACAGGTACTGATTAGATTTTTTGTGGCTCAACAATCAGCACATATTTTCTAAAGTGGGGGATGGTTGAAATTGGATGAATAATGATATATGATTGGATAATTATTTATTTTTAAATAGGCTCATCTAAGATGGGCTTAGCTAAGACTAGTTTTTGGTTTAGGATGGTAACTATGACCCATCTAGTCATAATTATATAACCTTGTTGGGATAATGAGATACCAAATTTGGAAGGGAATGGAATGGTAAGGAAAGTAAACTACAAATATTAGTTGATAACATAGGCCAAAGGATGAGGTCCTAAAATTCTAATGGATGTTTATTACAAAGATTAGTTACTAATGCAAGTTAAAGGATGAGGTCCTAGAATGATAATGGAAGGGTGTTACAAAGCTTGGTTTCTAGTACAAGCCAAAAAAACAAAGTCTTGGTATGGTAATCCTTATATGATATGGATTTTTATTTCTCACAAAAACCAAAGGAGGATCAATGGTATAGGTATGGGATCAGGTACTGTTATCATTAAAAGGGAAAATTTGATACCTTAATTGGCCCATAAAAGCATGATCACATCATATGATAATCAACATGGCTAGGTTTTTTAATTAGCCCAAAGAGGGTGGTCTTGGTCTATGAAAATGGTCTTGGCTTAAGCCTATGTTTTAAAGTGGCATTGGTATAATAATGGATCTAAGAATGGAACCATTCTTAAAAATTTGATCAATGATAAACACCGTCCAAAATGTCTAATGTCAAATGTATTACACAAATTCTCAAGTAAATGGATAAAATATGAATGCCAAAGATGGTAAAAGTGTTTCAAATAACTCTAATCTAGTTTTAACAATAGAAAGGGTGGCTAGGTCTTTGGGAATAAGGTATAAATCTAGGCTCAAAATGACTAGGTCTAAGATAAAAGGTAAAATGCTAGGACTTTTGGAAACACAACACAAAAGCTAGACTTTGAAACACACTAGGTCTAAGAATCAAAAAGGGTTTTATAGATTTTTTGGGAACATGACACAAAATCTAGACTTTGAAATAACACTAGGTCTAAGATAAATGGGAAATTCTATCTTTTGGAAACACAACACAAAAGCTAGACTTGGTAGAAACTAGGTTTAAAACAAAAGATAATTAATGTAAAAAATTTGAAACACTTGGACTCAAACTAGGCAGTCAGATTAAAACATAATATTGACCTTTGGTAAATTACATTGGACTTTTAGGCACATATAATATAGACCACTTCCCAAATTTAGGCACAAAGATTGCTAAAGCAAATAGGGAATTAGTCCAAGTTGCACAATCCAAAAGTGAGAGGTAAATGTCTAATCCAAAATTATGTGAGGCAAAGGCATAAACAAAGGAATGTTTGAATCTAAACTTATCAAGATCAATATTTAACTTGATTTAAAAATATTGGTTCTCAAATGGACAATAAGCTATACCAAAATGGATAGCATAACGATATTATTCATAGACTAAAAAGGCACACGTGGTTTTGAAATTGTAATTAGATAGAAGGAAAAAAGCCTTTGAAATAAGGTGAGCAATGTAATGACATTATCTTACTACAAAGGTATGATAATTAGTTTGTTTCAAAAACTCTAAGGCACAATACTTAGAATTAAATGGTCATTTGTAACTATGCCCCTTTCAAACAAGTGAAACACACACATAAAATTTTTGACAAAATGACTAAGGTAAAGTGTGGCATCAAATAGACATCATAACACCCCACAAAAGGGTGATGTACAAACATGATTTTTTTTGGATGTGGTTTGACAAAAAAAAATTGACTCAAGACAATGCAAGTTAGAAGGAAAAACAACAAAAACACCTAAGTGTAATGTCTCATTCCTAAAAACTAACAAGGTGTCTTCATACTGTCAAATTTCATCTACATACTTACTCTTGATAAAAAATTATGATGTTAATCTAGAAATTAAAATGCACATGAGAAGTAAAGTTTTAAGCCCCCTATTTTCTCAAGAGATCATATGGTGACATGTAACTTTGGGATACTCACCTTGCATTGATAGTATATTTGTGGCAAGTGAAGTTGTCTAAAAACTATCAATTCTCATACATTATAAATGGTCCCATATGTGTGGTTAACACTAGGTCACAATAAATCATTTAGATCCATGTTAACTATCTTGTTTTTAAAATGTCTTATCATTTTCACAACCACTACATCCATCAATTTCTTAGTGTAGTGAGATGTCTGAGTTAAACTACATTCCTAGGCAATCTCTTACTAATAGATCCTACCTAACCACTCAAACAAGCATTCTAATAAGTTGACCTAAATTTGTATAACCCTACCATGGAGTGGGGTTGAATTAATGCCAAGAGATGAATTCATGGGTCAACACTTCCCTAGAGAACCAATGGGAAGGTGATGAACTCCTATCCACAACCCAAAATGCATGAAAGTAAAAAATATGGAAGGACTTTAGGGTCATTTTGGGGTCACCCACATAACTCAAATTTTTGGGAGGGACTTAGAAACTTTCCCTTCATATTTTTGTACAAAAGTGACAAATTCAATAAGTGAGCAATTTTATCACCCAAGTTCCCTAAAGGGGATGGGGGAGGGCATACACGTAACACTCATCTTACAAAACAAACACTCAACAACAACCATAAAAATGGAAACTCTTATGAGTATTTTAACTAAAGTTTGAGTTCATTTTTATAGGACCAAATAAAATATGTCATGAAGTTTATCCCCTTGTCATTGTTTTGAAAATTTTTGACAAAAAAAAAAACTAAGTAAAATATTTTAAAACACCAAATTTAAATGTGAGTTTTGAAACTTAGAGTTTTTAAAACCATCTTTTATTGGTCTTTGGATCCTAAAAAATATGTTATGGGGTCCTTGTGCTTAGAAGAAAAAAGAAAGTGAGAAAATGACTTTTGAGATTTAGC
Source organism: Torreya grandis (assembly GCA_037957365.1). Lineage (NCBI taxonomy): Eukaryota > Viridiplantae > Streptophyta > Pinopsida > Cupressales > Taxaceae > Torreya > Torreya grandis. The sequence goes on from JARHVA010001985.1 coordinate 566,007, forward strand.
TCTCAGGTTTCAAATTTTCTTCACACAATGTAAAATCATAGAAACACAAAGTGATACCACAACTTTTCATTCAAAACCATAACTAATTAGTACAAAATTTAAACTACCTATAAAATAGAGTGTTAGCACAAAATCACAACTCTTAAAGTAGTATCACATAAATTAAGACAATATCACCATTCTTAAGGAAAAATTGTAACTTATCTTGTAACAAAATGGTTAGTTTGAAATCATGACGATTAAGGAAATATCTTGACTTATCAAGTAAAATTGATACTTACCATGAAAAATCATAACTTATCATGCAAATTCACTAATTATCATGTAAATCCACTACTTATCATGAAAAATCACAAATCTTCCTACAATGCAAAATTATTAGTTTAAAACTACAATAGTTAGGGTAATATCTCAAGGCAATATTGTGATAGTTAAGGTAATATCGTGACTACAAAATCATGATATTATGTAATATCATGATTCCTCAATGTAATACCATAATTACATAAATAAAAATTGTAATTACATAGAATGAAAATATGATTTCTTGCAGCATGTTTGTGAGCCTCCAATTTCCACTTTTTTAGATAACAAGTTTGGATTTTGACATGAAAATTGTTAGGATGTCCTAAAATGCCATAAAAATAAATTTTTGGGGTGTGTGTCCCACCATGAATGCCATCATGTGAACAAGGATTATGTAGAGGGTATGTCACTAGGGAGAGCATAGGTAACAAGCATATAATGAAAACACAATTAGAAAAAAAAAGGAAATCATCCTTATATCTTCCTTGTAGATCCAAAAATATATTGCTAAAGTGGCTTGCTCAAATTTGTGCATCAATAAATTTTTACTAATAAAGCTCCCTTTGCACCTTGGTTTGGCTAGGTGGCTTATGAATTTGGCATGGTAACACTACTTGAAAGGTTTCTTTGTATCTATTTGAGTATTATAACTTTGGATTGTGAGAGTTTTTTTATCAATAGGTATGACCTTGTATTTATAGCCTCCAAAGTTAACTCTCACCCAAGGTGAGTTAAGGTTGAGTTTAAACATGAAATGAGTTCAAACTAACCTTAGGTGAGTTGAGGTTGACTCTAGTTGAGTTAAAAAGGTGTCATGTAATTATGATTTTAAATTAATAGGCATGGATCTCAAATTAGATATTTGTATATATTTGTGAGAGCTTGACAACTCATAAAGACAATGATGAAGAAGCTTGATATTTTCAATTTTTGAATTTCCATTTTTAAATATTAATTAATTATAAATGAATGATTTAGCTAAGAATTTAATCTAGTTTAATTAATTGATCCAATTTGATTAACATTTTAGCTCTTTTAAAAATTGTTCTAGTGCCCCGCTTAATGGGTCCATAGGTCAAACTTCCAGCTGTTAGGTCACAAGATGATTGATGATGATTCCATGAGAGGTTATTATTGTATATGATATAATACCACAAATAAGGATTCCTCAACATAATTTTAAGCATTAATCAATGATGTGTAACCAAATATGGGATGTTTAATGATTCCTAGGCTTAATTTGGAATGTTTGGTAGAAATCAGTCAGAAGTCTGATCGAAATCTAGTTATGATCAAAATGGGGTGTCTACACTAGAAAATTAAATAATAATTATTTATTATTTATTAATATGGGTTAACAACCTCATGTAAATAAATAATAAAAAATGAGTTTTTTGTTACTTATCAGTAAAAAATAATAATTGTTTATTTTATATCAGTGATTTTAAATGTTTTCAAGATGGTTAGACCCATTGGTTACAATGGTCACCTCCCTTTAATTTTTTATATAAAATAGGTTTACCCCTATTCTTCAGTCGCATCTTGATGCATTTAAAATTACTCAAGTAATTAAGAGTTTTGTGAAGCCATTCTATGAAGAAGTGAGAAGGCAAAAGAATTTGTATTAGGAGCTATTATTGTTTCTCAATCATTGAATATCGCTCATGGGATTTTTACCTATTGGAGGTTTTCCCACTTTAAATGCTTTTTTTATGTGTAAATTGATTTGTGTTTATTTCATTGTGTTTTTCTATCAATTACTCTTTGAGATCTTGTGTATTGGTTTATATATTTTGGCATGGTAAAAAAGTCTGAGGGAGTATAATTGTCTAAGCATGCTAGTTATCAAATTTAATTATATTCATTTGTCAAAGAATATTTTAATTGTCTTTTTAATCTAGTTTGGCCTGGTATGAGATAGAGAAAAGAAGAAGAATTTTTTTGATCATGAAGGTTGGCTTCTTAGATTTGTGATCTCCCATCCTTATAAAAACTAAGATCTATATTCAAAGCTATCATAAATTAATGTCTTAAACCAAAAATATACTTAGAATGCCATTAATGTTGTAGTATAGCCTTGTACAACCTAATAAAATAATAAATTCTATAAAAAAATTAAGTTTTTTTACAATCTGAAAATCAATTTGTTAATGGCTAGGTCAGCATCATTTTGGCTTACAATATCTCTTGTAAAATCCCTGAAGCTACCATTTAAATATCTAAAAATTCTAATCAACCAAAGTGCCATTGTATGGCCTCCATGGACTGAAATTTAGTTTAAAAAAATAGATTTGTTGTTTCATTGTCTGTTTCTAGTGTTTATTGGTTGAATCTTTAATTTATAAGCCTATCTGAGCCTCTAAAAGAGAATCTAGAGTAGGAGAATAAAATTTTAATACTTTTAGCCACCATGAGTACCATAGTTTACCTTGAGTGGGTGAAATACCTATTTTTTACATCAAAAATCAAATTCTAAAGTTGAGGTTGGCATTCTCTAGTAATTTCAAGAGGAAAGACAAATTTTCATGTTGTTTAAAGGCTTATACATATTTATGTAGAGATCCAAAACTCCATCTAAGTGTCATTATTATTGGCACAACTAGAGATACAATTATTTTTTTTATTGATATAGGTTTGATATTTATGTAAAAAATACTTTATTTTGTAATTTTTAAATTTCCATGCAACCCTGGGCCCCATTATTGTTTAAATTATTTTTTACTAAAAGGGTAAATAGCTTTTTACATTTTTTAAAATATTTTTACATGCATGGTAGATTTAATTATATATATATATTCAATTAAAAAAAAGATTTAAATATTATTTAATGCATGCAAAAGTTGAATAAAAGTTTCTAGAAGGGTTGGTGTTAATAATTTTGCTAAAAACTTACAAATAGGGTAGTTGTGTATTCAAAACCGCTAAAATAAAAATTTTGACTTATTTTTGAATTTGGGTAAATTAAATTAATTTTAATTTCATTATTGGTTTGTGTTCCAAGTTTCATGTGTTTAAAACCCTAGTTAAGTTGTTGACCTTATTTCAATATTTAACCTAGTCAAAATCTAGATAAGCATAGTCATGTAACTAGTTGATCCCTAGATTTTGGTACCTTCCAGAGACATTTATGTGGTTAATTTTGTGTTTTAAAACCTTATACTATTAAATTTATAAATTTTTAATAAGTTTCTAGGTGGTTATTTTTAGTGTGACTCCTTCAACACCTATTTTAGTACAACTCTATTTCATTTTATTTGCATTGTTTGGAATCTAAATAATGAAATTAATCATAGTTGCATGTATAATTCTCTTTATTTTGGAAAATAGTCTGAAAAAATCTTTAAAAAAGGTTAATTTATTAAATTATTCTTACATTAGTGTATTTTTGTGACCCTTGCTACACCTTATTTTTTCATAATTTTTTTACTATATCTAGCATTAAATTGAACAATTATTATGTGTTTTCACTTTAAATTTGTTTTAATATTAAATAAAGTTAAAATTCACACTAAAAATATTATTTTTAAGTATTTTATTAATATCTTGTTTAAAGGGAAGTTATGGCTTCACCTCATTTTTCCTTAGATAATCTCAAATGCTTAATAGAAATAAATATAATATATGAAAAACTCATGTTAAAGCAGAATTTATGGCCTAAAATTTTTGGAATATATTGTTGGAACTAAAAATTACCCTTTTGGATGACATGTGACCCCTGAGCTTACCATTGCATTTGAATAAAATCTTAAGAAACCATGTCTATTATATTGTGGAGTTTTAAGGATGAATTCCTTCTCCACATTGGTAATCAAGAGTCTCCTAGTGATGCTTAGAAACTCATTTAATCCATGCATGAGGGCACTCACCTCTCAAAAATTACTAAGTTAAAATTTAAATTACTAACTACGCCTATGAAAGGTGATGAAAAGGTTATGAATTTTCTTTGCTAAAATTAAGAACATTAAAGCTCAATTAGATGGTTGTAGTTATAATTTTATTCAATATCAATTACTTTATTTTATTATTCAACTTAACATTCATGAAAAAAATTCAATTTCATTTCTATTCTAAATTATAAGTATCAAACTAATCAAGATATCCTTGTTCTTACCACTTTGTCTGCTCTCCTAATTCAAGAAGAGTAAGTTATGACTAATTTTGTTTCTAAAGAGAATGCCATTCAGGAACTTCTTGCCTTAAATACTATTTATGATAACAATAAGAACTAGAAATCTAACTTAATTCTATTTTTTGCTCAAATAAGAATAATAAATATGCTAATAAGAATCATAACCTTGAATTTAATAAGAATTACAATCTGTGTGGTAAATTTGGTCATAGAAGGGAAACTTGTTATAAAAACAAATATTGAGTTAACAATAAATCTTATAAAAATAACAAAGTGAATAAATCTAATTAAAACAAATATAAGAATTAAAACCCTAATCAGGATAATAATTAGGATCATAATGTTACTATTTTATAGGCTACTTTATTTGCTTCAAATAAAAATGAATGGATTTTAGATAGCAGTTCATCTCACCATATGAATTTCTTATCTAATATTTTGTGTGATTCTAGAGATATATCTATAAATATTTACTTAGGAGATAATTCATTTTTAGAATAAACTAAGCAATGAAAGACAAAAAATTAAATGTTGTTATTAATGATGTTATCTATATACCAAAGCTTAAAAAGAACTTGTTATCTTGTTCACAACTTGCTAATGATAATTTCATTATAACATTACTTAAAGATATATGGTTCATTAGAAACCAATCTAGGTCTCTAATTATTGAAGGGGTTTAAAATAATTATTTATACATTTTCTCTCCTTCTTCTGCATGTTTTATGTCATCGCATAGTAAGAATAAACTTCAATTATGGCACAAAAGATTAGGACATATTAATTTTATAAGTTTACATGATATGTATGCAAATATATTGTTATTGTATTTCCTTATATCCCCTCTCATTATGAAACTTGTGAGGGTTGATTATGTAGTAAGCAACATACTAACCCCTTTCACAAGAATCATAATGTGAATTCTTCACATCCTCTAGAATTGATTCATAGTGATGTTGTAATACCTCTTGATTTTGTATATCTTAATGGTTATTTGTATACTATAAATTTTATTTATTATTACATTGGAATTATTTGGTCATATTTCATTAAAATAAATCTGATATGTTGCCTAAATTCAAGGAATTTAAAGTTGTTATTGAAAATACATATAACTTTTTTTATAAAGAGATTAAGAACTAATAATGGTGTTAAATATATTAGTAAAGAGTGTGATTATTTTTACATTATTTATGAAATTAAAATGAAATTAATGACTCCCTATTCCCCTTATCAAGATGGTATTATTGTAAGGAAAAATTACACCATTATTGAGATGGCGAAAACAATATTACATTCTACAAATATTTCTCCTCGTTTTTATGGGCCAAAGCCATGAATAATGTTTTACATAGTATGAATAAAATCCATGCTTAATATTTTTATTTTTATACATAAAAATACATGTATTCTCATGATATTTTATTTTCTTTGATAAAACTATTTTGTTTCTACTTTAGAGATACTAACTATATTGATAGTGTCTCATATACATTGTATTTGTTAGTAAATTTATTTAGTTTGATGTTTGAAAACATACTTATTACAAATATATTGTAATAAATATATTTTTATTAGATGATAATTCAAATAAAATATATAGATATTATAATTATTTCAATTCATATGATTTGTCATTGAAATACATTATATGCATAACATCATGGTTAATTTGACAAGATGATCATGTTTAGTTATTGCATTTGGTGAGAAGATCATGATCAATAAGTTTAGATCTTTTGTGTTTTGATTATTATTTTTTTTAATTTTATTAGTGGGTCAATTCCATGTTAATATGATTAAATACTCTCATTTGATTGTTTTATTATTTTATTGTTTATTCTAACATTTTTATACGCTTCATTTGGTAATAAAATATGTTATGAAGTGAAACATGTAAATTGAATTTGTATTATTAAATCTTCATCAATTACTTTACTGAGAATTCTATTCATACATATCAAAAATAATTTGTTTCATACTCATGTCTATTAAATTGGATGGTTACATATGCTAAAATTATCCATATTTAATGTATGAAAGGTTATACCTCAATCTTTTATTTAAGCATATTAAACTTATAAAGTTTTGATAACAGTTAAATTATAAAATGAGTTATTAATAATAATATATCTAATGTTTGGATTAACTTAGTATCATATTATTAGTAAATTATAGTATGCACATCACATGGCAGTTGGGAGTGCTCATCTTGTCATTATTTTTGTCCCCCAAAAATATCATTCATTCTTAGGACAACATTTAAACTATTTTGGTCCAACAGACCAAAATCCTCTCTCCCCTTCTCAAAAATTGTTCTGGGCATTCAAATTATTCATTATTCAAGCTTTTTTAGATTTCTATACACTTTGTAGGCTTGAATCTACGGACTCTACAAGCTTAAATCTATGGACTCAGTTCTATAGACTTCATAGGAAGGAATCTATAGACTCATTTCTATGGACTTCGTTAGTTCTATGAACTCATTTATATAGACTCTGTAGGCTTAAATCTATGAACTCTGTAGATATGTTTCTACAGACTCAACATGCTTGAAATTAGTAGGTTCAACAGGTTCAAAGGCTTCTAAAGGTGAGTTCAATCAAAAGAACAAGTTTCCAACACTTAGTCATCTTTAGGATTGGTTCAATGCCTTGGCTTAACTAAAAGAGTTCATTGGCAAGCTTCTATGCAGTGTTTGAATCATTGAACCATTTAACCTTGAACCATTTTGATTCAACAAGTTTAATGTGTTCAAAGGTTCAACATCATCAACAAGATTTAAGCACATTTGTCAAGGTTCATAGTTTAACTTCTTCAAGGTTCAACGGCTTCAAAACACTTATCAGAGAGAAGAAGGCTTGAACCATTCAACCACTTTGGTTCAAAAGGTTCAATGAGGTTTAATGGTTCAATAGGTTCACTAGGTTCAATGACCATATGGTTCAATGCATTTAGTTCAAGAGATAAAAAAAGACTTAGTCAAATAAAGAGATTAAACCGATTAAACCATTGAACCATTGAACCAAAGTTGGTTCCATCGGTCGGTTCAATCGGTAGGTTCAAGGGGCTGCCCCAAATCCAAAGGAAAGAGTGCCCTTGCAAAGGGTAGTGAACCATGTTGAATGCCCTTGCAAAAGGCAATGAACCAAGTTGAGTGCCCTTATGGAGGGCAGTGAACCAAGATGAGTTCCCTTATAGAGGGAAACGAGCAAAAGCGGATAAAGAGAATTCCTTTAAAAAAGTGAACCAAAGACAAACAACCCTTTTAGAGGGCAAGTGAGGAGCAGATGGACTGTTGCAAAAGTCTGAAGAATATTTTTGGGCTTGAATAGTCCTTGCGGAGGGCATAGTTATCTTTTAGGAAAAGAACGTGGAAATATGACTAAGGCAAAATGATTAAGGCATTTCCTACAGACAAAATGTCTGAAGAAATTATTTCAGACTTTTGTCCAAAGAAATAAACCTGAAGCAAAGAAAAAATCTTGACAAAAGAAAGCCTAATGGAAAGTAGAGGCAAAGTGAAGGAAGATTTCCTTTAGATAAATTGTCTAAAAGAATTCCTTCAGACTTTTTGTCTAAAGGAAAAGTCCACCAAAAAAGGAAAAACCTGTCGAGGAAATAAAAGCTTGAAGGCCGCCTAAAAGATCCCAAAGGGTAGGTACCCTTGTGGGAGGATCTCACCAGGGAAAATGGACCATTTCTCAAGACCCTAAAGGGCAAGTTCCCTCTAAGAAAGATGAAACCTCAAGTTGTAGCAAAATGCACCATGTGTCCCTCATAAAGTTGTAGTGGAAGCCGCCACGTGTCCCTTATAAATTTGTAGCAAAAGATGCCAAGTGTCATCTTCTAAGACATAGTTTCTAATAATATTAAAAGCTATATAACATGCCACATGTTCCATTATAACTCAATGAAATTCACCATGTGTGAACATCCATAGTTTCTTCCTTTTGTTTTGTAAGGACTGTGGTGGGCCCCGAGTGAGGTGCTAAGGTCAAGTAGAGCATGACAAGTGTCTATGTCTGTGTAGATCCAAAAGAGTCTTGAATGTTTCTAAAGTGCTTCTATAAGATTAGCAGATGCTACCACGTGTCCTCACCTATTTCTCAGCAGATGTTGCATGTGTCCTCACCTATTTCAGAATGGAATGTGCCATGTGTCACTTATTAAAAGTAGTGAAAATCAGCCAAAGCAAACAAGAAAGACATGAAGGAAGTGCTAAGGAGGATGATAGGCCTATAGCTATCAAATTCAGGGCAACCAAGTAGACATTGACTTTCAAACAATGATGGACCTGAACACGTCAAATTTGTGATGGTGAAATAGCTGTTGATCCTTACAGGCTTAAGCACAAACCCTATGAACAAATTTAGTGATTGGCCAAAGAGATATCCCAAGAGCTCAAATCACATAGATAAGGGAAAAATATAGCAAGGAAAGTGGGAATGATGAAGAAGGATAAAAAATATCCATGCATGGGATATGTTTCTAGAAGGAAAAGTAGTCCACCAGGTAGACATCAGAGAGTGCAAACATTCAATGGCGTGGCCAATTTTTTTACATTGAGTAGAGTGAACAGCTATGCACACATAAGGAAACACATCAAGTAGTCCATATTTAAAACTGATGCTCGATTCTAGCATAACCCATTGATAGAATTTAAAATGCATTAAAGGCATTGAATGCATCGTAACACATTTTTATGAAATAAAGTGCCCAAGTCTTTCTTGGAGCACTATATATTGGACTCTCTCTTATTATTTTAAGGGATCTCTCTCAGTTATCAGAAATAAAACTCTACCCATATTAAAAGGCATTACTAAGACTTTGAGCTCAGATTGTTGACAATATTTTATTATTTGAATAAGAAAACAAGTGACTTTTTAGACTTTGTGCTGGAATAGCTTGGTTGTTGGGGAATTTGTTCTTATGTCTATTTCCTTAATACATTTTTTTTCCATTTAATTAAATAAGTAGAATTAGTGAAAATAATCAAAAATGTGTCCTAAAGCCAACTGTGGAGAGACTTTGTGCCTCCACAATTGTCTTTAGTGTGTTTTCTTTCTATTTCTATGTAAAGGATCTTGGGATGACTTTGTGGCCTCATTATCCTTCATATTCTATTTCTATGTAAAGGACCTTGTGATGAATTTATGCCCTCATTTTCCTTCATATTTCACTCTTTGGTAGTTGAGGTGGAGACTTTGTGCTACATTTCATCCTACTATGTTACTGCACCATGTTACAGTTACTTGTTACCATCTAAAAGGTTCCTTTTGTCTGTTGAATAGCACTTCTGAAAGAAGAGGAGTGATTTATGTCATTTCATCAGGATTTCTCCTTTGATTTGTGAACATCATCTCTGAAAAAAGAGAGATGGATGGTTTATCCTACCCCTGAGTGTTATTTTCTGCTTATATATAGTATATAGCTCCTGCATATTTATAGGAAACCTCCCCTTGATGAGAGGAGAGATTTGTACCCTTTTGATGTAGTAAACCTACACATCTAGCTGACTAATTTCCCTATGTTGTGGTTGAAGAGACCTATTTTTCTCATTAATTAGTTGATTGACAAAATATTCACCCAACAATTTTTGGCAACTCTGCTGGAGAATTATGTGCAATTTAAAGCCTCAAGTTTTAGATTGAAATAGTCCCTACCCTTATCCATTATAGACTCTAGCAAATCCATTATGTGTCTTACCCATTATCATTATAACCTTACCATATCCCTTCACCTCCATGCCAACTGGGATAGAATGCGTAGTTTGAAGCCTCAATCTTCAAGCTAAAGTAGGGCTAGTTCTTTCTCATTTTTATCCTACAATTTGGCAACTCCACGCTATACCAAAAGCTAGAGATCCCAAGGTATTGTTGACCCTCTATTCGAGTTGGTAAATCAAAGTAATTTTGATCCATTTTTTTCACCATCTTGCCTCCAACGAACCAGGAGCTTTCCTCCTACTAAAATCAAGTCTCCATTACTATGTAAAGCATCCATTTCTGCTATTAATAAAGCTTTGTCAATACTTACCCCTCTAAGATTTGTTATCCCACCTTTCCATAGTCATACAATGGCCATTCAAGGTCCTTGGTGTAGCTCTTTTGGCCCTCTCAATTTAATTCCACCTCTACATGAGCTACCACACAGTTCAAGAAAAAATTTCCCCAAATTCTATGGTGATGGGAAGGTTCATCCTGATGAACATATTGCAACTTTTAACATAGCCTGTGGTGTAATAGGTGTGGAATATGAGGATGTAGTAGTCAGGCTATTCATGGAAACTTTACAAGGTGCTACTATAGATCGGTTATATCATCTGTAGGGCCAGACTATGACTAACTGGAACACCCTCAAAGCCAAATTTGAAGCCAGATTCAAACTTGTAGAAGATGTGCATGCCCTATTGGCTCAAATCACACAAATGAAGGAGCCTCATGAACCAATGAGAAATTTCATAGCCAAGTTTGACAAATTGAGGAACAAGATTCTTGTAATTGCTCAGCCAACAGCTGAAACTTCAAATATTTCTTCATCAACTCTCAACTACTTGAAGTGAGTTTTCTGTTGAGACATGCTGGCCAAATAGACCTTGCTATAGCTCAAGATTTGGCCATTAAGGTGGAAGATGACCTTATCTTAGCAATAAATATAAAGAGAGATCCTAATAGATGTAAATATTCTTCATCTTCTAAATATCCATCTATAGGTACCATTGATCTAATGGTACAGAAGCTAGAAAATGAGTTGTTAGCTCTTAGAAAGCAAATGGCACAAGGGATATCTTCATCTCCTTCATACAGAGATATGCCAAGAAGGACATTCCCAAATCAGTCATACCAAGGCAATGCTGCCAAAAATCAAGGACAACCAAATCATCTTCCTCCCCCATAAGGGAAACTTGCCATTGAAGTACCCCCAACCAATTTAGCAGTTGGATATCTCAAAATAGAATCTAATTTCTCTTTCTAGCCTAAATTGAACCAAGAAAATGATGTTGATCTCCTTGCAGAAGATCAAGAAGAGTCAGCTGGTGACTCCAACATTGGTTTCCTAAATTACTAGGATGAACCCAGAGGTAAAGGTGAAGCAGTTGATGGTTCATGTGTTATATTCACCTGATCCCAAAACCAGTCAGCCCAACAAGTTGATAAAAGAAAAATAGGGGAAAGTTCTCAGCCTACAATTTCAATTTCCAAATGAGGAACTTTTCTACCTTTCTAGCCAAAGGACCCAGTGATTACTAGAAAGGTAAGTACATCAAACATCTTTTCACCTTCTACTTTAATTTTTTAGATCAGTCCTCCCCCTATCAAAAACCAAAATGATGAAATCCTATCCTCTGTTCTTAATCCATTATAGTCATTTGACATAATAGATCATGTCAAGAGACTAAAATTCAAATGTCTGAATTTGAATTCCTATAATCTAATCTTGAGTAGTTGGATAGGTTGGTAGAGTGTGTAAAGAATAAATCCATCCCTAAAAGACAAGATGCTAAAAAAAGTAACTCATGATCCCCTTAAGGAACACGTCCATCCCAAACAATCTTCTCATTACTCCTCCAGCTACCCCTAGAAAAATAGAGCCTTTCTATGTTTCCCTATTGATAAATGGTTATAAACTGAGCAATTGCATTATAGACTCAGGTGCATCTAAAAACATCATGCCTACCAAGGTGGTAGAATCTCTTAGACTCACACTGACTAAAACCTTTGGGAGATGTTTCTCCATAGAGAACAAATAAGTACCTCTACTAGGACAAATCAAAGATGCCCAATTTGCATTTGAAGCATTCCCAGACAAAAGAATCAAGATGATAGTCTTGGTGGCCGATGTTCTAACCTCATATGACATTCTTCTAGGAAAATTTTTTTGCAAGGATTTTGGTGGAGAATTCAGCATGGACCTGTCTGAAGTGAGGATCCCTATTAAAGGCATCATACAGAGGCTACTTCCTGAAAAGGTATCAACATATGTTGTCACTCAGACTTTATCCCTTGAAGCTCAAATTCTATTTGAATCTTCAAGCATGGCTAATTACTTCTTAACCACAGAGGATATTCATGTTTTAGTAGATAAAAGTCCTTTATGTGGTGATCCAAAATCTGACTCAAATGAGACATTAGAAGAATTGGTAGGGTGTAGTATAGATAAAAAAATAATTTCCCCTTCCAAGCAAGGAGAAATCTAAGAAAATATTAATTTTTAATGATGTTTGGATCCTAGAATTTGATGGCAATAATTCTTCTACTGGCTTAAGGGCTGGGATTGTGTTGATATCTCCTTAAGGAAATATTTTTCCTTTTTCATACAAGTTGTAGTTCAGCAACACCAACAACACAGCTGAGTATGAATCTCTATTGCTTGGATTGAAAGCTGCTCAAGATAAAGGCATCAAACTCCTTCATGCCAAAAGAGATGCTGAACTGATGGTTTGTCAGGTAAGGAACCTGTATCAAAACAAAAATCAGAGATTATGCCATTACCGCAATCTAGTCTAGGATCAAATTGAAAGCTTTGATGCTTTCAACATCTCTACCATACCCAGGGAATTTAATGACTGAGCTGATGCACTGGCTATTTCAATAACCCTCTTAGTTCCTCATCTAGACTTCAAAGGAAATTGGTACACTATCGAATTGGTCTTTAAACCAAGTGTGCATAATAATGCCAATATTGGCAAGTGTTCAATAGTGACAACCAAATCATCACCTTTCTAGAACAGAAAGATAGCTTCAAACATCTTCACTTTGAAGGTAGTAAGCTCCAAAAACTTGAATCAGCTCCTAAAATGAATTCAGATATAGGTGAAGAATTCCTGTAGCTAAAAGGGAATAAGATTCCTAAAGGATTGGTTTCTCTTGAGAAATTATTTGACAAGCATGATAGGTTCATCAAATAGAAACAAATTGATTTGAGCTCCCCCTAGGGGTTTGATTAGATAAATTTGGGTACCAAAGAAAATTCCAAGATGGTGAAATCACTCAAGCCTGAGGAAATTCACCATGAAATTCATCTCAAGGATGATTCGGTGCCTTACAAGCAAAAATCTTGGTAGTATAATCCAAAGATATCGGGTACTATTCTGTTTGAGATACAGAAAATGCTGAATTCTAGGATAATTTTTCCAATCCATCATTCCACATGGATTGCCAACATAGTCTCTGAGGAAGAAGAATGAAAAAATTCACATCTATGTGGATTTTAGGAATCTGAATCAGTCATCTTTAAAGGATAACTATCCTTTACCCATCATGGATCAAGTGCTCTAGATAGTGATCAACTCAGAGATGTTATCAATGCTAGATGGCTTCTCAGGTTACAGTCAAGTTGAAGTTAGTGAAGCAGACCAACACAAGACTGCCTTCACCACACCTTGGGGCATGTTTGCATATAAAAGGATGCCTTTTGACTTGATAAATGCTGGCACCAACTTTTAGAGAGAAATGGACGTTGATATCAAGGATGAGATGGGTAAGTTCATTGTAGTTTATCTTGATGACTTGACCATTTTTTCTAAGCATCTCCCAGATCATATACACCACTTACAACAAGTGCTAGAGCACTACCACTAAAATGGCATTTTTTTAAACCCCAAGAAGTCAATTTTTGGATTAATAGAGGGGAAACTTCTCAAACACATTGTGTCCAAAGGAGGCACAAAGATTGACTCAGACAGAGTCAATTCTATCTAAGAGCTTACCTTGCCTACAAGTAAGACTATTGTTCACTCTTTTTTCAAAAAGGTGAATTTCTTACAAAGGTTCATCCCTGAGTTTGCTGAGAAGACTTGACACATTGTGAACATGATGAAGGGAAAGGCCACCTTCAGCTAGACTGAAGAAGGCAAGTCATCATTTAAGGATATCAAGACTGCCATTGCTTATGCCCCAATTCTGGTTTGTCTAGACTACAACAAAGAGTTCATCATATACAGTTATGCTTCTAAACACATCCTTTCAATAATTTTGGTTCAACATAATAAATAAGGTATGGAATCTCCCATTTCTTTCATGAACTTCCCTCTCAAAGCTCATGACCTAAAGTACTTGAACATGGAGAAGCATGCTTATGCAGTGGTGAAGGCAGTCAAGCATTTCCACTTCTACATCTTGAATTCTCACACTACTACCTTGGTTCCTGATACCATGGTCAAATCTAAACTAACTCAGCAAGATTTTGGGACAAAAAGAGGCAATTGGATTGCAAAGATCTAGGAATTTGATTTAGTCATTAGGCCAACAAAGGTGGTACGAGGAAAAGGCCTATGTCAATTAATTGTTGATAACAAACCAAAAGAAATAGAGCATGAAGAAGCAGAGGTAGAAGACACACCAATACTCCTCTTTGTCTCCACCACAAATGAGTGGTATTCAGGTATTTCTCATTTCCTTACTTATGGTGAGTGTCTTGCTCACTTATCTTACAAATAAAGGAGGACTATCAAGTTGAAAGATGCCAATTTTTTCCTTTGAGACAATGGCCTGTACAAGAGGAGCCTTGATGAAGTGTTCCTTCACTATGTGGACAAGGAGTAGAAAAGCCAACTTTTGAAATCCTTCCACAATCTAGCCTATGGAAGACATTTCTTTGCTCCTGTAACTGCCCACAAGATTTTGCAGGCTAGGTATTACTAGCCAGGTCTTTTCCAAGATGCATATAAGTGGGTAAGAAAATGTAAATTGTGTCAACAGTTTGTTGGGAGACCCAAGTTAGTTTCCCTACCTCTCAAGCTAGTGGTCATAGAGGAACCATTATAGCAATGGAGAATTGATTTTATTAGAGCTGTAAACCCATCTTCAAGTGTTGGACATGATTATGTCCTTACAGCAATTGACCACTTCACCAATTGGGTGGAAGCTATCCCAACCAAGCATGCTACTTTAGAATTAGTATGCAATTTCCTCAAGGAGAATATCATTTCTAGGTTTGGGTTTCCAACCAAGATTGTCACAGACAATGCAGCTTGTTTCACTTTTTAGGAGATTACCCAGTTCTATTTTTACTATGGGATCACTCTCTCTCACTCTTCTGATTACTTTACACAAGGGAATAGACAAGCTGAATCAAGTAACAAGAACTTGATGACTATCATCAAGAAGATGGTGGATGACAACCAAATGACATGGCATAAAACATTGATTGATGCTTTGTGGGTAGATAGAATTACACCAAAAAGGGCAATTGGTATGTCTCCTTTCCAACTTCTTTATGGTATCAATGTTGAGATACCAATCACCTTGGAATTGGAAGCATTAAAATTGGATAAGGAAATTGAAGATCAAACATATGAAAGCTCCATTGATAAGAGGGTCATGTACTTGACTGAGTTGGATGAGTAGAGAACTATGGTGGTGGACCGAATTGCTGCCCATCAAAGTCTGGTGAAGAAGTTCTTCTACTAGAAGGCAAAAAACCATGATTTCTAGGTTGGAGATCAAGTCCTATTGTGGGACAAGAGAAGAGAACTAAAGGGGATGCATGGAAATTTTGATTCTCTTTGGAGAGGCTCATTTATTATCCATCAGCTCAATGGTGAGAATAGCTTCCTATTGAAATATCAAGATGGCACGCTCTTTTCTCTGCCTTATAATGAGTAGCATTTGAAACACTTCACCTCTTAAAGTATCAAATAAGATCAACTTGTACATGTGTATATTTGTATAGTATTTATTTCTATTTTTGTTCTTTCATTTTTGTTTTTGTCACCCTTCTTTTTGGGTAGCATGACTCCATAGCCCAATGGCATACTTTAAGGCACTGGAGATTCTGGTTTCTACTCCCCTTAGCTGTTCTAACTGAAGGAAGTTCCCCAATTGGAGCCAGTTGTTATCCCCCAAAAATATCACTCATTCTTGGGACAACATTTAAAATATTTTGGGCATTCAAGAATTGTTCTCCCCTTCCAAAAATTATTTTGGGCATTCAAATTCTTCATTATTCAAGCTTTTTCAGATTTCTACGGACTCTGTAGGCTTGAATCTATGGACTCTACAAGCTTATATCTATAGACTTAGTTCTAAAAACTTTACAAGAAGGAATCTAAGAACTCATTTCTATAGACTCTGCTAGTTCTATGGACTCATTTCTACAGACTCTGCAGGCTTAAATCTATGAAATCTACAGATATGTTTTTATGGACTCAACATGCTTGAAATCAATAGTTTTAATAGTTTCAATAGGTTCAAAGGCTTCTACAGGTGATTTTAATCAAAAGAACAAGTTTCCAACACTTAGTCATCTTCAAGATTGGTTTAATGCCTTGGTTCAACCAAAAGAGTTCATCGACAAGGTTCTATGCAGTGTTTGAATCATTGAACCATTGAACCATTGAACCTTGAACCATTTTGGTTCAACAGGTTTAATGGGTTCAAAGGTTTAACATCATCAGCAAGATTTAAGCACATTTTTCAAGGTTCAAAGTTCAACCGCTTCAAGGTTTAATAGCTTCAAAACACTTATCAAAGAGAAAGAAGGCTTGAACCATTAAACTATTGAACCATTGAACCACTTTGGAATAAAAGGTTCAACAAGGTTTAATGGTTCAATATTTTTAATAGGTTTAATGGCCATATGGTTTAATGCATTTGGTTCAAGATATTAAAAATGACTTATTAAAATAAAGAGATTGAACTGATTGAACCATTAAACCATTGAACCAAAGTTGGTTCAATCGATCGGTTCAATCGACAGGTTCAAGGGGCTACCCCAAAGCCAAAGGAAAGAGTGCCCTTGTGGAGGGTAGTGAACCAAGCTAAGTGCCCTTGTAGAGGGTAGTGAACTAATTTGAGTGCCCTTATGGAGGGTATTGAACCAAGTTGAGTGCCCTTGCAGAGGGCAATGAGCAAAAATAGACAAAGAGAATTCCTTTGAAAAAGTGAACCAAAAACAAACAGCCCTTGCAGAGGACAGGTGAGGAGCAGATGGACCATTGCAAAAGTTCAAAGAATATTTCTAGGCTTGAATAGTCCTTACAGAGGGCACAATTCTCTTTCAGGAAAAGAACATGGAAAATATACTAAGACAAAATGATTAAGGCATTTCATTCAGACAAAATTCTGAAGGAATTCCTTTGGACTTTTGTCTGAAGAAATAAACCTGAAGTAAAGACAAAAGCCTGCTGAAAGAAAGCCTGATGGAAAGTAGAGGAAAAGTGAAGGAAGATTTCCTTTAGAAAAATTGTCTGAAATAATTCCTTCAGACTTTTTATCTGAAGGAAAAGTTTGCTGAAAAAGGAAAAACCTACTGAGGAAATAAAAGCCCGAAGGCTGCCTAAAAGATCTCGAAGGGTAGGTACCCTTGTGGGAGGCTCTCACCAAGGAAAGTGGACCATTTCTCAAGACCCCAAAGGGAAAGATCCCTCTGAGAAATATCAAACCTCAAGTTATATCAAAATGTGCCATGTGTCCCTCATAAAGTTGTAATGAAAGCTGCCACGTGTCCCTTATAAAATTGTAGCAGAAGATGCCAAGTGTCATCTTTTGAGACACAGTTTATAATAAGTTTAAAAGCTATAGAATGTGCCATGTGTTATGTTATAACTCAGTAGAAGTCACCATGTGTCAACATCGGTAGTTTCTTCCTTTTATTTCATAAGGACTGTGGTGGGCCCCGAGCGAGGTGCTAAGGTCAAGCAGAGCGCGACAAGTGTTTACATCTACGTAGATCCAAAAGAGTCCTGAATGTTTCTATAGTGCTTCTATAAGCTCAACAGATGCTACCACATGTCCTCACCTATTTATTTGTGGATGATGTCATGTGTCCTCACTTGTTTTATAGTAGAATGCACCATGTGTCACTTATTAAAAGTAGCAGAAAGTGGCCAAAGCAAATAAGAAAGACATGAAGGAAGTGCTAAGGAGGATGATAGGCCTTTAGCTATCAAATTCAAGGTAACCAAGTAGTTGTTGGATTTCAAATGATGATGGACCCAAACACATAAAATTTGTGATGATGAAACAACTGTTGATCCTTGCAAGCTTAAGCATAGACCCTGTGAACAAATTTAGCGACCGGCCAAAGAGATAGCCCAAGAGCTCAAATCACATAGATAAGGGCAAAATATAGCTAGGAAAGGGGGAATGATGAAGAAGGATCAAAAATATCCTTGCATGGGATATGTTTCTAAAAGGAAAAGTAGTCCACCAGGTGGACATCAGAGAGTGCAAACATTCAATGGTGCGGCCTATTTCTCTGCATTAAGTAGAGTGAACAGTTATGAACACATAAGGAAACACATCAAGTGGCCCATATTTAAAACTAATGCTTGATTCTAGCATAACCCATGGATATAATTTAAAATGCATTAAAGTTATTGAATGCATCGTAACACATTTTTATGAAATAAAGTGCCCAAGTATTTCTTGGAGCACTATGTATTGGACTCTCTCTTATTATTTTAAGGGATCTCTCTCAGTTATCAGAAACAAAACTCTGCCCAAATTGAAAGGCATTACTGAGCCTTTAAGCTCAGATTGTTGATCATATTTCATTATTTGAATAAGAAAACAAGTGACTTTTCAGACTTTGTGTTGGAATAGCTTGGTTGTTAGGGAAATTTATCTTATGTCTATTTCCTTAATACATTTTTTGTCCATTTAATTAAATAAGCAAAATTAGTGAAAATAATTAGAAAGGTGTCCTGAAGCCAACTGTGGAGAGACTTTGTGCCCCCATAATTGTCTTTAGTGTGTTTTCTTTCTATTTTTTTGTAAAGGATCTTGGGACAACTTTGTTCCCTCATTATCCTTCATATTTTTTTCTGTGTAAAGGACCTTGGGATGACTTTGTGCCTTCATTATCCTTCATATTTTACTCTTTGGTAGTTGGGGTGGTGACTTTGTGCTACATTTCATCCTGTTGTGTTACTACACCCTATTATAGTTACTTGTTACCACTTGAAAGGTTCATTTTGTCTGTTGAACAACACTTCTAAAAGAAGAGGAGTGATTTATGTCATTTCATCAGCATTTCTCCTTTGATTTGTGAACATCATCTCTGAAAAAAGAAAGATGGATGGTTTATCCTACCCCTGAGTGTTATTTTTTTCTTATATATATAGTATATAGCTATTGCATATTTACAGGGAACCTCCCCTTGATGAGAGGATAGATTTGTTCCCTTTTGATGTAGTAAACCTACACATCTAGCTGACCAATTTCCCTATGCTATGGTTGAAGAGACCTATTTTTCTCATCAGTTAGCTGATTGAAAAAATATTCACTGAACAAATATTAGAGATGTTCAATAATGAATTGCATACAATAATTTATTTATTTTTCCATTAACTCTGTAATCAAAGTAGTGAACTTGTTTGCCTAGAATATGACTTGATTTTTTAAAAGTGTTTTACCATAGAAAAACATATGTCATATTTTATATGTATTTGGTTATTATGATCTTAACCATATTATGTTATCATGAATCTATTTATGGATATATTTTTAAGTTTTTTGTAGATGCTCAACACCAATAATTTAATCATATTGGATTTCATGCATATTTTATTTGTGAGAGTCCTCAATGGTGATATTGATCTACATTTTTTTCTTGTGGCTAAACAAGTGATAGATATCTTTACAAAACCACTTGGCGCTACCAAGTTTTGTTAGTTTCATGCAATGTTAGGCATCTTGGAGTTTTCATTAAGGGGGAGTGTGAATGATAATTACACTGACTAATGGCCATGTGTTCTTATCCTTCTCTATACTTATTCTTATTATAAACAATTGTAAACTTCATGTGGAAGTTATGTGATTTGGGTAAAATTCAAGTGGAAGTCTTAATTTTATACCCCAATACATTAAAGAATACTTTGTAATGGAGGTCCTTATGTTATAAGAGGATCTAAATATGGTTGGGTGATTATTCATGAGAAACTATGAGATGTAGTCTCATAATCATGTTAGCCTAAACTTACTTTCAAGTAGTTTATAGATTATAATTCCTTTTGTTTTATAAAGTGATGTTTGGCATGATGAAGATTTTTAAATCCTTTAATTTTGCAAATAGTATAATTCCTTTATGGTGACTATGGAATTTATCCTCGCTTGGCATCAAGGGGGGTGATAGAACATTCAATGTCTAAGTAGTGTAATT
Source organism: Torreya grandis (assembly GCA_037957365.1). Classification (NCBI taxonomy): domain Eukaryota; kingdom Viridiplantae; phylum Streptophyta; class Pinopsida; order Cupressales; family Taxaceae; genus Torreya; species Torreya grandis. The sequence goes on from JARHVA010001985.1 coordinate 586,549, forward strand.
ATAATAACCTTAGTAGATTCTATGTAATTAAATAATAATGATTTATATTTATTAACATGAGTTAATAACCACATTTAAATAAATAATAAAGCATAAATTATTTATTACTTATTGATAAAAATAATTATTATTTATTTTATTTCAATGACTTTAAATGATCTCAAGATGATTGGAACCATTGGTTACAATGATCACCTCCCTTCAAGTTTTTTTGTAAAATAGGGTTTACCCCTATTGTTCAGTGACATATCGATGCATTCAAACTTACTCAAGTAATTAAGAGTTTTGTGAAGCCATTCTATGAATAAGTGAGAAGGCAGAAGAATTTGTATTGGAAGGTTATTATTATTTATCAATCATTCAATATCACTTGTGGTTTTTTTTACCTCTTGGAGGTTTTACCACTTTAAATACTTGTGTAAATTTATCTATGTTTATTCCATTATGATTTTTTATCAATTACTCTTCTAGATCCTATGTATTGGTTTGTATATTTTGATAACTTCCATATGCCATAGCTATGTTATAATCTATTTGGTGTAATTTGGGTTTTCCTAACACTTCCTATGTTTGTTCTAACATAACATTCATATGTTCTCATATATCTAGAAATGCTTTTGTAATCTCATGACTTTCAACCTTGACATCTAAATATACCATTGAGTTTTTCCATGCTTTTTGTTTTTTAAATTCACTTTTTATTTTTATTTTTACATGGTATGTGTTTTCATATTTATTCCAATATTTAAAAAAAATAGTTTTAATTTCAATGATTACTCTTTAATCATTTTTGACATTTTCTTTAACCCCATCATTTATTCTTATTTGAAATATGTTTTCTTCTCTTCTTATTTATACTAATATTTTTCAAATATATTTTTTATTTGTGTTACTAATATGTTGTGGGCTTTAGGATTGGAGTAGGTTTCCTTGTAACTTTCATCACTTCACATATCTCCCCAAGGTGTATCATTTAGGTTCTTTTTAGCACCACTCCTTTTTAGTACAACTAATCTATAATTTTACATGGTTTTGTCTATAGTCATTTTCTTCATGGTTTTCTTATTCCCATTATCTCTTAGATATTATTTTGATTTTAACTTTTAACTTATCTTGAGGTTTTTGGTTGGTCTCTTTTTTTCATTTATATTTACCTTCCTATGATATCATTTTTAGATGTTGAGCTCCTTTAGTGCCCTCATTTAGAGCATTTATCTTTGTGTCATAGGTTTTAAAAAACTAGGTAGATTTTTGCAAGTATATAAATCATGGAGTATGAACCAAAACATTGATCAAAAAATGAATACATGATTATATCCAAAAACTCTCTAGCAAATCAATGTACTATAAAAACACATTGTCATTTATATATACTTCATGTATTCCCTTCTCATGAAAAAAATCACATTAATTTTGGTCTTATGTAGTGAAATTATGTGCCACATGTCCTTATTTTCCACATTTGTAACAAGGGGACCTTTGTCTTGTCTACATTATCCTTCTTAAAAAAATTCCCCTTGGTATCCTTGATAATTGTTCCTTTGGTAACTATGATACCCTTGGTATCTTTTCCATCTTCCTCTGTAATTATTTCCTTGATATGCCTCTTGGTAGCCTCTACACTATCCTAGCGTATAAGTATTGCCTTAATAACCCATGTCCTATTTTTATAGACAGTTATTACCTTGATAATACCTATGGTATCCCTTATATTACCCTTTATGGTATCCTCCTTAATATCCCCCATAATACTTATTGTGATAAACATTCCCGTTTTAGTTATAAGAAAAAGGAACCATGCAAGTCAAAGTTTTAAATTATAGCCCTTCATCAAGGCTGGTCTAAACACCATCTGACTTTGAAATCTTAAGTGTCTAGTATTTACTAACCTTTGATATTTATATTATAATTATAATGGAGACCCATTTACTTTTATTTGAGTATTTTTCATGGAATTTTAATATGTAAAATTTGGTCCCATTATGTTTAAATTTCCTTTTATACTTAGTCACTTTTTGGGCACTACCTACTTTTTCTCAAAAGATATTTAAAATGGGTGGGTCATGGAGTCTCAGTCCTAGATTCTAGTTGACACTCTCTAGAGGGTTATCTTATTAAAATTAAGCATCCCTTTATTTGCAAAACACTTTAAAATGACTTACTATTTTGTAAATTTTATAAGTCCTAGAGTTTTTAGAGTTATCAGAACCTCAAGGACCCAATCTAATCAGAGATCACCACATGTAGTTATATTCATAGATTTCATATCCATGAAATGACTTATCCAATCAAAGATAATCATGTGTATTATACACCTAGAGTTGTTAAAGCCCTAAGAGGCCTGATCCAATTGAAGATCACCATGTGTACCCATATACCTAGAGTTTTAATAATCATCAAAGTCTAAGGATTCATGATATAATTATAGATAGCCACATGTACCCATACACCCAAAACTATTATACCTATTAGAGCCTCAAGAGGCCTGATCCAATCAAAGATAAACATATGAAATTTTACACCTAAGTTTGTCAAATCTATCAGAGCCTTAATATGCCTAATCTAATCATAGATCACCACATGTACCTAGAAAACCAAATTTTTTAAATTTTGTAGATCCCCTAGAGGTCTAATCTAATATAATATTACCACATGTATGCAAGTACACCTAGAGGATTGTACACCTAGAAAATTCATGTTATGTAAACATATTATCAATATGAAACACATGACACTTGGAAATATCCAAATTTATCTAGGGTACCATGAGGGATAAGGATATGTGTGTTCCCACTATACTCTATACATTCATTTGCCCATTTGGGAGGTTAATGATTCGACACCTAGAGAGGTCCACATGTCACTAACTAATACAATTAAGGTTGATTCTACATAAAATCAAATCTAAGTGAAAAATATAAAAATGGATAATTTAAAATTGGGCCATCAACTCAAATTTTAATTCACATGCCATGGAATTTTAGAGTAATTACTATTTAAATATCATAGATCCCTATCATGTCCCATTTATATTGACCTCATTTTTATCTATGTTAAATGATTTGAAAATTTTAGAACTCTCTACCTAATTATTCCTAAATCCTAAAGTATATATTTGTGAGAGTCATATAAAAAAACATCCAATAATGGCACCATCTACTTCCAATCATAAGATAGAATAATAACTCAAGGAGACCATGTTCCTTTAGGGTATCACACATTTCAAACACTATGAAATCTTCAAGATAATTAATGTTATCCAAAGACCTAGTAGTAATGATGAACTTGAGTAAGATGATATCAATATTGCAAGTGACTTGATATATCTCATAGCCTTAGGCCTACAAAAAACCATGGCCAAGCCTGATGTCTTCCCTTGAAGTAATCTCTACACCAATAAACTATGTAAATCCAAGTGCACCAATGACATCATTCCTTCACCTAATCAAGTACTCCAAATTTTAGATATCTCTAGGGTTTCCTTCAAAAAATATTGAAACCTTATATATTATGACATTTTGTTTGACAAAAAAGTCACAAATACATGGATAAAGACCCAAAACCTCCATGAGACCCTATAATATTGGGTTGAATACACTAAATGCTAGGTGAATTAGGAAGACATCAAATCTTACACTAATAGTGCCTTATAAGAGTTATTGTACATAAGCATGATGTTGCTCAATTACCTATATAGGATGGACAACACCATGCCTATTGACAAATATTGATTCTCCCTGATATGAATAATCCTCTAAGGGATTCATTTTTTAACTCTTGGAGACATCATCATATTCAACATATCAAAATAGTTCCCTATGTTCCACACTTGGGGAAACTTCTATATGATGTCTTATCTAATTTTTTCCACATACACCACCCTCGACTTCAAGAAAATTGCATTCCCCCCATGGAGACCTATAGTTTCCTAGTTCATGTGTTATTCTTAAACTTGTAAATTCACTATTTTAGGCACCACATCCAAGACATTTATGATCACTTATACCCATGTATATTTATAATTAAATAAAAATCCTATGTTAAGTCTATTATAGGAGATTAGAGCCTCAATCCTAACCATTAGTTACTACTAGCACTAATAGGACCACACAAGAATTAGAGTAAAAGTGTCTTGGGAAATCCTCCTAAGATTCCCCACCTCATCCTTGATTGACTAGTGGAGTAGGAGATTACCTATCAACTTGTCAATGCTATTTGTATATCTCATAAAAAGACATAATTCCTACCCTTTACTCCCCATCATCATAGGGTACCATGAGTATAATACCTTATCTTCCCTTGAGTTTATGGCCACACACAAAGATTTATTAAATCTCCCAAGAGATGATGATAGGTAGTGGGATCCTTAAGGTAAGGTAAAGGCTCATGTGGAACTCTATCATAATAAGTTAAACATCAATGGTCATCATAAGCACCACTAGGATGATGTTATCCACCTCGACCTTACCAATTATGATAAGGTAATTTTGAAGCTAGAAGTAATATTTCAACATAGATCCAAGCAAGCATAAATTATGCCCATACTATAGGATATCCTTGTTACCCCTTAGCCTACTATAGAGGTCTCAACCACTACAAGAAGCCTTTTTGAATTGGTCTTGTAAGGGATACCAATAAAAACTCCTATTACTTTTACTTCCACTTCACCTATAGAGAATTGACATATAGGCTAATCTCATGTTACTTTGGCTCTTCATATTTATATAAGATCTAAATCTCAAGGGAGATCCCATTGGGCCCAACATTTATCATCCTTAGAATTAGGAATTCCCACCTCTAACATGACTAGTTAGCATCTTGTTGCACCTCCTAATTTATAACCTATACACAACCCTACCCTCTAGTGATTTACCTTCTAGTTTCCCCAACAAGTTTTCCCTTTGGGTCCCTCGATTTATTAATCCTTGTAACTCTAAGTTTTCCAAGATTCCATGCATCTTGAGATTACACTTCAATAACTTGACCTAATTCCATAATTATATTTGGACTAGTATAAGTGATTGGCATAATCCATGTTAGTGCTACAACTCTTTCTCCCATGATCATAGTTACTCTCCTTATATATTTGGTCCCCCCATTTCTCTTTATCCCCCATAGTTTCTTTGATCCCAAGTGTGAAGGCCTCTCCCACTTTTTTAAATTTGAGTACTATAATGATTCCAAGTGTAATGACCTTAGGTAACCCACCAACCTCAAGAATCAATAGAGTGTACATGAAGAACCTCTTTTCACTTCATACCCCTTTTATTTATATCCATCTAAGTGAATCAACCTCAAAAATGAGCCCTCATCATAACCCTACTAACCACCTAAAGTTGATTACCCCAAAGCCATCACTATAAATCCTCTTACACCTACAACCCCCTCTTGTACTTAAAACACCATCTTGATCCTTTCTCTCTCTCTCTCTCTCTTACACCTATTTACCCATGAATTAACTTTAATTAACCCATCTCCTCTTTCACAATGAACATGAAATTCCTAGGCTTAATTGATCCCCAAGTCTATATGACTTAAGATCAACTAAGATCACGCTTGTTCTCATGGGCAGCTCCCTTGGCCACTCTTTTATTTTCACCAATGCCCCCTCCATATTCCATCTCATTTAATATCCCTAATCTATTATTTCCACCTCCACCATCCACTTCAAATATTAACTCATGTTTGATAACCTTGGGGACTATGGGAGGACAAGGATGGATTGGACCTCTAGAAGCTTTAAGTTCATAGAGACTAGATATGGTCTACCATGGGGATATAGACATCCAACTATAATTTGACATGAACTCTAGAAGAATGAAGAGGGTGATGACCTATACCTTTACCCAAGATGGGGTTCCTATTTTATGGAGAACATAATAGGACCTCTTCTCCCTCACCAACAAGACTCATTTAGGAGAGAAAAAATATTACAAAGGATCTAGTATATATAGTACATGCCACAAATGAGCTGATGAAGAATCTTGTGAATGATCTTAAGGAACAAGTCAAGGTCTTAAAATCCTAATTCATGAGTTTATCCCTAAGAGAGGTGACCATATATCTTTTAAATATAAGTGTGTTATTTCAAAAAGCACAACAATACCTAGATGGGATCATCAAAATTAATAATAAATTCAAGAATATGGTGGTAGTCATCAATAAGGGGATTTTACTCAAGTTAGTAAGCATTCCCATAATATACCTCAATTAATACCATATGTTTGTAGGGAGCATGATGACAATATTAAAATATTGGTTTAAGGATATCCAAGTTATCATCATACCCTTGGAGAAAAGCAAGGACTAAATCCTTGCTTATTTTAAGGAGGTCAACATTACTATACTCTTCCACCCTAATGGCACACTACTAAACACCAAGTAATTTGGGGTCCATCTTTAACATTTAAACATATGCATGAAGAGGAAGGTGGTGAAGGACACCAAAAATGGGGCCCATGCTATTTTATAACTTTCCATGTAGTCCACTACCACCATCTTTTAGGTAAACATGTTAAAGGTCTCTATTAAGGTAATTATATTCCATTTGACACCTTTCCCTATGTAACTAAGGTTGGAGCTTATGTGAAACTCATAATGCATTGGTAAAATTATAGTTGGGATCATGTTCAGTCTTAAGTATTAATATTTATATATTAAGTTATATATATCTCTTTTTTTCCTTACCCTTTATCTCATTTTGAAGTTTATTTTATTGACCCTTTGAATTAATTTCCCATGCTTAAATTATAAATCCCCAAAATAGTAGACTAGTAGACCCTTAGGAAGGATCAGTTGGTATAAATATTATTTTGTGTGTATACCATTTTGGGATTATGGTGCTAATAACTAATCTCTTGGAAAATTATTCCAAGTAGACCATCTAATGGATCTCAATACCTAAAACTCGTGTGTTGGATTGTTCTATAAGCAACCCTAAAATAGTAGGATGCAAGTTCCTTTAATTCTTCCATGGTTTCTCAATGTACTTAATCTAATAGGTTTACTTTGAGTTCCCAATAAAGAGAGAATAAAAACTAGTGATAGAAGAAGGGACAAGGATAATATACTGACACTAAGACCACCATTTAACCCAAGAATAGTATGGAACTTCCTACTTATACCACTAGATCTAGATTTAGTCCTGGTCAATTATTGATCTCACCCATATAGTTTCATAGAAGAAGTAGGTGCTACCATAGGAAGACTAGGGTACCTAGTTACTCTATCTAAGTTCATCCACCCATTCCATACCCATGGCTTGCTATTAATATCCTTAGAGATATTCATGACCGATCCATAAACCTAGAAAGATAGCTACTATAATTCACACCCAATGGGAAACATACTATGGAGGAGCATGTGATTTCATATAAAATAATTATTAGATTCCTAAACATGGATTATAAAGATGTATCTTGTAGAATATTCTTTCTCACCCTAATGGAAATTACTTATGATTATTTTTTATACCTAACTAAGAATTCCATTGTAGGATGGGACCAATTTAGCAACACCTTCCTAGCCTAATTTAGGAAATTTATTGACCCTAGTGTCTTGTACCAATATTTATATATCATAAAGAGGGAAATAAATGAACCCATAAAAATACTTAATGCCATATTTTAGAAATTATATAGTCATTTTATAAAATTATATGTACCATATGCCTAATTATCTTTAGATATCTATGAGAAAGATTTGGACACATAGACTATTATGTTCATATGTAAGTATCCCCTTATAGTGTATTTACCATTTGCCTATGTTGAGGCCATCAAGGATGATATAAAATTGAACCCCCAATTTCAAATGGTTGTAGCCATTTCAAATGTTGTGCCAAATTTATCAGTTATAAACCCCATCCTTAACACCAATTAGAATATGGCCATACCACATCCAATGTTAGTCACCAACTAGCTCCCCTTAAGTCATTCTATACCTAAACAACATCTAAGCTTCCTTATCCCAACCAATATGGAATTATTCACTCAATCTCACAACCAAGTATTGGTCCCTATTGTATATAACATCCAAACTATACCCCAAGAGTCTTCTAAGAATGATCTACATGCCATCTAATGCATGTTATAAAAACTCATTAATGACTTATCAAGTCTACATAAGTGAGTTTGAAACATAAATATGAAAATTAAAATAATAATTTTACATAATAAAGATGCAATCATCCTTTTAACTGATCAAACAACCAACCAAAGTGTTCACCTCACAAACTTCCTACTTTTTCCTAGTAGGAAATTTAATAACATAGTATAGGATATGAAAAATATCAAAGTAAACATCACTCTTCATGAGATAGCTTCTATCACCAAATAATGAGATAACCTCTTAAAGTCTTTAATATACAAACCAACCCAAAATAAACCCAAAAGAATGTGCATACCAATATGATAATACATGAGAAAAAAGTTAGTGTCCCTCCTTTCTTCCTCATAATCTGGTTATTCAGTAAGAATTTACATACCTGATTGGTCGATTCAAAATCCTCAATAAATGTTATGTAAAATGGAATTTACAAAAATTTTGAACTGAACCATATCAAATATAATAAAATATTAGTCTAATTAGATCAGTCTTAAGTTAAGATGGTAGGTAAACTCTTGATCATGCATATGAAATTAGGGTATGATCTTAGAGTCCAGTAGTTTATGTATATTCAATTAGTATAGATCCCTAAAGCATATGGTATGTTACTTAGTAGGGACTAGTCTAAAAACTTGAATGGGTATATGTCCATAGAATTATCACATATGTGGTTTCCTTGGAGAGGTGTGGCAAACCAAATCCATATTAATAGAGAACCTAGGATAAAACACACAATCATAGAGTGTAATGCCATAAATGAAAAGATAAACATAATATATTATGACATTGGAATCTATACTATATACATATAAAATACAAATATCAAGACCAATAAAGATTAACAATCATTAGGCTTATGGTCTTTATACTTTGATGGGGGCCATCCAAAAAAAATTATGGGTCAAGATTCTCTCAATCAACTGACAAGGAAAGTAACACTTGGTATCCTATAGGCTACAATTTCCTTGTACAAAAAACCTTGTGGAGCATGAAGACTTGATTTTAGGCCTAAAATATACCATTAAGTATAATTTTAAAGAGCTAAGGGTATATAGGGACTCTAAGTTAGTGGCCAACCAAGTCAAAATTATGTTCCAGAGTAAGTTGTTTTACTTGAGGAAATATAAATATTAAGAATAGCATTTGAGATAAATTTATAATACCTTCAATGTCATCCCTATCCTTAGGGAAGAGACCTAGGTTTCAAACTATTTATTAGCCTTTTTATGTGAATCTAGCTCCTCTACATGACTCAGGTCTACATCACTTCTCCATAGAGCTCATACGATGCCCCTATATCCCAAGCAACATTGATTTTTTTAGGTTTTCAATGATGGTCACCACATATTAGATTTCCTAAACAATTTGGGAGTCTTCAATACCCAAGTTATACATGAAGTGGATAAAGACAATCCCTATGATGAGGATTCTAATGAAGATGGTTATTTCATGTAAATTTTCACTTAAGTTCTAAAGAAAGAGAGAAGAGAAACTTAATACAGGTTGTGCTAGGAATGCCTATTTTTTTATGCACACATTGAATCAAAAGATGTGAGAGCTCCTCTTTGTCTTGGGTAGGAAGACCAGTAGATAAGAAATCACTAAAGAAAACTTGTTTATTGGATAGAAGTTGGGTGGATTGCCTAGTGGGAGCTAGACCTCAAAAGTAAGAGCTTCCTTAAGGGTTTTCAATAAATTTTTTTTAAATAATCAAGTTGATAAAATTGGAAATAAGATACATCAATAATAGAATATTATTTAAAATGAATACAAGAAAATCTTGTTTAGAAAAGAGACTAGAAATGATCTAATTAGTGATAAACTAATTATTAATAGTGCTAACTGGTTGGGATATGGCTCAAAAAATTAGAAAGGGGTCTATGAATAGATAAGGACATATAAAAGTGAATTTTGTTAGGTGTCAGAGGGTAAAATTAGGTTTTTAGTTTTTGGTGCCATAGGTGACCATCATCAGTCATGTAACCATCACCGATAAGGGTAACCATCATTGGTTTCCTATTAGTGAATTTGGAAGTGAAACTAGGGTTTGGGATTACTAATTGATGGGATCCAAGAAGTGGATTTATGTAGATAGCTTAGGATTAGAATGAAAACCTAGTAAAATAATATAATAAAACAAATACTTATCTTACAAGAAATTTGTTGATGGGTGGTTGATGTGAACTTGCCTGTTGGTGGAACCTGGGTTGATTTTGGTAGCATAATGGTAGTTTGGAGTTTAGTGGAAGTTTGAAAGCAATTAGGATCCCTATGTGACAATCAATATCACTTAATAATAAAAATTTACTTGATTGACCTATAAAAAGAGATTATAAAGGTGGAAGTGTTTGTCCAAATTAAATTTGAAGAAGGATTATAAATATAATTCATCCATGTAAAGGTCTCACAAATAAATTTATACTACAATATTTATAAAATTAAGGTAGTGTTTTGCATGTAGGTTGCAAGCTAAGTCTAGCCTATCCAACTTGATCATCCCTAGTTAGGGTAACCATCATCGTTCACCCTAACCATTTCTAGTTGAGGACCTAGGAAAAATATAGGTTAAAATGGGTGAAAAAGTGATTTAATCTAGATAAGTGACTAACTTGACTCCAGATTAGGTAAGTAAGCTAGGCTAGGTAGGCTCATGGGTATTTTCAACATTTGGAATTATAGGTGTGCAGATTTTTGGTGTTTACATTTTTCCCCTTTTTGTTATACATCTTGCATGAATGAAAAACAAAACAAAAATAGAGATTGTCTCTAGATATGCTTAGACTGAGAGTAGGATGAGGTGTTACCTCCTCAAACCAAGAGATGGTGAGGTGAAACATAGGTGGGTATGGGTTTGATAATAGGTAGATGGTAGGTCATGAGGTAGGTGACAAAAAAAGGTAGGGCATGTGTGGTGAAAAATTACACACAAAATGTGACAAAATCATGTGATAATTAAGATCATGTAAAAGACTAAAAATTGCCAATGTTGTTAAAAATTAAGGGCCAGCACTAAGGAAGATAAATGACAAGTGAACCATGTGATTGCTTATAGGCATAGAAACTAGGAACACTCATAAACATAAGTCTCCTAAGTGATATTTGTGTATCCAATGGGTATCCAAGGTAGGAAGTTCTCCCAGGTAGAACACAAATGGGTCAAGTATCATGGGTGTCTGAGGAAGGAAGTGTTCTCATTGACAAACAAGCAGGTCAGTATGTGTGAGGTGGTGAAAAATATAAAATGTCAACATGGCAATGTTGTCACTATGGTCAAGGGACTAGGCAAAAAAGTGTTATAAAATTGTGCACCAAATAGGTCAAAATAAACCAATAGCAAGGTGATGAGGTTCGTGTTCATGGTCGAGATAACTCCATGTGCTTAAGGCACATAGACACTACCTACATAGTTACATGAATGTAATATCCAACAAGACTTTAGGCCAAATGTAGTTATTCACATGTGGGAAATATATAACTGAGCAACTAGGTTAGTTGCTAGTAGTTACTAAAAAGTAATGTGGAGACCCTAACCAGTGATGGTTAGGGGAATGGCCCAAGGGTTGATCGATGTTGATCACCTTGACCAGTGATGGTCAAGGTAAAACCCTAAAATTTGTAAGGTAAAACTAAAAAGTGGATATTATTTTAATTTTACATTTGTGCTTGGTGATTTTTTTGTGATTTTTGCATGTGGTGGGCTGAGGTTGCTAAGGTGGAAGCGAGCTAGTGGTGTACTAGCTAAGAGAAGATAGAGAGGATAGAGGCAGGTTAAGGATGTGGTGGAGTAGTTGGGAAAGGATTGTGGCCATAGAATCACTCCTAGAATGAGGTATGAGGTGTTTTTTGTTTTCAAAATTGATAGCTAGGTTGGATTTTTATTTTTGTAAAAAAGTAAAGGATTTTTCTATTTAGGCTTTCTTCCTATAAAAGCCCTAGTTAGGGATTGGGTGGGGTTTGGATAATATTAAAATGTGGGTAAATTAGGTTTAAGTAGGGTTTGATTCTAAAATGAGGGGTTAGGGGTGGTTTGTTTGAATAGATATAAATATTTATTATTTTTTTAGATAAGTTATATGTTTGGGTGGTTAAATTTAGGAGGTCTAGGGTTTGAGTTTCCACCACTAGGGTAGAGACAATGACTAGCAATGGTTCAATTTGACCATCTCAGGTTGACCCTAAGGGGATAACCATCCCTAGGTGATTGATGATGATTAAGGAACCATCGATGGTCAAGGGTGTGGGCTTAGGCCTTTTGAAAGCTAAGAGTTGGAAGGTAGTTTTTGTATTATGTTATTTAGCTAGAAGGGTAAATAAATGCATTTTTTGGAATGGGCTGGATTGGTAGGTGATTGTGATGGGTTTTCTTAGCTAGGTTAGGTAGGTAGTTGGGCTAGGGGGATAGGGTAAGATGGAAATGGGGTAGGGTAAGGGTAGGTCAAAAGGTAGTACTTAGTGTAAGGTGAAACACTAAAATATAGTGTTGTATATTATGCTTGTAGGCTAAAGAGTAGATTAGGCTAAGAGATCAAGTGCTAGTTCTCTTTGATAAGGTCTAAGATGCCATGACTATAGAGGAGTGGTGATACATGGAGGATATTTTCTTAGGTGTAATGCAACATTATCAACATCTATCATGTGACCCTATGATGATCATTGCACTCATCGAGAGATAGGGACCCCATGATGAACACATTTTGGTTGTCGACAAGAGAGATCACCATCTTACTAGAGGATGTGTATAAGATCACATATCTACCATTTTAAGGAGAGGTAGTATATTAGATAGAGGGTGAGGATGTATATGACCTGATAGAGATGATCTATGGTGATGATCATACTTAATCATGGTACCATGTAGGAAGGTTTAGCTATAGCTCATTATACCAAATGGATCTAGTAGATAGATGCCTAATTATGATGATGATGATGGCATTGATAGTATTTATACTTCTTGACTTAGTTTGGGGGTGGTTTCCTATGGAATTATTAGGTATACTTGTTGAGATGTTATTAGGGGGACTATATTCAGTTGGACGCTAGTCATATTAGTATAGATATATCAGGAGCTTTGGGGTTTCAAACACCACATGTGGTATGGGATTAGTGTCAGATTTATTATTTACTATTGGGCCTTTGAGCATATTTGAGTACTTATACCCCTTATATTGTTGGTAAAATGTTATCTATCGATGGATTATTTAGTGGGCTTCTTCTGATGGAGGAGAGGTAGAGCTATGATAGGGACATATAGAGGACCCAGAGACATTGAGTGGTTTTGAGAGGCATTAGATGGCCTTGTAGTTGAGCACATGATATGGAGGCTCTAAATTGAGTGGGTAGGGATGG